>OZ030390.1:42296771-42386618 GCA_964023965.1 Melinopterus prodromus | reverse complement strand
GTCGCTCGGATGCCCATATTGGACCGTGTGTGTCTCTGCGACTAAATTGTACAGCGGCGCAGTATCAGTTGATACTAGTAAAATACATGGGTCAACGGTTTGTTGTGTTCAGGGTTGCCAATTTAGAAGAATTTCTACTAAATCTGCTAGAATGAAAGAAATATTGATCTGGTGACCAAATTTTGAATTTAGTAGATAGTGGAAAATCTGGTAGATTGACATATTTTTTTAGTAGTTGTTTATTCTGTACTTATATTAGTTTGTTATACTTAACTTATACTAATACTAATATAAGTACAGAAATCCTTACTCCTTAACAAATGTGGCCAGTATTGCTAAATCAGTAGATTTTTTATTTGATCTGGTGTATCGATTATAGATATTTAGTGAAAATCTAGTGTCATAAGTCATAACTCATTAATGTTCTGTTCTGTACAATCTTTAATGATTCTATAACAAATATTTATTTTATAATACGTGTATCATTATACCGCATTGTAGGATATGCATAGATGATTATAATGTTGGTAGATTTAGTAGAATTTCTGTAGAGCTAGTTGAGAAAACTAGACTTTAGTCGCTAGTAGAATTTTTAACAGAGAATTGTGTCGATTGTTGTTAAATTTATTGGATAAGATTATACAGGGTTAGTAAAAATTATCGGAACACCTAAATAATTCTCCAACCATAAGAAAATTACTAAAGAAATCAAACGAAAGTTCTTTGGATCTCTGGTTTAAATATACTTTTGAATATACAGGATGTTCATTTTTATTTTAATATATTTATTTATTTAAGATTAATTCTAAGGTTTTTTTTTGTAGGAAAATTATCTTAATTTGAAGTTCAGGAGTTTTGATTAAGTGATTATAACTCACAAATGACGCATTTAAAAAAATTATTACGCCCTAAAAATATTCTTAGAATTACTCTTAAAATATGAAAAAGAAAATATACCCGGTGTTCTATCAGAAAAACAAAAGGTTACCAAGTTTCTATAATAAAATGAACACCATATAAGTTAAAACTTTCTTTGGACGACAACTAGTTTACCACACAAAAAAAATGTTAAATTTTTTTTTTTCATCTTCATCACACTAACTGTAGCTGCAGTCAGCAATAAATCATCTTCGCTGTCCGACATCTTTACTACCCGCTGTCATGGCAGAAACTGCCGGGTTGGATCGTGTGTGGCCGCTCAACGTATACTGCGAAGTTGTACAACGCCGCAGTACAATTTTGTCGTACTGCGGCGCAGTACCGTCAGTGGCGGGCTTTACAGTCCAGATAGTCATGAGATGCAAGTTGCGACATCCTACCAAAAGTCCCAACCTCAGCCCCTCCGCCCTCGACGGCCCTTGTGCTCCGTCGTGGTATTAAGTCTGCAATAAAACATGTTCGGTTTATTTCACACCTACAATTAACGTACGGTAGGCTAACAAATGGAGAACTTCATGGTTCGTAAAAGCTCAGGATGCTCGGTGCTCAACAATGAATCACTTTATATGACATACATGTTAGAACTTTTTTTTTATTTTGTGAGATCTTTAGGGGGTTTTACCTACCACTAAATTGTTGTACAACTTTCTCAACAACTTGAAGATGGAGAAGCTATACGGTTGTATTTTGTAGCGAGAAATTGCCCATGGAGGCGGGGCTAACATGACACTGCCAGGCCTGCCAGGCATGGATTAATTCTGAAACTTACCTGAAATTCAAAGAAATATGTCATGTATTTAATTGTAATCTGTCGAATGGGTACATTATAAAAAATGCTATATGAACAATGAACACTGTATTAAGAATTTATTTGATCTAATTTTTTTAACAAAACACGTACCTGTTGCAGCTGCTAACAGCGCAACTGGCCATTTTTGTTTATATAACACTCGCCATAAAATGACATATAAATTCACTTTGATCATTTTAAACAGGCGAAATAAGTAAAATAACGGGACGCGAACGTTACGAATGTTACTTTGACATTAGGTACCCTGCGGCGTGGGGAAAGTGGAGACATATCCGAGCGCTTATGTCAACCCCTCCTTCCTCCATGCAAATCTTTTGTCATGCAGTTATGTTGCCAAGGGTATTAAGGTGGAACTTAGCAAGCAATTTCACTTGACTAGAATCGGGAAAATATGAGACCATGAACGCGTAGTGACACTGTCTCGACAATTATTTTACAGTTTCAAGTTCCACCTACATGCTCTTGGCAACTTAATACTACTAAAACTTCTTTTTAAGACTAAACTAACCTATTTGTGCCTTATTTATTGGGGCATCTTTTTGCATGTTTCACCAAAAAAGAATGCTGAAAATATTTGGACAAAAACGGTCGTTATTGTTAATCAGTTCAGGGTTTTGAAACTTCTTTGTGTATCTGAAATCACAACTGTCGTAAATAGATAATATGTGCATAGGTACATTAATTTTTAAAACATATTAAATTTAAAATAGCATCGAAGCTAAACCTTTTCCTCATTTTTTCTTCTTTCCTTAGTAAAAAAAAAAACAGTAAATAAGTTAACAGTATTGGATTATCGTTAGCATGACTTCCTTTGTTATGATTGATGAGATTTACCTGATTTATTTAAATATATTACCTTTACATCTTTATCTATTATTTTAATTCGTTAAAAGGTAGGTATATTCTCAGGTTTTTACAACATCTCGATATCTTTAATGGGCATACATATTATAGTCGCTGAAAACATTTTCGTAACGCATATTTTTGGTTGTCCTAGTTATAATATTATAAGCCACCTATGGGGCCTGTACCCATATGACGATTACTACTTACATTATCGGTAGCAGAATACAAAATTTACTACCACTGCCATAACCAAAAAGTGACTGTTTAGTAACAGAAAATCGTTAGTCTTTACAGAAAACGATATTACCGTTTTTCCGACGATTTCATATGTAACAACAGCAGAATGGGTGCATTTTTGTTACTGTCAAATAACAATTTTTGGTATAACAAAAATACTTTAAAATTTTCCAAATAGTGGCAACTTGTCTGGTAACACTGTGCAATCAATGCACTACAAGACACTGTAGACAATGTATGCATTATATAAAATATTTCTTCTTGTCTAACATGTCCATAATGATATTAGATGTGGTTTCATTGAAAAGTAATGCGGCAACCGTTTTATTTTGCCGGTTGAGTGTGAAGACTGCCGGGAATTTTCTTCTTTCCTCGAGGGATAACAACGGAATCGGAACGGGAGGTGCGGTGGCGCATGGCTGGAAAACTTTTCGGCTTCCCGACTACCAGCCGCGGCTAATTTACCCAAGTTAATAAGGACAATTAGGAAAGTTATTTCAAAGCCCTTCACGCGCGGTCGCTACGGTGTCCCTTCATCCCCTACAGTTAATGACAACGTTTAATAGGAAAGTATAAAATAATGCAGACGCTTTATGCGATTGAACCTTAACAAACCCTATTTTAAACAAAATAGATATGGCAAACAGTTCGTATGTTTATTACGCTTTTTATGTTATGCGTGAACATAATGTATTTTTATGTATTTGGATATACCAAATCCAGACGTGATGTTCCAGCACGTCACATTTTATAAGGTATTAAATGTGAAAAATAAACAAATCATAGTTATAACCTACAAAAAGGGGTCCATAGCTGATTTTGTTTCTTAGTACATCATGTAGTCATCGCATCATATTGTTGCATTAACCTTGTCGTTTTGTTTCAGGTATGTTTCCTATTCGGGTAGAAAAATAGCATATTAATCTGTTGGTAAGTCATTTAATTTTAATAATTATTGCTTTGTGTAATGTTGGAACCTACGTTATTAAATCATCATAAAGGTTTTTCTATATAAAACAAAACTATATGAATTGTTGTTTCTAGAAAATTATTAATGTTTATAGAAAAAGGCGTTGTGTAGCATTGCATTTAACCGATAGGCGAGTTTTTAAAATTTTGAACATTATCTCTTCAATGAGGTCTTTCTATTGCCTACAGTTTGTTAGGAGTTATTGTGAAGTTATTTTGCGATGGTTGTATGTCAAAACAAGTGTCTAGGTATATAAAATACAAAAACCAGCAACGAAGAGGTTTTTTAATCACCCTGAACAACCAATATTTCATATTATACAGGTGTCCACGAAAACTGATAATATTTTAATACAAATAACTGAAACATCAAACATCTATTGTTTTTTGAATTAATTATTACTGACTTACCCCTTATTAAGTTAATAACTATTATGAATATGTTAATAATGCTAATTTATTATCTATGAACTTATTTTATTTCTACTACTTACAATTACAAAAATACATACATCAATACAAATTAGTTTATGTGCTGTAACTTTTAAAACAATGCTTACACTCCAACAAAAAGTTGAAATTGTTTTAATACTTGTATAAAATAGACCGCACCGAGATGTTGCTGCTATTTTCAATGAAAGACATCCACACAACAAAATTGCCCATTCAACCATTTCCAGCATAATGAAAAAATTCAAACAGCCTGGGTATGTTGAAAATAGCAAGAAATTCAAGAAACCCCACAACAAAATATGTTGCCGAAAATGAGGAAGCAATTTTTGTCAGTGTTGCAAGAAGTAATCGAGCATAAAACGACTTCTATTCGACAAATTGCTGCACACAGCCAATGCAGTAAATCAACAGTACATGAAATTCTAAAAATAAACAAGTATCACCCTTATAAACCAAAACTTATAAGTATACTAAAAGAAAGGGACTTTGACATCAGGTATGACTTTGTCATGTGGTTTGAGGGGCAAATGGAAAGAATTGTTTTTTTTATATTCTTTGGGCAGACAAGGCAACATTTACGTCAAAGAACAGTCCCATTCTTCACAAAAGTGCCGGTGGTGGGCACATGAACACCTGATCTTTACAAGAGAATGCCGAGATCAGTACCATTTTAAGACTAATGTACTGTGCGGTATTTTGAATAATCAAATATTTAGGCCTTTTATTTTCGTCAAAATTTAAATGGGGAATTATATCTTCAGTTCCTGAACAGAGGGTTGTCACCTTTTTTGGACAATTTGCCGTTAATTCAACGGGCCCCAATTTGGTTTCAGCTGGATAGTGCGCCCATACACAATATAAACTCTGTCAAGAACTTTTTAAATCATAAATTTGGCCATCGCTGGATAGGCAGAAATTCGGAATTAAGATCCTGGCCAAGTAGATTCCCCGACCTTACCCTGTTAGATTTCTTTTTGTTGGCTTACGTAAGAAATAAAGTATTTAAACAACGACCATTTAAAGATATAAATAATTTAGAGGAAAGTATAGAACATTGTATCCAGAATATTCCACAGAATTTTGTTAGTAATGCGGCGAAAGATGTTTCTAGAAAAATGTTTTTATGCATAGAACAGGACGGAAACCACAAACAGAAACAGGATTAATAGATATTAATAATTCTTCCGATGTTTACTTTTTTGAATGTGTATTCATGTATGTATTTTTGTAATTGTAAGTAGTAGAAATAAAATAACTTCATAGATAATAAATTAGTATTATTAACATACTCATAATAGTTATTAACTTAATAACGGGTAAGTCGGTCATAATTAATTCAAGAAACAATAGATGTTTGATGCTTTAGTTATTTTTATTGAAATATTATCACCGAAAATAAAATTTCATAACTGGCAGTACCGCGTGTACCACCACTTGAAAATCGCTAGCTGTAGATGGATAACTACTATTATAAACCTATCCACAGTCATTACTATTAACCGAATAAAAGGTAAGTCACGCTCCTGAATTAGTTATTGTATGATATATTAATATCATATATCGCTCAGTATATGGCACCGAAATTTACATATTTGACGGTTGCAGTTTTGGTTTCATACGAGCCGCCAACTTTTATAAAGAATATATTTTTCTGAGAAATATACAAAAAAAGTTTTACAAATGATACGGACTTTCGTGGCCACACTGTATAATATGAAATATTGGTAGTTCAGGGTGATTAAATAAAACCTCTTCGTTGCTGGTTTTTGTATTTTATTACTTAGAGACTTGTTTTGACATACAACCATCGCAAAACAACTTCAAATAAGAGGCAATTTATTTTTTTTTATGTTTTATTTTTAAAGATATGTGTAGCTTAAGACACCACGGCAACATTTGTAGTTACTCAAAATTGTATGCAAGTAGCTCTTTAGAATGTATGTTAAAATATAGATTTGTATACAAGTGTAATGAAATCACTGTTTGTAGATTTATTGTAGACAGACGACGATGTTTATACATTGAAACGTGTCTCCCAGTAAACAAAACATAAAGACCAACATGTTACCCAGTATGTATGTCGCAGTTTTTAAATTGTATATTTCTTGCTTTTATCGCCTGTCAATCTCACATTGTAAATGAAAAGCAGAATATATGGAGATAACAATTTAAAGTTAAACGGCAGAAAATCGTTTATAGTTTTATAAAGCGCCGACGAGATACCCAGATCTCAGATTTATTGAACATTGATCTTCATTGTAGGTCATCTTCGTAATATAACTTTAGGCGCATAGCTCCATGTCAAATTTATTTATTATTTATTTATAAAGTGATATTATAAATCTTTTACGAAACACATATAGATATAACTGTCATATTCTAAATACGCAAAAGTAATGATCATTGTTCTGTAAGACTGATATCGGCGTAAACCGTAATGTATTCTCACATATACCTAATATAATCAGTGCAGTGAGAAGTAGGTACCTAGTTCTTACTGAACTTATTAAGTTCTTAGAAGTATTTTACATTTTACAAGAGCGTAAATATGACAGCAATACGTTTGTATTACTGTCTGTTTTGAAGTTAGAATGTCAGTAAATATATTTTTTTCATAAAAACTAGTATTATATCTATAATTTGATCAAATTACGCAAACGGTGTAGTGAAGAACACTCGCTTTTACAGAAGGTCGATTGCGAAAGCAAATTTGGACAAAGCTAATGATGATAGTAATGGTGGTATAATGAAATTTTACGTGTTTCACGCTCGACATGCACAGCACAGTCTGATGCATGTGGGTTGTGTTTTGGTTAGTAGAGCGTGGCAAATTCATTCAAAGCTACGTTATGCCATGGTCACAAGTGCTTTCATCAATACATGGGTACTTGATAACTATCTCCTCTATGCAGCCAATAGATAGACCTTTCCATTTGATGCAATTTTGGAATCGAGGAGACTCATTACATTACTAAAATTGTAATTAATGTTGTACATTATGGCGTTTTACGCAAATGACCAATTAAAGTTTTGACCAAAAACAATGCGCGGAAGGATAATATGTTCGCAGAACATCGGACTAATAGAAGTTGCGCGGGGTGCGTAATGTTAATTAATATAAATATTGATTCTGTCGCGTCCAATATATATTTTATAATTGGTAACGGCAAGGGAATTAACAGTGTAGGTAACTAACATAAATGAAGATTATTAAGAACTTCCAGTAGGTTAGCTGATGATAGCGTTACTAATCATGGGTGCCGCGCCGTTAGTAAATGTTCCATGGTCGACAAGAAATCTTTATGTGGAGTATTAAAGCAGGAGTACCGCTTCAGTTTAAGTGGGTATAAAATTGACACTAACGTAAAATGCACTGTCCCCATGTATATACACTGTGGGTCAAAAAATGGTACAAATTTTTAATCACTCGTACTTCCAATTATATTTAGCCATTTTAATTATTTCTTTAAAAAACGAATTGCTTGCAATGTGAAGATTGAAACCATACCATATTCACAATAATAGAAAGTTTCAATCCAAAGTTATGTTGCTTTATGTTTGGCTATGCAACATTTTTGAAAATATCCGGTCAATTTAATGTGAAATGAAACGTGTATTAAAATCAATGGGTAATGACATATGTCTTGTTTTGTTAAAAACGGACACTAGAGATCTTATAGCATCGTATACCGGCTGATTTTTTTCTTATACAGGGTGAAATATTTAAACAATGTTTTTGAGTTTAATTAATATCTTTGGAAATATGAGCAATTGAATATTTGTACCGTTTTTTTTTGCACACAGTGTATATTTGTCCGTGAGTCTACACTAATTTTGTATGTTTTACATCGTTCTCATTGGTTCTCATTACTTTTACTGTCGTTGTCATTGTTGTTATGTTTAAGTGTCATAGTATTATGTTACGAGTGGCAGAACAATACACGTGTTATCAGCAAAAGATCAGTACAATTACAAAACTAACAGCCCTCAATTTTGAAGGTATTTATTTTTTTTACAAATAACTTTACTGTATTTTTCAAGTAACTATAGCAGTATTTTTAATATTACCGAAGGTTATATCTGCAAGAAGTACGCCAGTTGCCGCCATATATACTTTCTTCTTTCTGTGCATACAAACTTTAGTTTAAACCCAAATTCTTACTTTCTACTACTCCGTTCGCGGTACATAAATAGTAATATTCTATAATAGCAGTATTAGTTTTAGATGATACTCCAACTTTGATGAAGAATACAATTTACTGGGAAATCAATAATAAACAAAGATTTGTTAAGCACATAAAATTTAATTCATCTGTTGGTTTGCAGGTTTAATATTTGATAGGATTAAAATTGTGAACACCAATTTAAATAATCCTCTAGACTGCACGTCTCAGAAATTGCAATCGGTCTTGCAGAAGACATGACAAAAGATCTCTCCCGCTGAGACCGCAAACTTATGCGGTTATGAAATCACGAGATAAGCAAATTTTCGAGACCATGCCCTCCCAAGACTAGTTTCATTTCAATTGCAAATTGCCATCTAATCACCGCGGAACCAGCCAACGCGAGACAAAATATTCGCCTTCCTCTGTTGAAATTAATGAAATGAAATCGGAGATTTACCTACATAATCCTCATCGTCATGGGTCACCAATGAAATAACTATCATATCACAAATCGAATATACTACATACCTCAATGTTTGTTTGTCTGCCGTAAACTCTAGCTGCAGCTATATTTTGATGTATCTATCTGTATAATTTGTTATTTAAGAAGTTGCAATTATTTAATATTTCAGATCTGTACAGACATAAGAACCATTTTCACTTGACAGAAATTACAATTATAAGGGCGTCATTAGCAAGATATAAAGTGCATAAGATTACCAAAATATTATCAAAATGCTCCGTTTTAAAATATAGTCTTACCGCCACTCCAACGTCGTGATGTGATATCGTGCGACTCTGATTTTTGATCTGTGTTGACAAAATTGACTGAATTATTATTTAATAAGAAAATATTTAAAATCTTTGACGTTTTATAACTTACTTTTGTTGATGTTGTGATTGACGTTGGATTTAGATAATTATTTCAACATGTTGAAACAAATTCATTAACAAAATTGGTGAACTTATTATACCGGGAGAATCAACATGATGTTTTGGAGGTCTAATTATGAGACAGCATTTGGTGTAATTTAGCTACTTGGTCAGGGTTTCAAGTACCCTGTTATAAAGCTGTATCAATTCTCAATATTTTGGTTTTTGTTTCATCCCTGTAACTAAATGTTTGTATAAGATGCAGATTTACAAGTGATAGTTAGCAATTTTAGCTTTAATGTTCGATGATCACACAAGAGTATCACACGCTCTTGCATTTTGAAAAAAAAAATTAATCTTGCAGTTCTTTATACCGGAGAATAAAAATGATGTCCTCGTGGTCCAATATTGAGATACCCTATGGAGAAATGAAAAATTTTAGTGAGGTAAAAAAGTCTGTGCAGTGCCATATAAAGTGTTTTAGATTTGTCCCAATATCTGAACATATTATATATAAATTTAATTTAAAATAATAATTTCCTTGATGAATTCGTAACCCGTAAAAACGTCATGTCGACTAAATTTACTTTATACTTTATTTTAAAAATATATATTCGCTTAATATATGCAGGTAGATCAAAAATTGGGCACCTCAGAGGGATACTGTGTTAAGTAGATAGGGTTTTAATGTAACTTAACTATTTGAGCTAAGAAGCTTGTGGTTTTCCACCTACTTGCGCGCGTGCGTTTGTGCTTGCATTTTTTCAGCGCAGATTTAACCACGTGGCACACTCTTCTTAGTCCAAATTATCTCTATATTTAAACGTACTTGAACAAATTGAACAAATAAGAATTAAGTTAATATGTATTACTAAAACAATGTATTAATTTAGTATGACTAAGAAGTGAATGTTTAACTTAAATATGTTTACTTTAATACTGTGTAATAAAGCGACAAAATATAACAAAATAGGCCTAAAGTAAAAACAATCACTACCAAGAGACAAATCGTAAAATAAATAATTGTAACTTACTGTTTTCATGCACATTCTGCAGAATATTTTATTGTTTTGAATAATTAATTCGGGATTTAATTTTATCTATGTGGCAGACAGCTATATTTATCCTTAATATTTAGCATTTCAAATAAACTACAAAGTCAAAAAACTCTTGTGTTATGCGAACGTTTATATCAAAATATATTCCAGGCGATTATAAACGATTTTTGCGATTTTTTAAAGGCAACCGCGCAGACCTACGAGATCTAGAAATACACCATTCTCAATCCTCAGCCTGACACCAGCCACTCGGCGTATACGCCGACTGATCGAGACTGTTCGGTTTGTTTTTGTTTTTGACACTGTCGCAGTAACCCACCAAAAACGGGTATAAACACCCTAAAAAACGTACAAATTTAAAATAAGCAGGGATATGGCAAAATATGCACATATCAGCAAAATCCGGAAAAAAACAAAATAAGCAAAATTAAAATAGCGCCAAATGCTTTATTTTTTCTGAATTCGTGGATATTATATACATATGTAATCGAAAGTTGTCCCTTTTGAATATATGTACTTGAGTAGAAAAAACCGTTTTAAAATAAAACCTAGTATATAAAACTAGTATATAAAAAATATAAAACGTATATAATAAAAATAAAAAAAAAATAAAATCTAGTATCAGTTACCAGCGTGACAGTTGACTATATAGTTGCAGTTTATTGCATTTCCACGAAAAAACAAGGTTATACATAAGATACTTCTTAACCTTCTGATGGACATACATATCTCGGTAATGGTTAAGTTTTAAGGGCATGCTACTGTTCTTCTCATAATAAAATGTGATGCTCTATCATGTTTTCAAGGACTTGACTGGCGAAAGGGATTACCCGGCACGTGAATACGTTGTTACTGTTACCTGCTTTTAACGTTTTTCCAGACGTATAACTTGAAAATGCCAACCCGTACTTAAACTACGTATCCATGGACGTGGAAAAAAACGTTCAAGGACATTTTTTTGTAGATTAGAAAGTTCTAGAAATTTCCGCTCATTATCCTCTGATCAATTGAAATCACGATATTATTAAGAAAACCTAATTCCGTCGTCTTTCACCGTGAACTCGCGACGCAGACTCGATATAGGAATTTTTGTTCATTATTTGTAATGCCCAACCAAAGGTGTATACAAAAATCAAGGTTTTAATTTTTTCGAAGTGAAATCCTAATTTGACTGGACTATAGTTGTTTGGTATAATAATAATATTGTCATTTGTGTAAATTAGATCAACAAAATATCACTAGCATCCAGTTTGACATAATAAATAATGATTACATTTCCATTTATTAAGCTCGATGAAACTGCTTATGACAGCGATAACCTAGATTTAGCACCGAGCTCAAAAGAATCTGGTTACATACGCAAATAATAAAAAGAGGCAAACGTAAACCCGCTATGAAACTTTATTCTGTATCGATGTATAACAGTTAACCAGATATGTAAGGTCAACGCTCTAGATGCATTAAACCGCTCCTTTGCAACCGTGTTTGATTGCATGTACAGTCATGGAAAAAAGTATGTTCGTATCGCTATTGCAGGATTTGAGAATAGTATGTCGGTTATATATTCGGTTATATATTCCCTCGGCCCGGCCGCTTCGCAAAAAGTTGTCCGGCACGAGGTAGTTTTTCGGTGGATGTAATGTAACGGAATTTAGTTTATTTTGAGCGTGTCCGATCTTTTCGTTAATGTGGTACCTTCATTGCAATGTAATAAATGTAATATGACCACAACATTTAAGTTTACGAGTAGTGCATTTAATTAAATATAAAATTACTTTTATAATAATATTAATAAACATGAAGTTTGATAATATGATACTAACATCTGATATTAAGATATTGCGTAATAGCACGACACATTATTTAAATTTATTTTATCTAATACACATATTAATTACGTAAGTAAATGCCTTTGCCCAGCAGTGGGATGACTATGATACTTTATAGCAGTTAATGTTTCAATTATCTTTCATGAGATCTAATACATGCTTGCCAACCAAAATAATATAAAATTATAGCAATAATATATGCAGGCTGTCCCACGTTTCTTCTGCAAAACATTTCTTCGGTCAGCAAATTACTTATTCAATTCATTAAAAAGTTACAGCCGTTTGAATTATTAACAATATCTTATTTTAAACGGCTCCAACTTCTGAAGGAACAGAGAACACCAATAAAACCATATGAAACTTATTACTTTCTACTTTCTAGAAAAAAAAAAAACATTCTAGTTTCATCTTTTGTTCATTTATAATTCGAATTATTAAAATTTTACTTATAATTAATTAACAATTTACTGAAATTATGAAATTTTACTGAAAATTAGGTTATTATGTCAAAAATGATTATTTTAACAATAATGTCATCAAAATGTTCTTTTAGATGGTCGTATATTTTGGTTTATTTATTTTTTAATACTAATTATTTCATATTTACATTCCATCAAAATTCGTCAAAAATTTAGAGCTTGCTTCTACAAGCTATTATCAATTTTTGTAAATTAGTGATATACATAATTGTCATTATTTTCAGTTATCAGATATTTAAAAAATATTGCTGTAAAGTTTAATACAAAATAATAATATAAAAAGATTGTAATGATACATTTATGCTATACAAAATACATCGTTTCTGGTTATTAAGTTAAACTGCAAAATATCGTTGAACCTAAATATCTCGAAAACACCAGTAAATCACAAGTAACAAATTACCATAAATACAAATTTAAAGCAATTTCATTTTATTAATTTATTTCTATATTGTGAATAAATGCTAATACATAAAAGTTCTGAAATAACCTTCAGTAAAAATATTCACCACAAGAAATTGATTTTTGTATTTATTAACGAAAAAAGCTATTAGATGCAATACGTTTGTATAGTTTGTTGAGTTTTATGCAATATCTTGAAATGAAATTTTCATTTTATGTTATATAATAAATTATATTTAATAAAAACACAATTACATTGCAATGTAGGAATTACATTAATTTATTACACATTAGGCTAATAAATTATAGAAATGTATAAATCATTATAAACCAATTCAAAGCATTTGAACAAGGTTTCGAAAATAATAAATTTCCGATATACGAGTATGCAGCGTAACCGGACAATTTTTTGCCCTACGCGGCCGACCGGCCGACTAGAGTAACAAAAAACTCGTACATGGATGTAACATCGACACACTGCTGAAATACGGGTCAGAACATACTTTATTCCACGAGTGTACAGCAAATTACGCCGACAGTGTTCACTAAATTTCTGCATAAATAGTTGTTATGTTATGATTATAATGCAATTATTTTCGATTTAGGTTTAATATTACGCCAATGATACATTACTGTCCCAAGCGACGACTCGTCATAGGGACATTTTAAAGGGGTAATGCCACTCTAACGCGAGAAAAAAATAGCCGCTTTTGTAGGTATACTTTTTTACAATATAGTGAATGAATTAAAAAATCTCTTTAAAGACCTTTATTGTTCTTATTTTGAGAAATATTCACAATAAACAAAAACAGCGTTAGAGGACATCAAAGGAAACCTCTTCCGGCGGACAGGGTTGCACGGTTGGAGTTGATTGTATATAAGTTTATATCGGGAAGTACGTACGGAAATTAGACAATTCCGGTTTAAAACAAAATGCGCACGTTTGAACACAAAATCACTTTTAGGTACACAATTAGGTTAAAAATTGTTTATAACAAACAAAGTTTCGAATTTATCGTAAAGTCCGTAGGTACTTAATTCTCTAGATACAGTTGTTCTGAAGCTGCATACAAAATTTCAAGTAAATTGACGGAGATCAGTTGAAGTTATCTTTCCGGCCAGGTTGAAAAATGAGGTTTTGAGAAAACACGTTTAAAGTATTGTGTAACTTTGATGTATAGAATTGTTATATTTTACTAGGTAGTCGGCGATGCCTGGACCATATTTTTTCAAATTAATATTTTCCACCTCTTTTTTTCTTTCGGTTCGATTTTGACGACAGAATGACCTCTTTTGCAGCATCAGTCAGCGATGACTCTGAAAACATGATGCGCCGTGGGTCAGCCTTCGCGCAGAAATTATTGCAGTTTGGCCCGATGCTCATACATAATACCTCCATAATCTTCATAAGGCTGGATAATGCATCATTGACAACTTTGCCACTTGAAAGTGAAAATGAAAATGAAATCACCAGGTGGACAATTCTCGTGCTGTGGCATTTCATCGGTCAGAATGTATTGAGCAGTGTCGCCCAGATCTATTTTCTTCATTTTATCAATTGAATCATGATTACGAATGGCTAGTCCATCATAAATTCACAGCTTATTTATAGACTTCTGGGTTAACTGCCCTAACTGGTTTTTGTCAAATGGCAGGGACGAGTGCCATTAGTTGTTGCACGTGATCTATCCTTTCTTATTTCCTTTTCATATTCCAAAATTTGCAAGCATTCCAGTATTTAGATTTTCCGCATACTTTATTGACAAACTGCTTCCGTTGCGACAGAAATGGTGCTAACACATTTATCGCAAAATAAGTGAAAAATCTGTCGAGACAAGTCCCTGAATGCGCAAAACTTTTCAATTCCATCTACACCTATTTTTATGCGCATGGCAAGAGTACTTCCGCTATTAATTTCATATCCTTTTTAAACAAACGGGCAACTCGGAATGAAAGTTTGTTCAAAATTCTTACAAGAAACAACGATTTGAAATCCTAAGTCACGGTTGCCACTTTCGGCCAACTTTCCATTTGATTTGCACGTTTTACACACTACAACTTGTGAAATGGCAGAAAACACACCAACAAAGTTCAAAAGATGCCAATTAAACGTCATCCACTTCAGCGTTGTAATAATCTTCAACCGACATTACTTTTTTGCAGGTGTGGACTGTGGTTATACGTTATCAGGCAGAGGCGAGTCTATAGTTCCAAACGATATCGTCATATTAGTTATATTTGAAAATCTGCAGCTAAATTTCGATTCATTTCGATCACGATATACTCCGGGAATGTCACTAATTATTTCTGCTATTTTTACCAACTAATCAAGAAGAACACACGTTACATCAGACAGCTATAACATTGTGCGGTTAGCGTCAGTTCAACGAACGTACCGAGGATATTTCCACAAAATCGTTGTGTTTTAAAATATTTTATGTTATATTTCACACCACGTATGTAATTCCTCGATCCAAATAAAATGAGAGCGTATAGGTCCCTAGGCTGTAAAGTCACACGCTAAACATTACTATCGTGGCCATATATTATGTCCCTTCTTTTGACGTCCATTTCATCGCAAAGTTAGGGGCGAAAAAATTTGAAAAAATTCTAATGCTGTCCTTGATTAATATGGTCCAACTCATAAAAATTAGAAAGCTGTGTATGTTGGCGTTTTCCCGATTTTTACAAATTAAGAAGAATTGGCGCTGTTTTTTACCCCGTAAATTTCATTCGTTAAACTTTAGCAATTAATTACTCCGGAAATAATCCATAGATTTCAACGAATTAAAAACTAAAATCACCTGCGGAATGCTAGCTTTCAATGTGCCGTTTTGTAAAATCATTGGGTTAGTGGTTGACCCACAAACAGCTATATTATGCAATGCCAGCAATTCCGTTATTAGAAGACATAGAATAATGAAATATAGACTATAGGCTACCCAATAATTCATAGGTTTAAAATTTATTACAAAATCATTGTTTATCTTGCATTTTCCCCACAAAAGATTGAATTCTTGGCAACTTAAATCGGGTGTCGGGATTACCATTTAAAATTAATGAGTGATCTAATGAGTTTGATGTTTTATACGCTCAGAGCTGACGTTTGTAATATATCAAGAGTTGTATGTATTTTATATTGTTTGTGCATGTATTTAAATATTATTAATAAATAAACTGTTCAAACTGCTATAATAGTTTGAATACTTATATAACAAAGTCGGGCATACTTTTTAAATATGTTTTTGGTTTATCAAGCAAACTTAGTTTAGTATTCACCAATAATCGGAAAATCTGCTAACTTCATATTATTAGATCTATCCGCTTCCATCAAAATCTTGTTTACAACCTTATTGTAAGGTAGTAAACAATTATATATTATATTATTATTATATTATTTATTGTATAAAAACTGAAGAAAACAAAAACGTCAATCGATAGAAGAGATTTCTCTCGTACCGGGTCACATATTATAATCCAAATTATACAAAAATTAAGAATTTATTTGTTACTTAAAATTACTACCTTGACAAGTTATCGTTCTTTTTGTATATTGATAATAAGTTGCCCCGGTTCTCTCAGCTGTGTCGGTTCTCTTCGACATAACAGCACCGCTAACGCATCCCTTCCCCGCAGCACACCAAAGACCGTAGAGCGTCGGAATTGACGCGGAGTTTCAGTACGATCTTTTGTATGAAAAATGCAAGATGAACAATGATTATGTAATGAACTTTAAACCTATGAGTTATTTGGTAGCCTATAGTCAATATTTAATTATTCTGGCTCTTCTGTAACGGAATTGATGGCATTGCTTTCTGTGGATCAACCACTAATCCAATGATTCTACAAAACGGCACATTGAAAGCTAGCATTCCGCAGGTGATTTTAGTTTTTAATTCGGTGAAATCTATGTATTACTTCCGGAGTAATTCATTGCTAAACTTAAACGAATGAAATTTACGGGACAAAGACAGCGCCAATTCTTCTTAAATTGGAAAAATCAACAAAACGCCAACATATACAGCTTTCTAATTTTTGTTGTAGTAATTTAGTTGTAGCATATTAATTAAGGGCTAGACAATTGGCCGTATGTTCATCAAATAAACATTTAAACATTTTTTTCCAACATGAAACGTAGTGTACCTTATTTCTAAGATCTCTAGACATCATTTAAGAAAAAAACCCAAATTTTTATTTTTAAAAAATCTAGAGTGGCATTACCCCTTAAAGGGAGTAGCAGCTCAAACTGGTCTTTATGCATATTACACTTAATCTCAAAATCATATTTAAAAGTTAAGAATGAGGTCTGGAAATTAGAAAATACAGTGTGTAATTTTTTCGTATGTATGTTATGTATGCAGTTTTGTATTGCAGTCTAGCAGTCTATAAGTAAATGGTTAATCGGTAGTAATTCACGCCGAATCTGATTTATAATTCTATTCATGACCCCAGAATTCAATTCGGTACACATGAATAATTCAATTGGGCCGAATTAACTTTCCATGTGTACGTTAGCGAATTCAATTTTCGCTCGATTTTTCAACCAATGTAACTTCTGTTTGCGTTTAGTAAACAGGCACAAAACTGGAAAAGTGGAACCATGCAATTTTCGCCTCGCCGTATTTTGTTTGTGTTTACTCAGGCGTCACGAGATTTTCAGGAGATCAATGGAAGGAAAAGTTTAGTCAAAGTTTCAATTAATTCAATTTATTGAGGACCCGCGAAGCTGGCTCAGCAAGGAGGATTTCCTCCTTTGTTAATTTTAATGAATTTCTTAGTCAGAGAATGACGGACATGGTTGCTGTTTTTCTTATTAGTGTTGTCATAGTAAACCTTTTTTCAAGTTTTTCCTGGGGAAAATTAAAATGCATTGAAAATACATAAAAAAGTAAAAGAATGTAATTTTTGCGTCTCTACCATGAACCATGAACCAGTGTTGTCAGATTGAGGATTTTAGTACCGTTGATTTACCCTTAAAACTTCTCCGATGGTGCTACTTTTTGGGTGAAAACCACCAAAATTTGAGTGAAGTCCCCGAATCTGGCAACACTAACACAAAAGGAGTTTTGCAATAGTTTTACAATATGACCATTAGGTGGCCGCCCAATCGTGCGATGTCCAATAACAACGTTGTTAACTCATAATCATGACTCCACGTCACAAAACCTCCACTCTGGCGTTTCTCTCTTACAGTGTGACATTGACCTACATTCTGTTCATATCGTAGTCAGCTGTTCGTTGGTATATCTACAATAAGAATCTTTTGGATTGTGGAGTCTTAATGTAATTCTTTCTAATATTTCATTGATAAAATGTTCTTACGTAGGGTTGCAATCGACTTTAGGTCATGTGGGATTGGCTATTCACCAGACCAGGCCTTAGACGATTTATTTCTGAGAATTTTATTGGTTCCTCCTACGTTGAAATAGACTATACGTTATTTGATCAAAATTGCTTTTCTCTACTTGGCGGATATGCTCCTTCGAGGTTAGAATTAAAACTCAGCCTCATTGCATGCGGAAAACAGCTTTGTTGTGCTAAGATTTAAAGTTCAGGTACTGATGTTTTTAATCCCTATACGTTTTCTGGATCGCGTTATTATCTATCTTAGATATAGTGTCTATTTCAGCAATTTGCTTGCTTTTAAATAGGCTAATTTCGCATATCAAGTAACCAGCCTTGAGAATTACTGAAAATTATAGCTATTTCAGTGAGTACTGGCCGGTATCATTTTGACGAGTGTCATCTTTTGCTGTTTATTACATGATTACATACTCAAAATTACTTACAGTAGTATACATATTTTGTAAACCTTTCCTGCGAAAAAGTCTTGTTCTAACGACAAGGTACGCAGGGGTCAGTACGCAACCCGTGAATATAAGGCGTAACTAACTAACGCTCTCTCTGCAGCACTGCGTATGCTAATTGCAAGTCGTGTGAGTATCATCAGATGAAACAAAATTGAGATTTATGTAATTTTTTTTTATTTAACATTGCAGTAGAAAGTTAATCTGAACCGAAGTTTGGTGATATCGGTACCAAAATTAGAAAAAGGCAGGCCCCTTGACCTTTCTTGGTAATAAAAGAAAGATTCAGACGGAACTTATTTGGTTTTGAAAGAACTAACCTATGATACATTACACGACCTGTACATGACCTGTACATTACATACACAAACTGTCCTCATATGCAGTGAGAGTTGTCAGGTGGGTGTCCCTCAGGTATCGAATCTTGGGCCGCTGGTCTAGAGATGTATGTTAACGATTTGTCCACTTAACTTCCATTGGGATTTGTATCAGTTAGCGGATGATACAAGAATTATCGTCAAGGCCGCCAATGTATATGAACTCTCGGCGGGTACTAGTCGTCTGGTGAGATGTGTAGGGGGTTGGTGCAGGATTAATAACTTAATCCTGAAAGAATAAAAAATAGCTATGTTGCACTGTTGCCCATCCATCGTAGCAGAAATGTAGTAAGTATGTAGATAGTAGTGTACAAAGTATTTGGGAGTACCTACGCCTGGAGTATCTGCAGTAGGCGACACACATTGATAATATTCACAGAAAATTGAACGTCTATACATCTCCATATACAAACAATGTAAAAAATGCCAACTTGAACACACACACTATTGCTTACAAATTCCTCACCACACCACATCCATATAGGGATGAAGCGGAACCTTTACACGTGATGATCAGAGTATTGAATGCCATACCTTCTATATTATTGGGTACTCAAAATTTTACTATATTCAAAATGGCGTTACGAATTTAAAACAATAAATAGAAATATTACAACACACAGATAGAAACTGTTGGTTAATTCAAATAAATATGCGTTGACTCAAACAAATCTGATATATCAAAAAAGGCAACGGGAGAATTCTTTGCGGATAAACAGGCAATTATTTAGTAGAAAGAACGTTTACATGTTAAAAACAATTTATGTTTTAAGTTAAAATTTATTTAGTCAAATAATTATTATTGTGTTGACTGAAGGAAGACAATGATTTTTAAGCTAATGAAATTGAACAATTTCGGATTTCACAAGTGTATCATATACTGATGATCGGGCCGATCTGAGATTAGAGAGCTTACAGCGACATCTAACAATCCTCCCACTGATTTTATATGTTATTTAAAAGTGTTGAAATTTTAAATTTTAATTCATTTAACTCATTGTTAACTCATTCTTAAATATTCGCTTGTACTCTATATACATATGACAATTGTCTTTATTAGTATATTACACTTTTAATATGCTGTTCCACTTCGACAGTCTTTCAATGCTCTTTAACACTCGTCAGCTGGCAATTTTGTTTTCTCAAAAAAATTATATATTTTGAGTTATAAGTTGTGACATAGGTTATAGGTATAAATTAAAACATGTTGATGTAATTTCAAGTTCGTTGTTGCATGTAGGAACTTAAATTCAAAAGTATTAACATGGGTTTTGCCATATTGATTACAATTAAATTGCGTGTTCGCTTACGCAAAGATTCATTAACGCTATCCGCATCGCGGAGACCTCAACGCCAAGTGAGACGCTTAACCTAGATGTGTGTTTGGTTTATGGTGGTCATGGTGAGGTAATCATCATTTGATGGTAGCTGCAGGGAAGAGTTGCCATTCGACGTCGTGAACATTGACTAGTATCTCATTAATTTTCTTGTGCGACTTTGTTCTACATTGCCGTACCTATCTACACTTATACCGAAGTCATTGACAGCGTCGTAGTTGCATCACTTGAGGCGGTCGCGTTTTCAAACCCAATTTTGACTGAACGTGCTCTTTACTGTTGAGTTGATATTATGTTTTGGCGTATATGGACCGACGTTAACTCTACTGCCCATCTGTTATAAATGGTGTGAACAACCTACTTTTATCTAAACCATTGCTTTTATGTAGTCCTACCTATAGGTATACCGTTACTTGTGTTTCCGCTGCAAATTTGAGCCTAGTCGGTATAAAATACGTTTTAAAATAGATAAAGAAGCAGCTGTTTTTGGCAGACTATGGTCTTTATTTAAAAACTTTTCAGCTTCAATGGTTTTATTCGCAAAGCCAGTATACGCGCGTCAAAGAAATGGCTGTCTAATGATAAAAAATAACATTTTAAACAAAATTTGTTTGTTTTAAGACAGCGCATACTACTGTCTTAAATATATTATACCCACATACAATAAGAATATTTCTTTAATATAAAACAACCTAAATATTTGCTCTAAGAAAACGATTGTTTTGATTTAAGAAAGTCGTCCTTTTGAAATTAATGTGAAGGGTGCCGATAGATGGCGCTTTAGTAAGATAGGTCTCCTAGAGGGTATACATACATAATAGGGTGGACCGATTTTTTAGTTGTAAGTTAATGAATTAAAGAAAACGCCTAATTTATTTTGATGTTTTGAACTGCCGCAAAGGCTTTAAAATTATTTTAATTTTTGATATTTTTTTATTGTTTATTTTTGAAATAAGATATAATAATAACAATAATAATACTCCTCGCCTTAACATTATTTACAATTAACAAGATGCGTTAATTGCATTCCATCTAAAATATTATTGCTTTCATAATAACATGTTGATATTTAACAGAAGTAAGCGCATGTTTAATCGAAGAATGTGATCTGATTAATCCAACTACCTAACATATTGATTTAAAAGAACAAATTCTAAAGTCAAACAAGTATAGTTTCTATTTAAAACTGTGCAATTTTAAAGTAAGACAATCGGGCAACTGTTTTCTTCAATGAAGGATATATATTCCTGCGTATATATAAAACAACAATTGTTTTGGATTAATAAAATGTTGCTTTGATATAGGCAACGTTTTGTTGTGTGAGTGCAACTTAAAGCTATATAACAATATAAAGTTTAAACTTAACTTAAAAAAAGAAAGCAATAAAGCATATAATGATAAGCTACACACAAAAATACGCCAGTTGGAATTAATACCGATTCAACACCGCTAGGTAGGATGTATTTCTCTCGTTACCATTTGCGCATGTAGAACAGCTATTATTATTTGCAACGGAGTTGAAAATGTTTTGTCCGTTTCAGATAAGTTGAGCTTTCTAAAGCAGTCCAGAATTGATATGGTACAGAAATAATTTATACGCATGTTAGTAAAAATAATTAAAATAAATAAAAATAAACATTGTTTGCTGATGACAAGTGAGAAGCTGCGGAGTGGCTTTCTGGTAACTGTCTCTAGCTAAATACTGATAAAATCCAAAGGCGGATAATTAGCACTCAGCTAGAAGTTAACGATGACCCCGTCAAGTGTCTTGGGGTTGCAAACAATAGGCATTTAAAGTAGAATGATCACGTGAACCAACTTAGAGCAAAGCTGGCTCCCACAGTATTTGTAATAAGTCTAAGGCCTACAATCGCAAACCAGCAGGCAGCCCTCGTCGTGTATCACAGCTACTTCACGTCAAGAGCAACTTACGCGATTATTGTCTGGGGAGCATCAACGGACGCGCAGAAAATGTTCCTGCAACAGAGCTTTTGAGCTTTATCGGACACAGAACAGTTTGCAGAAATACGTTTTTACATTGTGACTGCTCCTCTTTACATGCATAGCAATAAGGAACAGCAGTTCAACCAACAAAGCGCAGTTCATATTGATTTCCCAACAAGACAAAGACACCAACCAAATGCTCCCCGACATAGACTCGAGCGGACTCAGATGATCTTTTAGGCCGTGGGTGTAAAATTATACAACCACCTTCCGAGAAGACTGACTTACCTACCAGTGACAGAAAATGCCTTCTATTAAACACACGATTTTCTAAGCTACGGTTTTGAAAGTGTAGTTGTGCCCGTTCGAATGTTATGTTTGTGAGAACTGTGATGAATGGCCGTTCCTCTTTTTGACACAATGACTTTTACATTTATGTTGATTTGTTATTGTCATATTCGAGATAATTTGCCAATTGTAAGCCATTTTGTATCTGCTGCAAAATAAAGTTATATATTATAATCTGAAGATTATTATAATGCACATGAAATGTATAAAAATATAAATGTTGTATATGCATAGGTATACAGTGTCTCGGTACATACATATGTAGTAATATAAATAACTTACCTGTCGTATTAATGGGACAAAATCTACAACATCGTTCACACTTTTTGAACTCTTTTTATTCCGTGTTTAACGGGGATGAAAATAGACTGTTCCGTCTTAAATAATAATGTGCATATAATATATTAAAACTAATCGAAAACCAAACTCACTCAATTCCAGCATACAAAGTTAGGAGCATAAGTGACCACAACATAAGTACCGATCGAACTGTAAAGCGAACCATCTTGGTGGCACCACGCAGACAGAGATTTTTGTTTCTCAAATAAATATTTGTCTGATGAGCTGCTCAAATATATTAAAATATAAACCAATGTTATTTGACTCAATAAGCATCAAATACGCGGCAAATAACTATATTTTTGTCTCTATTCAAACACGCATTTACATATTTGAGTTAAACAAAAATTTCTATCAGTGCTATATGGCGCATTTTATCGTCAAGGGCACAGTTTGTACCTTTACGGAATAAATTATACCATTTGGAAATTATTCACTCCAACACGGACTTAATGTCTGATTTTAGGAGATTTATCATTCCGGCCCAGGCCCAATGTTCAGTCATATCACACTAAAAAATGTATTTTCTCTTATTTTATCATTAATTTCAACACTCGCAAGGTGTTACTTTTCATTTAACAGCGCCTGTAAAAACTTTTACCGTTTTGAATATTAACTATTTTCAATCACCTTTCCTGTAGTTAAATTAACTTTGATATGTAAATATGTAAATGTAAATATTCTGTTTTAACTCATTTTTGTGTATGACTAACTACATGTAAATTATATCCGCAAAATTTGTATGTGTGTAAGCAAAAAGCATGAAATGTGACAAACTTTAACTCAATTTTGTCTTTATTTTGCTTGTTTTAAAGAAATTCATATATTACATATCAAAACAACAACAAAATATATTTACTACATTGAATACTCACATTGTTTCATTGCAGAGATAAGTTTATCTGGAATAGGTACCTATTTATTTAAGTGAAACAATTTTTATAATAATATTTCGGCTTTGACATCAATATTCACTTAATGCCCCAGTTTTGTAATAGCTGCCGGCGTTCACGGTGCAGCAGTAAATACACGTGTATGGTTCGTCAAGATAGAACCACTTTGTAAGTAAAGTTCAAATTTATTTATTACAAAATTTAAAATGTCACATTTTATTTCAGTACGCATTATTTGCGCCATATATAAAATGAAACGTGCATTTATTGTAAGCATTTGATAAAATATTTGACCAATACAAAAACATTTGACCAATACAAAAAATATTTGAGCAATGCAAAAAATGCCTTGAGCATTAAAAAAGATAAATGTGCAATATATTTATAATATGTGCATCAGAATAAATAATTGTACGTTTATATATTTGAATGTCCGTTTCATAATATATTTGTGCACTTAAATAAATAAATGTGGAATTCAATCGTTACCTCTATAAAATTATAATGTGCATCTCAAAAAACAATTGTTAATTAAAAAAATATATGTTCAATAGTTTAAATAAATCAGCATTTGAAAATTTGGTAAGACCATTCAATAATCAGCGCATTTATGTGTATCTTACAGCTTAGTCCCGTCGTTGCTCTGTGGTTTTGGTGTCAGATAAATAAAACTTTATAACTGATTTATAAAAATTGGGTTGGCAGGGAAGTGAACTGTTTTATTTTCTTTGAATAATTCAGTAGATAGTGTAAATATAATTCTAGTTACCAAATTGCGCGCGTTTGAGGAAAGGCGATTTTAGTAATAGTCTAAACCATTATAATATCTATAAGAATATGTGTGTTGTATCATATGTATCCTACGTCTTGTTCTACTGCTTGTTGTTATACTTGTTTATTTTTTAAGAAACTGTCGTAATACGACATAATAATAAAAATTCTTTTTGCACACGTATTTAGTAGAATTAGATGCTGTACAATTTTGTTAATATTTTTTTCCTTTTGGTTGCCATGATAATCAAGATTGTTTAATAGTAGTAGTACCTTTTCCGCTGTATTTTAGTAGATAAGTACTATTACGCCGTGTGTTTCGTTTCAAATACTGTTTTACGTGTACAATTTTAACTTGCTATCTAATAATTATTAGTTTTATAAAATGAAACATATATAACACCTGTGTGGGGTTTTTATACATACAAAACATACATAACAACCCAAAAACAATGCAATATTTTTACAATAAACAATTAATGAAAACGTTTGTTTTCTAATGGAAAAAAAATCTTTTCTAATTTACTTATAGATTGGTTGGGATTTCTTGTAAAATGGCATTCTTAGCATTTTTTCAACGATTTTGCAAATCAGCCGCCATTTCAGTAATTTTGTCAAGATAGTTAGATAATAAATTAAACTATAGGAAATTTTGTAAATAAAATGTTTTGCTAATATTCATAGTTTAACTGCATGAGCAAATTCTATTTGGTCGAGATCTTGTCTGCATTAAAACTAGTTAGCCAGGATTTGACAGATATTTTGATGTTTTGACGGTATTGTCAGAACATCAGCGTTTGTGTTGCACGAGAATTCGACACGCAGATGCGCCGAGATTGCCATGACGAGGCACTGCTGTATAGTATAAAGTAGATAATGTGCTGGCCGCATCAGATTTTGTTTTAATTCAAATTATATTTTTTCGTTTATGTTCATAACACCACGGGTTATCCATGTTTCATTTTATGAATCTGATAATAGAGATAGAACCTACAATATAAAATATGTTTAATATCGCTATGTAGGTATGTAGACGTTAAATTAGTAATACAAAAACAAAGTTAGTTTCGATATTTTTTCTCCTGATTGTGTAATTAATGATTTAAGTTAATTTTTACCAATTTTAGGGAAACATGACAGACGAAAATATTTCTCATTATAATATTTTTTATGTAACATATTGATATTTATTTCATTCTGAGTATGTATTATTTTAATGCACAAGTCAGCCATTCTAGGGCACAATATGAATTAAATATTGCTCATTATTAAATTTTTTATGTAACATTCATATTTATTTAATGCTCAGTATGTATTATTTTAATGCACAAGTCAGCCAGTCTAGGGCACAAAATGAATTAAATATTGCTCATTATAAACATTTTTATGTAACATATTCATATTTATTTAATGCACATTATTTCTTTTTTTAATGCATAAAGTACCTATCTATTTTAATGCACTTATCTATTTAAATAATGCACGCTTAAATCGCACCCATTTTATTTTAAGCAGCAATTTATTTAATTCAGAAATGCACATTTTTTATTTGAATACAATGATCACTCACCACAATCATTCCAATTCCAATGTTGGCATCAAATCTTGAATAACAACTATTGAAGTTTATTATTTATTACCACATATTTGAATTGCAAATTGTCTTTATTAGTTACAATAAACTATAACTTAAATTGTTTGACTAATATTAACTGTTCTTTGTACTAAATAATAATAATAATAATTCCTTTAATGAAACTTATTTAAAAACGTGTCAATGCGTTGTTCGAATTAAACATAATATGTTGTTGCCTGGGTGTATGAAAATAAGTACAATAAACAAATTTAGGCACATTATTTGTTGTAGTTGTTTTGCAGTGTTTTGAGGTTTGGAAAGAAACCAGAAAAAAAACATTTGTTATTTTTGAGACACTTTTGTCTTTAGACAAAATGATATTTTAATGTCGTTAAAAGTGAGTTCATACTTCTTATTTGTTTAGTGGCCAACTTTTCGAATATGTCACGGACGATGAATAATCTGTCTTAGGACAAATGACAAATTACCTCAATTACCTTTAAAAACTATGATATTATATGTATTCTGAACGGTCGTCTCCGTATACAACTTTAGTTAGTACCTACTTGTAACGTTTTCCCCAATCCATGCATTTATGCATTCACATAGAACTGTTCGAATTCAACAAGGAATCTCTTTAACTTCCATATTCTCTAAAGCAATTCCCGGATCGTATTACGTTCTCAGACCGTCATCTACTTTACTTTCACGCAGATTTGGCGGGATTGTACGAAACCGAAGAAAATCCACGACTACAATAGTGTACCAAAGCCATCAAGACTACGATATTCTTATTTCATTCCACTAAAGCCATAATGTCTCATGAGCTCTACAGTGTAATTTATACGGTTTCGAATAGCTACTAAACGAGTCCAGGTTAAATACATGCAGCGGCGCGATTTTTTTCTATATTTTACGTATTTACAGGGTTAGTCAAAATTATCGGAACACCTAAATAATTCTCCAACCGTAAACTTTACCAAAAAACGGTTCAAACAAAAGTTTTTTGGTTTTATACAAGCTATTGTTTAAATATATTTTTAATGTTTTTTAGAAATTTGATAAACAGTCCTTTTTAAAATGGAACACCCTGTATATTTTTACATTGTCTAAGATATTTACATTCTAAGATTTTTTTTTTGTAGGAGTCACTGTTTAATAAATTTATCAATTTTGAGTTATTAGTAATTAATCAAAGTTAGTCATGCAAAATTTTTTTTAGGCATGTTTTCTGGCTATCGACTAAATATACTCTTAATATACATGGTGTTCATTTTATTATGAAAAATGGCAACATTTTCTTTTGCTCTTAGAACGTCCCGTCTATATTTATTTATTTTTTTTAAATTTTAAGATTAATTCTAAGGATTTTTGTAGGAATAATTTTTTATTCAATGCAAAAAAATTTTTGAGTTGTAGGCAGTTAACCAACTCATAAACTCTTATTTTAACCATACGAATAAAAAATTAAGAAAAGAATTAAGTAGAATTAAATTAAATAATCAAACTGTCATATTAAAATAAATGTGTGTCGGAAAATATTCGCAATTTGATGTTCAGGAGTTTTGATTACCTACTTATAACTCAAAAATGATGCCTTTATAAAAAGATGGTTCCTACACAAATTTCTTAATGTTAATCCTAGAATTAAAAAGTTTCAAAATGTACAAATTGTTCCATTAGAAAAAGAAAAGGTAACCAAACTTCCATAGAAAAATGAACCCTGTATACTGAAAATATATATAAACGAGAGATTGTTTCATAAAAAAAATTGTTTTTATTCCGTTAATTATAACTAATTTTAATTAATTGCTTAAAACCAAGAATGATGCATTTTATGAAAATAAAATGATTCCTACAAAGAATTCTTAGAAGTCATTATTTGAACTATTTGAAAACGGTAAGGTTACCAAATTTGATAATAAAATGTACCACCTGTAGATTAAAATATATTTAAACGATAGCTTTTTTAAAACTGAAATCGGTCGATGTAATTTTGTCTAACCCTAACATCATATCGGGGAAGCAACGTGTTGGTGGTCTAAGTTTGTGACGCCCTATGGAGTAATTAAACCTTGGACCAACTTGGTCAGGATCTCAAGTAGTCTGTTAAACAGCCGTATGTATCAATTCACAATATTTTGACTTTTGTTTCATCCGATTATCTGAATGTTTGTAAAATATATAGATTTACTAGTACAACTTAGCAATTTCAGCTCTTATGTCAATAACTTTTGTAAACTTCAACCGATTTTGATTATTGTTTGCACATAAATAAATTTGCCAAGAGTAGCACACGCCTTTGTAATTTTGTATCTAAAATGAATCTTGAATATTATGTTCTTCTAGTGGTTCAATTTTATTAAAATCATATTCTCGTGCTCCTGTTATTAGACACCTTTTGGTAAAATTAAATATTTTGGCGATGTTCTAAAGCTCTGTGCAAGGCCATATACATTGATTTTTGATTTGTTGTATCTGAACATTTGGTAACTTGCTCAGTTAATGAAAAACTAATAAAACAGTAAATTACTGAAGCCTATATTTAGTATTCTCGACCTCGTTAGACATTTTACTCAGTTCAGTTAGCATTTGTTGTAGTTACTTTCTTGTGTGTGAACTTAGGATGCAGTTACGATCATCTGTATATGGCAAGTGATCTTTCGCAATCTAATAACACACCTTTATTTCCGCATTCTACTGATCTAAACACATCATTAAGAGTCAACGTGAGTTGTTCTTCTTGTCGCACTCCTCAGTTTATTTTGATGTTATTTCTCTTTTATTATAGTGTTACTTGAAGGGTAGCGTTTGTTATTGTTATGCATTTATTTTGTATTTTTCTTCAAAATTGCCTCAGCAATTGATGGTGAACAATAAAAAAGGAATAATAAAATAAACTTAATTTCGTCGTGTTTTAAGTTTTAAGTTATTTTCAATATTAACTGAATAACAATTTGTTTCAAACGTCGATGTTTAGTTGTCGATGGTGGGTATTGATGCTAACATCGATGGCCAAAATCGATGTTTTGCTTGGCTCAGTCTTGACATGTAGCATGTAGATTGTAGTGTACCACACCATATTATGGTGTCCTTGTCATATACTGCGGAAACAATTACATAATTACAGTTTGATTCATCTTTCCAATAAGACACCTTGGTACTTAATTACAAATGAAAGTGACGCAAGGTCTGAGGATCTCATTATAAATATCTGTATTTGATATTCGAGTTTACAGTATGTAAACTATTTGGGAGTACACTTTTTCGCTGAGCATCTAAAGTTATTAGCAAACAGTGATTATAATATATTAATTATATTATTAATATTTGTGCATAACTATCTATATACTATATCTTCACAATACCAGTGTCCCTCTTGTTTTGATTACCAATTTCGATAACACCATCGACATTAATTATACAGATATTATGGACCCTACATAGCTGTTCATGCTGTAAATTAAATCGATGTCAACGGACGCATTATGTATTAGTCAGCCGCATGACGGATCTAGATTGTCTTGTAATGTCGTTCTAATTAATTAGCATTAAATATATGCGTAACTGTTTATTTGTGTTATTCTTCGAAATGTCTCCTGCCTTACAACTGTAGCTATTGATGTGTGGGTACTCGTTTACCGTTACGCCAGCCAATTTGTCGTGTCCCCGTTACAAGCAGAAAAATGTCTATGGAAATGACCGAATACTTGTAGTCATCTTTTATTTACCTTTTATGTAGATGCGAAATACGAAAAGGCAATTAACGTTCTTGCAAACTGTGTAGTTTATACATACATGGGCCACTACATGGAAGTCTACGTGAAAATACTTTTATATTAACGTTAATTTTATGGTCTTGTAATTGAGTGATGAAACAAAAGATAATAGATATTTGGCACATAGTTTGACATGAACGGTAAACGCGCACAGTATTTTGTGATATACGTTCTGATCTACAGAAGTCCAATTAGACCGCACTGGGCATCCACATTACGCCTTCTTTGAAGTAGTACAATAAATATTATATGTATCCGTACATTCTAAAAAAATTTGATGTGGCCAGACACATGACTTTATCATACCATATATTAATAGTTTAGCTGCAGGAGATTCTATTTGACCGAGATCGGCCACGTCTGCATTAAAATAAAACTACTAGAACTAGACAGATATTTTGATTATATTTACAGTATGTAATGTCAAAACATTAGCATTTGACTCTACCTAGTATCATTAGAATCACAATATCTGACAAATCCTGGCTAACTAGTTTTAATACTGGTGTTTTATTGCAGAACGGCTATGCGGCTAAAATATTTATTTTACCAAAAAATTTCATAGTCATGAATTATTCGGAATTTCCTCTACATTAATTTATTATTTAACTATTTCGACGAAATTCCAGAAATAGCGGCTTATTTGCAAAATATTTCAAAAATGCTAAGACTAAACCTCCTTGTCATACTACATATGATAAAGTAAAAAGGTTATTGGTACTGATGATTAATATATTATATTGGCTTCTAGCATACTATATTTTCGGGTTTTACCCAGTCTTCAGTGCTAACTACAAAAGTTCATAAAGAATTATGCTCAATATTCCAAATAAGTTTTAATGTTACCATACCGTCTTACAATCTTTCTTGTATTTATTCGCGAAAACATAAGAACATGGCTATCCGCAATCGAAATACACATTGACACTAAGATGTTTTAATATTGCTGCACTGTACGTGCGCGCGTGCTCGCATTCTCCATGCATTTGCGTGTTGAATTGACGTTTCGCAACCGCTGACGTTCTGAATACTGTCAAAAGATTCAAAATATCCTGGCTACCTGCTATTAATGCAGACACGATTTCGATCAAATAGAATTTGCTCCTGCAGCTAAACTATTAATTTTACCAAAAAATGTTATAAACATAAATTATACAAAATTTCCTCTACTTTAATTTATTATTTATCTATTTTGACAAAATTGCAGAAATGGCGGCTCAGTTGCAAAATCGTTGAAAAGTGCTAAGAGTAAATAGCCAGTTCCTTTGGACCCCTTTCAACCAAAAGCTTTTCAGCTCTAAGTTTAGTTATAAAACTTCTAAATATGAACTTTCGTCCCGATACCTTCAGTAGTTTCTCCGGAATCGTCTCCACAAAAAACGGGTACACACACGCACACACACGCACACACACACACACACACACACAGACACACACACACACACACACACACACACACACACACACACACACACATACACACACACACACACACACACACACACACACACACACACACACACACACACACACACACACACACACACACACACACACACACACACACACACACACACACACACACACACACACACACACACACACACACACACACACACACACACACACACACACACACACACACACACACACACACACACACACACACACACACACACACACACACACACACACACACACACACACACACACACACACACACACACACACACACACACACACACACACACACACACAGAAATTTTTTTGTACCTTGGTCAAAAATGTTCAGGGGACCCAAAAAGACCTATTTCCGCTAAAATCTCAATTTTTTTTTTCGGCATGAATACAATACCATATTATACTGCGTATGATAAAGTAAAAAAATCTGATGTGGCCAGGCACATGACTTTATCATACAATATATAAAATTAATATTTTAGCTGCTTGAGAATCGATTTTATTGAGAGAAATCGTAGGTATTGTCAAAGCATCAGCATTTGACACTACCTGCACTACGTCATTAGAATAATAGTTATTTATGTCACAAGTACCGAAAGTACGGAAAAGCGCGACGAGCGGTGATGCGGCGCGTCGCCGTTGCACGTGAGCGCGTCGCGCTATCTAGTTTTTGGCAGGAGAGACATCAACGTTTATTGTGTTGCTTTTTGAGAAACATGTATTTAAAATAAAATAAATAAAAATGGTTATATTTCTGTAGGAAATGTTAGGTTGGTACCACTTGGACGAAACGTCAAGTTTAAAAAGCTAATTCAAATTCTGACAGATTTATATTTGTTCATGACACTGTAGATGTCACATCCGTACCAACATACTAAAATAAAACTACAGTCATCGCTATACTTTTCTACTCAATTTATCGTTTTTAGAATTAGATATAAAGACGGGTTGATATTTCTTATCAACAAACAATCAAATTGGTGATCTTATTTCATTTGAAATTTGTATTTTGTAATTTGCCGTACTACAGCGGTAACGTTCCATAGCGGTTCTACAACCTCTGATGAAATCAGCTGTTTTCGAGTGTGACAGCACAAAAAAATATTTGTCAAAATCCTGGCTACTATGTAGTTTCATATCAATGCAGATGCGACCGATCTCGATCAAATAGAATTTGCTCTTGCAGCTAAACTATTAATTTTACCAAAAAATGTCATAGGCATAAATTATTCAAAATTTACTTACTTTAATTTATTGTTTAACTATTTTGACGAAATTACAGACATGCTCCGGCTCATTTGCAAAATCTTTGAAAATGGCTTAGAATAAAGTACCAGTTCCTTTGGACCCTTTTGAACCAAAAGCTTTTCAGCTCTAAGTTTGGTCATAAAACTTCTAAATATGAACTTTCGTCCTGATACCTCTAGTAGTTTCTCCGGAATCATCGCCACAAAAGTATTTTGTACTTTGCCGCACTAGAGCGGCTACGTTCCATAGCGGTTCTCCAACCTCTGATGAAATCAGCTGTTTTCGAGTGTGACAGCCATAGACATTTCTGTGGTGACAGCACAAAAAATATTTGTCAAATCCAGGCTACTATCTACTTTCATATCAATGCAGATGCGACCGATCTCGATCAAATAGTATTTGCTCTTGCAGCTAAACTATTAATTTTACCAAAAAATGTCATAGGCATAAATTATTCAAAATTTACTTACTTTAATTTATTGTTTAACTATTTTGACGAAATTACAGACATTCCGGCTCATTTGCAAAATCTTTGAAAATGGCTTAGAATAAAGTACCAGTTCCTTTGGACCCTTTTGAACCAAAAGCTTTTCAGCTCTAAGTTTGGTCATAAAACTTCTAAATATGAACTTTCGTCCTGATACCTCTAGTAGTTTCTCCGGAATCATCGCCACAAAAGTATTTTGTACTTTGTCGCACTAGAGCGGCTACGTTCCATAGCGGTTCTCCAACCTCTGATGAAATCAGCTGTTTTCGAGTGTGACAGCCATAGACATTTCTGTGGTGACAGCACAAAAAAATATTTGTCAAATCCAGGCTACTATCTACTTTCATATCAATGCAGATGCGACCGATCTCGATCAAATAGAATTTGCTCTTGAAGCTAAACTATTAATTTTACCAAAAAATGTCATAGGCATAAATTATTCAAAATTTCGTCTACTTTAATTTATTATTTATCTATTTTGACGAAATTACAGAGATGACGAAAATCGTTGAAAAATGCTAAGAGTAAATAGCCAGTTCCTTTGGACCATTTTGAACCAAAAGCTTTTCAGCTCTAAGTTTGGTCATAAAACTACTAAATACGCACTTTCGTCCCGATACCTTTAGTAGTTTCTCCGGAATCATCGTCACAAAAATCGTTTACACACGCACACACACACACACACACACACACACACACACACACACACACACACACACACACACACACACACACACACACACAGACATTTTTTTGTACCTTGGTCAAAAATGTTCAGGGGACCCAAAAAGACCTATTTCCGCTAAAATCTCAATTTTTCGGCATGATTACAATACTTTAGCATACTGCGTATGATAAAGTAAAAAAAGAAAATAAAACAAATATTTCAATTATTGTCTTGAATTATTGTGTATTTGAATATTTTTATCTTTTGATTTAGTGGAACATGTGTAATTTTTAGTACCCACTCCAAGAATTTTGTTGTTTAATTGTAGCCATTGATATGCTTCGGTCTAGTCCTTTAATGAAGTTGTTTGTTGTGAGTAAAATTGTTCATAGTTAGGTGACAATGCATCTCGATATCAACGCAATTTCACATATTTGCAAGTATGTATTTAATTTGTCAAAAATACAATGGTCGAAGCTAAGTGACTATTCTGGCCAACAATGAACAAAATCGAGCATGTGAAAACTATATTTGGAGGGTTCCTCTCCATAAACTGTTCGATTGTGTTTATTGATAGCGCGTAGCTTAGATTATTGTAGTTTTGACAAACTAAGTACCTACTTGGAAATATGTGAAGTGCTCTGACTCAATAGTTCATGGATTCATTTTTAATTTTTTCTTATGTAAGTTAATAACTGTGGTACCTATGTAAATTTATTGTAGTAAGCAAACCAAAAATATTTCCATTTTAATATGATTAACTATATGATTAACCAAATGCCAATATTTTAGTTAAAAAGATCAATCAAACAAGCAATTGACTACAACTGTTCGAATTCTAGTTGTATTTTGTTGTCCATATTATCTCTAACTCAAATCATATATAATTTATAATTATTACTTACCTGAATACTGACTGAATTACAATTATAAACAGAATAATTTTCAATTATTCCCAACGCCCTTCTGCGAACTAAAAAATAAATTACACATAACCACGCTTTTAGCTGTAGCACACTGTATGAGTATGGAAGAAGTTTTGTACGGCTGGCCTAGCGGCGCTGCTTGTCATGCTGCTGTCATTTATGGGCGTTAATGTTAAATGTCATAGTTTTCTGGTTTTATCGTTTAAATTCAAATATTGTCGTTCATTTACATTTTTTGTCGTTAAAACATATACTATGTCGTTTGTTTACATTTTCTGTCGTTAAAACACATATTTTGTCGTTCAAATGCATATTTTGTCGTTAAGGTACCAAAATTTGTCGTGCGAACCCCTAATTTGTCGGGCCGAAAAATGCCACCCATAGTTTTTATGTTTTCCTTTTTCAATATTTGCTTTTATTTGTGAAATTTTTTGAATTTAAGTGTTCTATTTCTTTATTATTATTTGTATATGGCAATAGTTGCTGAAATAAAGAATTATACCTAAACAGGGCGTTATGTATGGGAGTGAAAACAGTAGGTACATCCCGCCTCGCCTGTATGTCACCATATTCTGTAAATTAATTTTCTGACAGTATGTCAGGTATACATGTAATGTTATAAGTGCTAATAATGTTCTACGGGTTAAAACAATAGAAACAGACTGTTAGGATATACCTACTATAAAAGTAGGCAATATTTTACGATTATTTTGTCCATAAATGAATGACAGTTGTTTTTAATCGACTTATTCCGTCGATTAAACACTAATGTGACTAAATAACAGTATGAGCTCTACACTGCCGTGTTTTAGGTGTTATGTATCTGCAAATTTATAGAGTTTTTACTTTTGCCGATAAAATCATATGAAATGCCTTTTTCTTGATCTCTTAAAGAATACGACAAAGAATAAAAAAATCATATTAAAACTATTCTTTCTGCAAAGTAAAATCACAATACTTTCCTAAAGTCAACATTTTACCTTTGACAAACGTACTAATGTCCTCATTTGTCCGCTAGTTGCATTCGTTGTCAGTAGATTAGTAATTTTTTACATGTACATAAACCGCACAACTGTGGGTTGCTTTTGTTTACTAGATGATTTGTTTTTGTTGTAAAACTCTTCTTTTCAGGTGGGTGCTATTTTTCAGTAACGTTTTTAGTGCTTCCTTCCTTACTTTAGGGTAAGTTTAACTTAAATATGTATTTGTATATTGAGTGAAACACGCCAAAGGTACGCGCGTTTATTTTGAGTTGTTATGTATGTCTTGAATGACGAATGACATTTTTACTTTATCATACGCAGTATGATAAAGTATAGTAATCGTGCCGAAAGAAAAAAATTTGATTTTAGCGAAAATATGTCTTTGGGTCCCATGAACATTTTTGAGCAAGGTACAAAAAATGTCTGTGTGTGTGTGTGTGTATGCGTGTGTGTGTGTGTATGTGTGTATGTATGTATGTGTGTGTGTACCCGATTTACGAGGCGACGATTCCGGAGAAACTACTAAAGGTATCGGGACGAAACTTCATATTTAGTAGTTTCATGACCAAACTTAGAGCTGAAAAGCTTTTGGTTCAAAAGGGTCCAAAGGAACTGTTTCCTCTAAGCAATTTTCAAGAATTTTGCAAATGAACCTCCATTTCTGAAATTTCGTCAAAATAGTTAAATAATAAATTAAAGTCGAGGAAATTTTGAATAATATGTCTATGACATTTTTTGGTAAAATTAATAGTTTAGCTGCATGAGCAAATTCTTTTTGATCGAGATCGGTCGTGTCTGCATTAATTAAAGCAAGTTAGCCAGGATTTGTCAGTGTCAAAACGTTGATGTTTTGACAATACCTACTGTCAATAGTATAAAGATATCTGTCAAATCCTGGCTGACAGTTTTATTTTAATGCAGACTCGACCGATCTCGATCAAATTTCATGCAGCTAAACTATTAATTTTATATATACTATGATAAAGTCATGTGCCTGGCCACATCAAATTTTTAGAAGCGCTATTAGGTGCTCTTGAGGTTAGTATGAATTCCGGTTTTTCCTGAAATGTCTTTATTGAGATTCTAAATGGCACCCTATATTATTTCTAAAATATTTTCAGTCAGAATTACATTCTGAACACAACAACATTTTGATCGTCAATTTTTATCAAAAAGGTAAAGACAAAATAACCTTTTTGATTATTTATGAATTGAGAGAGTTTTAGACTTGGAAAAGTTTTTCCAATCAGTTGATGTCATTCTAGATTTGCACATACCTACGCTGTTATAGACAGGCGTTGTTCTATATCAAAAGTCTAAAGGTGGCAAAATCTGAAGATCTTATTGAATAACCAATACCGCTATTATTGCTTATCGATATTTTCATTGTCTGACTTAGATATGGCGGCTAAAACAAGAATAACAAAATCTGCAGGGTTGTGTCACATAGCCCGAAAACAATAATAATAATAATAACAAAAAATACTGCTAAAATGGCAAAATAGTCATGAAAAACATAAATAAATGATTTTTTAACTCTCAATCACGAATATCTAGCTCACTGGTTGACAGTTAATAGATGCTGCATTAAGCCACGTTATAGTGCAATTAAACACGAGCAAACTATTTGCTCGACACCAGTCATAACCACAATCTTTTGATGTCGCGAAATGCAGTAGCAACGGGGCCACAGCCCATAACCTAACCGAAGTTATTTCGCATTGCATCCATATACACCCGGTACACAAGTAGTTTGATTGCTAAAGTTAGCAACTGAGCGCGTAATTTTCGCGGAGATGGCTTCTCTAGCGGCACTTGAGCAAATATCTGCGAACTGTTCGGACACGTACGCCGCGCCGCGTACATTTATCTCCGTAGGTGAACAACTGTGTCAGACGAGCCGGAGCCGCACGATGCACAAACCGGACTTCCGGCGAGCTCCACACGCTCTTCCACCCGTGGCCGTATTACTTCCAGCTCTCGTCTCCTATGAATATTCAGGGCAAACGGCGGGTCTGTATGGAAATTGCCCTTTGCCTTTGAGCCGAGTCTACGCTCTGTCGATGATTACACCAATTGTACAGAGTCTACAAGGAAAGTTCGATATCGTATGGAAAAGTTTACATTTCTCGGAAATGTTATTTTTAAATACCAAAAATGTAACGCTCAAGTTTGAAAGTTTACTGATCATTCGGTTATTAATAAAACTTTTACCCCTAGTTATTCCTCCGAGGGGATGATTTACTATTTATTAATTATTAATCACTATTGGTGGATTATGGGATTCATTAGTAATACTAATTTATAGTCTAGTTTTGTTTCTGAGTTAACTAGGTATCTATCAATTCTTCTCTTTTCGTCATAATTTAAATGCCGCAAAAATCAAACTAGACATTTATTCTTAAGGATAAACTTCATTTTGTTTGTATGTTAATCAAGGACTTTATTTTACATAACCTAGTACTGGTTAAATTTATCTTAACACACAAATGCCATGTTTATTAAATATTAATTTTGATATTGGATATGTCTGAGTTAGATCGAGAGTGAGATTGAGAGATTGAGTTTACAAAATTTACGAACTAAATAAATCAAAAAATAGGCAAGTGCCGTTTTTAAAGCAGTATTATATGTATTTCATTATTCCAAAGTATAAAATTCATGAATTCAATTTAGAACTGCTTCATATTGTATAGGAGATTTATTTTATTTGATCAAGTGCCTGGCCACATCAAATTTTTTAACCTTCTCTCAAATCTACATCTGTCAATATTTTTAACTGATTGTTTTCCTCTTTAATATGGTGTACATTTTGTTCTGCTAAGATTAATACTTTTGGAGATATTTGATGCAAGTATTTCATGATAAATTTCACTGATAATCACTGATAATTTTTAATAAATTTCAATAATAATGTCTTCCTTCAGTAAACATTTTGATAGTATTATAGGTACTATTTTCATAGTTGGGCGAATTAATTATGATGTTAAATGATTTTGCGTCCTTAGACCTTGTTTCCAGAAGGTGCAGTTGACGTTTTTAAATTTATTACCTCCCTTAACATTGAGCCAAATTTAAACATTGCTTAGCAGATTTTTTCTAACCCTGCCTATACCTGTTGCTACCGGAGCGGGCGATAGATAATTTCCTAAACTAAAAAGAATAAAAAAAGTACTTAAGAAACATGTCTACTTAAAATTGTCTTAATGGGTTAGCAATGAAGGCCACTGAGTAATACGTTAGATCTGAAAAAGTTATTCGCGATTTTGCAAAAAAAAGAAAGGTTCGAAAGAGGTTATTTTAATGTAGGGTTAAACTTTGTATTATGTAGTAGTATTCTTTATTCTTTTTTGTTTTAAAGGTATTGTTTGTACTAGTATAATCTCCAAAGATTGTGTTTTTAATACAAATAAATTTCGTAAATATTGTGTGTGTTGACTGTATTTTGCTGGATCATGTTTTTTGTATAAATCTTTTTTTTTGTATAAATCATTTGTTAGGGGGGCGGCACTATTGAGATTTGCCTACGGCGGCAAAAACGCTAGGGCCGGTCCTGGCATATTTATACTGGGAGTTGGGGAATTCTTGTACCCACATCCTGCAAGTTCCATATGTGAATAGATATCTTACTTCTGGTTATTCGTCATTATTTTCGTTACACCAAATGCGAAAACAACTGTAAGCCAGTACTCAATAAATTTATTATTTATTATTAATGTCCGCGCAATAACAAGGTACCAAACACTAAACTAGAGAGCTCTAATAGATGAAGTTATGGTAGTATTAATTGATGTATATGCATACTCGTCTCATTGATTGCTGTAATTATATGTGATTTAATGTGCCGCTACTTCATCCTCGGTTGTTTGTTCAGGTTTTACCGGATCGTCAGCGTCTGTCAGTCACCATAAATTATTTCGTACATAATGTTAACCCATTTGACAATACCCGAAGCAAATGGGTTCGTATAGTTGTCTCATACTATGAATATTCAGAACAACATTATGCAACAAACTACTATACAGTAGTTTACTAGTAAAAAAATCGTTGATGAGCGGATGTTTGTGATGCACCAGATATACAGTATACACTATTGACAAGTTCAGCAAAAGTAAAAATAGTAGTTGTAGCAAAAAGTTGTGTAGACGGTGGGATTTGATTATGCGGTCGACAGTATTACTTATATTATATTTTCATAAAAGAAACTAATAATTTGTTAAATTAAGGTAAAAAACTATTTGTAGCCAACTGTTTATAAATGCGATTCTTATAGAGGATACAATCAATAAAGGTACCTACACACACAGCTAAGTTACAAGTCAAGTAGCAAGTAGCAACTTACTACTTAACTGTTAAATATGTACGTACAAACTGTCCTAAAAAGTGACTAAATTACAATGTTCACACATGGTAAGTAAGTACCTACTTGACTTGCTACTTAGCCGTGTGTGTAGGACCCTTAAGAGTTATTTTAGGACACTTTTAACCTTTTTAACCCTTTTCACTAACATTTAAGTCCTAAAAAGCTATGAATTGTCTGGAAAACCCTTTTTTAAAGTCTATAATTTTCTTAACGTAACACGTTATTATTTTATTATAAAAAACACCAACACCAAAAAAAAAAAAAGAAACACCAATAAAAATACCAAAATCTGTTAATTAATGCACTTTTCGCATTACAAAACTTTTTACTGTTCAAATTTAATGTGCCATATAGGCAACTAAAAAACAAACATTTTTCACACATATAAATTTGCTTTAATTGTTGTAAAATGTATAGATTCCATAAATCGATTTTTTTCAAAGACTCCAATGGTATATCAGACGACAAACCCGTAAAAAGTATAAATAACTCGCATAATATAAAGTATAAATATATCGACCTCAATCGTCGTAAGAATCTTATCATTTCTAAATATGGTTAGCTAGAATTAGCATTCTTTGAAAGAAACATAAATACATAATTATTTTATCGTCATGAATTTGTAAATGCCCTTTTATTATGGTAGTTCAGTAAACGAATATTAATCTGAGACCTATATTTTAATTGAATAGGCCACTTTTCTAATAGGTAAACGTAGCAAAAGTAATAATAATCTCCAGAACAAATACAAACAAAAACAAACATAAAACATAAAAATACGGAGTTGGATTTGACACCGCTTCAACACCGCTAGGTGTATTAACCTCGCGACACTTTTTGCACAGTACATATCCTCTTTTTGTACTTATTATTATTTGCACAGTGTATTCCTCTTTTTTGGTTATTAATATTTGCAATAGATTATAGAGTTGAAAATATATCTTCTTTCTTCACTGCGGTTGTTAAAAATTATACGGCGTTACATGTAGGTATGCTAAATGGTAAACATATTAATGGGGGGGAGGCAGCAAAAATCAAAAGTATGACGTCAATTAAGTTTTCTGTTGTGGTTACTAGGCATTAAGAAACAACAGTTTAAGTAGTTGTTTTTCTTTTACTGACAGTGACTATAACACAGAAAACTTATTAATTTACATATATTTTATTATACACATAACAAATATCAATCCTTTATTTTGTTCATTAACATAACATCTCTTACAGAATAAATGCATATACCTAAATATACAATAAATAATAATTTGGTAACCAGAAATACTTCTCATTTTCTTAAGTTCTAATAGTAAGGAAACCTGTAATAATCCCAATTAATGCATATCAGCTATAAACGTATAGTTAATAATAATTACGTGCTGCAAAATCAGTAATCATTTGTTGCTAATGATATCCTACATTGCATATCACTGTACCAGCTGTATGGCAAGTTGTTGGTGACTTCTTTAACAGATGTGTTGAATTATTTGTCAAAAACAACTGTAAATTTGGTTTCCAGTACTAGTGCGAATTTCATCTTCTATTCTTAATTTTCAATGACAATGAAGCCTTTAATATAAATGGAAATCAGTACTTACAGTTATATTCGTAGTAATAAAACTTACGAATATACATTTTAACAATGGGTAATTAAACCTTATGCCCTGGCACAGGATGCGATCAATATGTCTTAATGTCCATTATCTATGGTAGTAATGCAGCCGAAATGTACAAAAATATAAAAGCTCGTAGCACAACCAATGATTAATGTACGTGGTCCATACGTGCAGAGCTTGGAAGGCCCAGTGCACACCCTAAGATTTAGAAAAATATTAAAGTAGTCCAGAAAAAAAAAGATATATTATGTATGGCTGTACACCATACACACATATTAAGTAATATTTCTTTATAATAATAACTTAAAGTTATTTACACCACATAGAGTGATAACACCGGTGCTCTTGTCCGGTCCAATCACTTCATATCATTGCTAGAGCCGAGCGCTCCCGTCCCGACAGTCGTCTTTGCGACTACTGCCATGTCAGTGCAGCGACAACCGGTGCACTTTGGGTTAAAATCAGTGAGTTCAAGAATGATTGTTGTTTTATATGTATGTAAATAATGTATGAACTATCGCAAACGCTATCATTGATAAAATAAAACTATAATTCTAGTAGATAGATAGATAGATAGACTTTATTATAAAAAACCAACAAGGTGTACATAATTACAACAGTGACTTGAGTACAGAAGACACTAATTTATTAGTCCGGTCTCCGATCTTTACAACCAACCGATACACAGACATTGCGTATAGGTACAACGGAACCATATCGACCACGCGTGTAGCGGCGAAGGGTGCCCACGAGCCATGGACGAATGTTAAACACTGCATACTTAGGTATAATTCAAAAACTACCAACAAATTTTGATCGGTCTTTTGCCTATGCGTTTTTTAAACTCCAATAAATAATTAATCCAAAGGAAGCCAGATTAGATTTTTTTGGTTATTTTGCTGATATATGTTTGTCCATTTAAATTTGTCTTTGTTGGAAGTATTTCATGATTTTGAGGTATGAATTATTTATGTATGTAGGTACATCTTTTTATGATATGTATTTATTTAATAACGCAGTAATTCTGATAACAAGATGCATTTACTTACAATGTAAGCCGGATTTTCATGACAATATCATAAATGTTTTAAACGCAGAACGGAGCATTGAGTTATCATATAAATAATATTGTAGTAAATATTGTTTAATAAAGGATAGGAGTTAAATAAAATCCTCTTAATTTTGCAAGAATATTTACTTTGGTGTTAGTTTCGATCAACAGATAATCATAGCCAAAAGCCAGAAAAACACAAAACAACCAAAAGAAAAAACGCAAAAAAAATTATAGAAAATCACTGACGCATCATTCTGTTGTGTGATGTTTTTGGCTGATGATAATCTATTGATCAAAACTAGTACTACAGTACTTGGAAAATTAATGGTTTTAATTAAAGTCCTATCCATTATTAAACATTTTTTGCATTATGGACCCGTACCAAAGTAACTATTATATTTATTAATGTTTTGTTGGTTAAACGTACATTTAATATAACTAAATAATATAGTTTGTATTTTTCGAAATATTGATATTTATTCTCCACTTATGTACAAATGCACCGCACGCCACTGGTATCTATGTAGTAATATAAGTACCTGTCGTCACAAGTCGTAGTAATTGCGACGAAATCTAAAATTTTGTTTACAATTCTCGTCCACTTTTGTTATTTCCGTATTTAACGCGGATGAAATAGACTGCTCCATACCAAAAACTAATGTGTAATGTATTAAAAGTACAGTACAAATTATATGCGCAATAAATAAAATAAAACGTGCATTTATTGTAAGCATTTGATAAAATATTTGACTAATACCAAAACTAATTGTCCAATACAAAAAATATTTGAGCAACACAAAAATCATGAGCAACGCATTAAAAACTAATTGTGCAATAAATTTATATAAATGTACATCAGAATAAATAATTGTGCATTTATATATTTATCTACGACTCACATATAATAAGATCATTGTATACTAAAATTGTAGGTTGGTACCACGTCGACGAGACGTCAAGTTAAAAAAAAACTAATCAAATTCTGGAATATTTATATTTGTTCATTACACTGCAGGTGTCATATGCGTACCAACATACTAAAATAAAACTACACTCATCGCTATACTTTATTTACAATTTTCTCAATTTATCGATTTTAGAATTTGATATAACACCGGGTTGATATTCCTTATCAACATATAATCAAACTGGTGATTTTAATTTATTTTAAGTTTGTGTATTTTACTTTGCCGCACTAGAGCGGCAAAGTTCCATAGGGGCACTCCAACCTCGAACGAAATCAGCTGTTTTCGAGTGTGACAGCACTAAAAATACATTTGTTTACGACTCACATATACTAAGTTCATTGCATACGTATCTATGACTATATAATCCCCATCATTATACGCTCCAATGATTATAATGACACTAGCGTTGTATAATAATGACAGTTCGTTCAAATAATGACCTCATTATTTGAACGAACTGTCATCATTATACAACGCTAGTGTCAAAGTCTGACAAAACCTACGTGGATGACAGTTATTTGACAGTTCGCCTCGCTATCATTGACAAATACATTTAAAATATTTTGCATAAAATGGAATTTAAGAGTCGTAGATAAAGCGTCGTATTTAACTCGCACATAACGGATATAAATTGCTCGCATGATTACACGCTCGCCTACGGCTCGCGTCTAAACTTCATGCTCGCGATTTATATCCTTAATTATGTGCTCGTCAAATAATATACTATTAAATGTTCGTTACATAATATATTTGGACACTTAAATAAATATATGTGCAATAAATTCGAACCCATTGTTCCAGTAACATCAATGGCTTCATAGGAAACCCTAATGTGAATCCTGAATCCTGAATCGTAAAAGATTGGTCATAAATGTTGAAGCATTTAAATCCATTCTTTAGGTGATGTACGGACGCCACCGAAAGAAATATAATAAAGCGAAATAATGTGATAATCAACTTTCAAGCTCAGATTCGTATTCAGCGCAAATAAATCAATTGTAAACGCCTATGCGAATTTCATAAAAAATAAGTTATCAATACTACCGTAAGTTTCAACTTCTTCTCGAAAATATCTTTTAAGCAAGTAACAAATCTGTCAATGTCAGTACAAAATATGGGGTTGCCATTAAGCCTACGTTTAGGTCGACGGAAACCGCGGGGATATCCGCGCGGTTCCTTTGTCGGCACCGGGCAGCGGTCGATGCCGACAAAGAAAATCCGCGCGTTTTCCGTCGACCTAAACATAAATGACGTCATAAGTAGAAAACAATTGAATTTTTATTTAGTATAATATGTAGGGTGAATTTGAATTAATTAATTAGATCGTATATTATTACGCGTATCTATGTATATATTAGTACGCGCTATCATTAACATACGAATCGTCAAAATCGGTTCAGCGTTAATTTTGATGCGCAGTAGATCTAGTGCTGAATATTTATTATTTCAATGCACAAGTTTTTCATTTTAGGGCACTTATGAATAAAATATTGCTCATAATAACATTTTTCATGTAACATATTATAGGGCACACTATGTATTTTTTATGTAACATATGTGCATTTATTGCACAATATTTAATATTTTAATGCTCAAAGTATTTATTTTAATGCACATATCTATTTAAATAATGCACCCTTAAAAGTAATCAAAAACATACCTCACTCAATTGTAGCCCAGAAAGTTAGGGGCACAGGCGACTACAACACAAGTAGGTACCAGTCGAACTGTGAATCGAACCGTCTTGGTGGCGACATTATGGCATACTCTTGTTGCTAAGGGGCCAATTGTTCACTTTACGGAATAAATCATGGATTTCATCAATTGGATTTTATACACTGCAACACATAAAAAATACATTTTCTCTCATTTTATCAGTTATATCAACATCTTGCATGGTGTTAATAGCCAACTCACACCGCCTGTCAACTTTTCTCAACTATCTAGTATTTTTTAAATTTAACTCCGAAATTATGTGTATCAACAATTTTTATGATACACTCAACTGAGTTTCAGAGAAAAATTCATTCCTTTTTGTGTATGATTAATTCTCTCCGTAAAATTTGTATGTATGTTAACTGGTACACATGGCAATTTTGCTTTATATCGGAAATAGTTTTAATAATTATCAGTTATTCGTCGAATTCCCAAAGATCAAGAGTTTTTTTACTTAGCCACAACTTAGGGGAAAATGCGTTCTTTTATGGGAACTTGTTAACATGCGAACGGCGTTCAAGTGTTCTGTACCGCGTCCGTAAGGGCGTGCACACATTTTTCTACGGTCGAAAGCGAGAATTCACAGCATTCAAAGAAAACTGGCTCCATAAAATTTCCAAAAGCTAGATTAGCAGTGGCCTGTGCAATGAATATCAAAGAAGCTTGGTTTCATTCTTCCACTCGCGCATACGCACACGTCCACGATGCGATAGTATAACTTTTAAGTCCAACATTCACCGTCTTTGGTATGAATATGTCAGCCTCGAAAAGCTTTTTGTCTTGAAACCGCAAGAGATCTACACCAGCGTTTTTCAACCGGGGTTCAGCCACGAATGCCGCTAGGATTTCCGCGGAAAATAGTAACAAATGGCGGTTGTCGATTCATGGACGCATAATATATTCACTACAAGTGAAAAAAATACATAAATTTATGTTACTTAAAAATTTAAAAATTTTAAGATGCTATCACCTCTGGCAGAATTATTCTCCCATTCCACACCAAAGTGTGACATAAGTGTACCTATAATTAGAATTTACTGCTTATCCTGGAAAATTGTCTTTAGGAAAACACCAGAACAAAGGTTTGTGGGGTTCAATATTATAAAAGAAATTATAAAAAATCTGATGTGGCCAGGCACATGACTTTATCATACAAAATATAAAATTAATAGTTTAGCTGCATGAGAATCTATTTGATTGAGATAAATCGTGTCTGCATTAAATATAAACTAGTTAGCCGGGGTTTGACAGATATTTTGATAGTCAATAGTATCAATAGTAGGTATTGTCAAAGCATCAGCATTTGATACTACCGTCACTACTACTGTGATCAGAATAATAGTTATTTATCTCACAAGTGCCGAAAATACGGAATAGCGCGACGAGCGGTGATCTGGCGCTTTCGGCAGGAGTGACATCAACGTTTTTTGTATCGGTTTTTGAGAAATACGTATTTAAAAAAAATCAAAAATGGTTATATTTCTGTATAGGAAATGTTAGGTTGATACCACTGATACCACGAAATGTCAAGTTTAAAAAGCTATTTCAAATTCTGACAGATTTATATTCGTTCATGTCACTGTACATGTCACATCCGTACCAACATACTAAAATATAACTACACTCATCGCTATACTTTATTTACAATTTTCTCAATTTATCGTTTTTACAATTAGATATAACAACGGGTTGATATTTCTTATCAACAAACAATCAAATTGGTGATCTTATTTTATTTGAATTTTGTATTTTGTACTTTGCTGCACTAGAGAGGCAACGTTCCATAGCGATTCTCCAACCTGTGATGAAATCAGCTGTTTTCGAGTGTGACAGCCATAGACGTTTCTGTGGTGACGTCACAAAAAAATATTCAAAATCCTGGCTACTATGTAGCTTCATATCAATGCAGATGCGACCGATCTCGATCAAATAGAATTTGCTCTTGCAGCTAAACTATTAATTTTACCAAAAAATGTCATAGGCATAAATTATGCAAAATTTCGTCTACTTTAATTTATTATTTATCTATTTTGACGAAATTACAGAAATGACGAAAATCGTTGAAAAATGCTAAGAGTAAGTAGCCAGTTCCTTTGGACCATTTTGAACCAAAAGCTTTTCAGCTCTAAGTTTGGTCATAAAACTACTAAATACGCACTTTCGTCCCGATACCTTTAGTAGTTTCTCCGGAACCGTCGTCACAAAAATCGGGTACACACATACACACACACACACACACACACACACACAGACATTTTTTTGTACCTTGGTCAAAAATGTTCAGGGGACCCATAAAGACCTATTTCCGTTAAAATCCCAATTTTTTTTTCGGCATGATTACAATACTTTACATACTGCGTATGATAAAGTAAAAAACTATATGTATCCCCAATTCTTAACCAGAAACAAACCGAGGCCGTCAGTCAAAATTGAGCGTTTCTGACGTATTGCCAACCGAGTGTAATTGTTAGTGTTCAGAATTAAAACTAGTTGTCGAAAACCAACGGTATAACCCAGAATTTAATTAATTTGTAAATTAATATTAACATTAACAAGCAAATTTTAAAATGTTCCCCGAGAAATTCTTATAAAGCGTTAACAAGGTAGGATAATTTGAAAAAGAAACGTATTTTAAACTTCATAAGGAATTTAAAAGCCAATAAATCCTTTTTTGCTTGTTTCTTAATTTTATTAGTTATTTTATTTTTATTATTGATAATTTTTATTTTTGGTATTTTGGGTTATCTAATTTAATTGCGTTTTATTATCGTAAGGGGTACTGTTTGTGTTTTTCGTTTTTTCATTATCTGATATGTATTGTCCTTTTCCTTCCATTTGTTAATATTTTAAATTGATAAAACGTCAAAGAAAAGAAATAAGTTTATACACAGAGAAAATGTTCTCTAAGTTACAGAAAATAAATGTAATAAACTACAGCAAAAATGCTGTAAAGGTAACGGTAAAATTCTGTTAAAATAATAAATAATAATGCTGTATAAATTATGGGTAATAAAATCCAGCAAAATTCTGCAAACAAACGATTCTCAGATATTGGCTACATGGCTGGTTACTTAATACCAGCTATAATATAGTATTTTTCCACAGTATGTCCCTGTGACATTGAGATATTTGTGTATTTGTGAAATTACAGCATTATCACAGTAATTTTACAGGATATTTTTGCATTTTCACACGACAACAATTTTCAGAACTATTCATGTTTTGCCTTGAGTTTAGATGCTTGGCCTTCTCTTTCTTCTTCGCCGAGGTTTAACTTAGGTCGTTTGAGCGTTCCTCCAGCGCCTTGTTCTCCTTCAGGAGCTTTTGATTTGTGTCATCGCTCAGTGCCAAGTCCTCTTCGAGTTTCTTCAATTTTTCATCGCATTGTACTTTTTCTAATTGGAGTTTCTGGCGGGCAGCTTCCTCCTCTTCTAGTTGCTCTTCCAAATCTTGAATGGTCAATTGTAACTTTTTCTTGTCATTGCTCAAAGTGGTAGCCCGTTCCTCTTTTTCCTCTATACTCTGGCTTCTAAGTCGGGTAGGATTTCTTCCATGTTCTTGTTTCCTAACGGTTAGACGGGCACGAATCTCTTCAGCTTTTGCGCAGAGTTCAACCTCGGCTTGAAGTTGTTCAGCTATGGCAGTTTTCTCGTCCATGGCTTGTTGGAACGTCTTTTCAAATTCCTGGGCTGTTCTCAAATGGACCTCGAGCGTATCTTTAACTTGTTTTAGCTCATATTCCTTTTGCATTAATTTTTCTTCTAGCTTGGTGACTTCCAATAGGGAAAGTCAATAGGGAAGTCAAGAACTGAGTGTCTTTAGCGTGCATGTTACGGTTTCTTCACACAGCAAAATTGTTTTTAAAATATTGTCTATCCAGAAAACCTTTTACTTACCGTTTACTTATTTTTTATTTTTTTTAGTTACCAAGCGTTCCACCTCAGTTTTAGGGACTGCGCAAGGCTAAAATGATACAGAAACTCTGATCTAGACAATATTGATTATAAATTTCTCTTTTCCCTTATTTTGTTTAACGGAGGAGTTAAAGTGTTGTTCACACTCACACTAGTAAGTAGCATCAGATCAGTTAGAATATCCGACTTGCTAAAGGTAGTTTGTTTTATTGTTTTAAAGTGTGAATAATTTGAGGTTGAATTATTGTGATGTTTCGAAGGTATTCCTCTAGGAACATCACTATAGTCTCGAAGAGGTCAGTTCTTTAGAAATTGTTATGGTCACATTGTGTTTTAGTGCAGCTTGGACCACGTTGTGTGCTATGGCCGAACCTTGTGTTTGTATTCATATATTCTTGGGTTTTTGTTGGGTTTGGATTAGGATCCCTTTTATCGAACATTAGGAGTTGAGTCGACTGAAACTGATATGACAAAAAAATAAACTTTTAACTTTGTTTATGTAGGACCCTGTCAATTTATACCCATACATAATGTCTGTGGCATTTTAGATCGTGATCGATCTCAAATACATATTAACCCGTGCCAAAGAGGCTCAAAATTCAAAATAAGTTTTATTTAATAATATTGAAAAATATTAAAAACAAAGTATTTTTATTTTCCTTTACTACAACGCATTTACATACCATGCCACAAGAAATTGGAGTTTTTGTATTTGATTTTCTCCAAAATTAGACACCACAATTTCTGCCTTCAGATTCATATTCTGCGAAAACAGAAGAAGGATACCAGGAACAGTTTTATGTGAGCATTAAGCTTCGTCATCGTATTTTTGAGAATTTCAATACTACTAAATACTAGGAAATATGTGAAATACTCTGATATATTACCTTATATATCAAAGATAACTGATTATTTTTTAGGTAATAGCTGTTGTATATATATACTAATAACTAGACTTTAAGTTAAAAAATAAGAACCACCTATTGCACAACCTGCAATTATATACAGGGTGTGCAATTGGTTTTGACGTCTTGACCTAACACTTTGGAATACTCATTCTTCCCACCCTATATAACTGATAGTTATAACTGGTAATTAAATTTTTCTATTCCACCCCTACAACCACAGTCTTGGATTTCAAACCATCTATCTCTAGATAGGTCTCACTAAAAGGGGCAACAATCACAAACAGCTTATCTACAAACAAAATTTAATCGGTTCGTTTGTTTCCCAAATAGAGCTAAAAACGTAACAATTAAGACTTGTTTGACAGTAAGGAGAGTTGTCTAAGTTTAAAGACTTGACTCGCTGTTTTCTGGTTCATATCTTAAATGTTCGAATTTAAACAATGCATTACGGCAATTTTTTATTTCAAATCAATTACAAAAATACATCAATATGTTTCTTTTTAAATCAACTATCAAATTCTAAAAGGTTAGAAGGTCAGAAGGTCAAAGGAAATACATAACCAAAAACAAGAACCGTGGTACATAATGCCAGAGAAACACCGAACAAATCGATGCGCCCCGTACGTGAAAATCCATGATATATCGCTATAATATACTAATTACCCAATGACGTAAAGAAACAATCGTATCACAGTTTCAAAACTAAAGTCAAATCAACATTAAAAGAAAGGACGTGAGAGCCGGAAGATGACCGACTACACCATTCGAAAGCCATGGACCCTCACCACCGATAGCCCTACAAAGAAGCCTTTTCCAAATCCCGAGGCAAGAATCGAGGGAAAACCCAGCTACCATGATGGCGACTAGTACATTATACTTTTATATTATGATATACTATATAATGTACGCATGTTGACTATAGATAAAAATAAACATTTATTTGCTTTAAAAAAATCTACCCAACAACAAGCTTCCATGTTATGTTCAGAAATAACTAATTTACATGCGACTCACATTAATCGTGAGTTTTTATATTCAAAAACTTTATAAAGGTTATAAATCACGCCCCCACGATTGGCACGTTCCCCCCAATAAATCTCCAGCGGTCGCTACATGGTGTAAATTGTACGCGCAACGTGCGTTGGCACGAATTCAGCTTGACATTTGTAAGTTCGACAGCATCCAGTACAGTAAGCTATACGCACAGCGTGTTTAGTAACTTGATTTACTTATTTATATAACATGATATGTTAAAATTCGGTTATTATTCTCTAATTAACCTTGAAAAGAGTAACCAAAACGTCGAATAATTTTCATTAATTTTAAAGCACAGTATACATGGTAAAATGTAGATTCAATTAGTTACGTTTCTATCTTTAGCTGTGTGGACTGGATACCTACTATATAGTAGGCTGTCGGTAACTGGTAACGCAATACATACACCTCTTTCAGCATGATCATAAATTTGTTTTCAAAATTAACTAATATTATGTTAAGGTAGGCGTGAGTGTAAATAATCGTTCTTTTGGCGCATCGAAATAACCTTGATAGACCTTGATACAGAATTTGTAATGGCAAGTTTCGTATATAGGCGGCCATTGATTGATTACGTGACTACCTATGTATCTTTCTAACACATTTATTACAATTTAGTGATAAATGTTAGCCATCGTACAACCATATGCGCTATGAGTAAAATGCAACCGGAGCTGACGTCAGACGATAGGTTTGATCCCGAGGGTTGATCTAAATACAATTTGCGTCCCGTTCAACAAGTTAATTTTATGAATCTCTGGATCTCGGAAGTAGATTGAAATGGTTAAGAATGCTGCGCCGCAGTACGATTTTATTGGATCTAACTAAATCTGAATAAATTGGACGAAATTGGACAGTGTGTGGGTACAACCGACCGAGTTCAATCACTGATCACAGTCAACATATTAAGTTGCGGAAGTACGATACTATACAACTCAACCCATGTTGGATTGAGTAGGTATTTCCGAATAAATTGTAAAGCTATTGACTGCAAACCTTGAAAATTATGGTCTGACCAACATTTTCTGACCAACATTTAGTTAGTGATGGGCGAAATCGTATTATTTCAAGAATCGATTATCAGTATTTGAGTGTTTTGCATAATCGTATGATTTGGTTTTCGAGTTGTTCTCCATTAATAATCTATTATTCATAATTGTTTATTCATAATCGATTATTCATAATAGATTTTTAATAATACATTAGCACTTATGTACATTTTTACAAACTTTTCTCCCAATGTAAACTTAATAATATGTGGAGACTTCAATGTATAATTTAAATTATATCTTCAACAAGGGCACAAGATTTAATGAAAGTCATGAAAATGTATGACATGCACTAGTCTAAACTATATTACATCAAACAAGAATGACCGCAACAATAGACAATATATTTACCAATATCAGGCATTTCAAGATTAAGCAAATAGCTGGTAACATATCAGACCATAAACCGCAACGTTGATATTTCCGTTAAATTACCCGATACAAACTAAAACAGGAGAACTTCGACGAAGATGCACCAACTATGAGAAAGAAAGCCTGCTCAGTTGTCTCCATCAAGAAACCTGGCATGAGATATACATAGAGACATCATATTCACTATGTTCCTGGACACCTTCATGTTCCATTATAATAATTGTATACCATTACGCATACCTAAAACTAAGATTCCTAAACCGACACCACACCCCCCAGACCTCGCACACATCAAAGAGACGCTCAACCTAATAAAAGAAACCTCAATGCGATACCACGAAGACAACGAACTAAGGAGAATTTTCAGGTCATACAAAGCCTTCTATTTCAAACAATGTGAAGAGTACTACAAAACGAACAACCACATCTACATTAGTACAGCTACCAATAAACCCAAGGCAATCTGGTGAAAAAATAGAGAAATCACTGGCCGTAGTAAACTAAAGATTCCATGCCAAAACGCACCCTCCTGTGAGAGCTTTGGCAAATACTTTGCAACATCGACACAAACACTTCATCTGAACATCACCAAAACTACAAACACTTACAGCAGTGTAGTTTGTGTTACAGCACACTAGACCCAACGACTGGAAAAACCTTTTTTTCCACTCCACTGACTGCCAAGAAGGATCTTCCGTTATAAAGAAATTAAAATCCAAGAGAACAAAGGATCACCTCGATATAGATACAGAAACAGTAAAAGGCGTAGAATCAGCTATCTCCCAAGTCCTAGCAGCTATAATAAACCAATGCATCTTATATGGAGTGTTTTCTGCAGAAATGAAGATTGCTAAGGTTACTCCTGTTCACAAAAAGGGAGCCCGACAGGATCCATCAAACTACAGGCCCATATGTGTACTACCAGAGTGCCCTAAGATGTTTGAATCTATTATCGCATCAAGGATATGTAACTTTATTAACCAACAAGAATACTTCTGCAGCCAACAGTGTGGATTCAGAGCAGCCCGAGGAACGGAAGACGCAATCCACCATCTGATGAGCCTCATCACAGAATCTCTGGAGAGTGGACAACAGTGCAAGGCTTTGTTCCTTGATCTCTCAAAAGCTTTCGACTGCATGTGCCATGACACCTTCTTGAAGAAAATGGAATAGTGCGCCTTCCGGGGTACATCGCTGCAGCTACTGAGAAACTACCTCTCTGATAGATAACAATACATCTCCCACAACAACAAACGCAGCGCCATGAGAAAAATGATGAGAAACGTGATGCCGTCACCTGGTTCTGCTAAAAATCGACTAGCATTGAACGTAGATAAAACTGCTAAACTTTTCATCACCACCAGCAGAAGGGATCAACGAGAAGCAGATAATGTCAAATTCCTGGGCATACGACTCGACACTCGGCTAAAGGCGCTGCTACACGATGCTACCAACACCCTCCAGCGTCGAACGTTTGGTAGTATGTCGCATCGTGTTGAACTTATTTAAACTATTGAGTTACACAGTGCGACATAATAACAAACATTCGACGCTGGAGGGCATTCGCCGCATAGTGTGGCAGCGCCTTAACGGTCATCATCGATCTACGTAATCAGAGATACCTTGAACGTCCATGCTGCTAAATGAGTCTACCACGCATTATTTCATAGCAGAATGGCCTACGGACTGAAGGTATGGGGGGGGGGGGGGGGGGCTCTTCTCATGCCCACAAGTTCATGGTGATACAGAAGCGAGCAGTGCGAGCAATAGAGGGCATACCTAGTGCCGAGTCTTGTAGACCCCTATTCCGCAAACATAGAATTTTAACACTACATACAACATACGTACATACTACAGCAACTACTCCACGCTCGAAAACACCTGACCACCCACAGTCGAAGAGATGCCATCCATGACCACAACACACGCCAAGGAAATCAACTTGAAGTACCGTACAGCAGACGCCACACCACCAACTTTATGAGGGAGGGAGTGATATTATATAACCACTTACCAAACCCATGGAAGAATCTAAGTTTCAGACAATTCAAGCAGTAGATCACCAGTATAAGTAGTGCGTCACTGACGCACTACATTATACTGTCAAGGAATTTATAGACCAGATACAGGAACCACCACTCTGATCGGCCATCAAATTATACACACACATATGTACTGTAATCATCTTGTGACTTGTGTTGCTTGTCAACCAATAAACACCTATTCTGTTCTATTTATTATTTATAATCGATTGAGAATAGGGGAGAGTCAATGATGTAAAAGTATATTTTGGGTTGGGCGACGAAGTTCGTGACGGGGGTGAGGTAAAAGTGAAGGGAGGTACAACATACATACGATTATTAAAAATCGATTAATAAAAATCCATTACTCAAAATCGATTATTAAGAAACGATTATTAACATACGATTATTAACAATCGATTATTAAAAATCCATTATCCAAAATCGCTTATTAAGTTATTAAGAATCAATTATTAAGAATCGTTTATTAAGAATCGATTAATAAAAATAATAATCGAAATATCTCGATTATTTCGCAAATCGATTATAATCGATTATGTAATCCGAATGCACCCATCACTACTTTTAATAGAAAACCAATGAAGGAACATTCTTTCGTATAACGATTATCAAGGTTCGTTTTATCAATCGAATAGTGCAAAAGAGAAATATAACGGAAATTTTGTAATAAATAATACTGCAGCGTTATGGTGTGGGTGGCGGCTATCTTATACTGCAAACTACTGCAGTTGTTGTGTACGATTCTGGTAACATCTTGATGATGTGATAGAAACTTCCGAGGGGTGCAATTGCCTCTGCCCGCACCCTTCCTCCAGTTCCACGGACCCATTTACTTCGTGCTACGCAACTGTCAAAAGAAAATAATATTGATGTATTGATGTAACTATATTGGATTCCAATTGCGCCAATATTTCTCACAAAAAGCGTTTTGGTCGTGATGATAACCCATCAAGCAAATTTGTCAAAGAAACAAACTTCCGACGTAGATATATCATTCTTACCTATTCCATTTACGATGATATATAAGCATGCTATCAGAAGTCCATAAAAACGGTCCAAATTGCAGGCCGATTAGCATATTTATTTAGTGCGCTCGAGTCGGGGTGCGCAGCGTTTGACGGTGAAATACGTCCCAGTTTAGAACAAATTCTGTGCTGCGCCGCCGCCGCGAAGTGGGATATAAAATGCAAATTAACAATCGCTAGGCGCGATTTAATTTACACGCTCCGGTAACCTCGCCTTCCAACGATTCAATGTAGGTGGATGCTGTAGCCGTAGGTGAATACATTTGCAATTTTGAACATATCTTTACGGACATTAGGGTGATTTTGATGGCTGATATATTTATTTAGGGTTCCATAATGCACAAGAAAAATCAGAAATTTGTCTTTGCATTTACAGGTGACCTATACAGGTTATCATAGACTCCGAACCACAGACCAATATAGGTATGTACTAGGGCTTCCAATCCCGGGATTACGGGATCCCGGGATCCCGACAAATAATGAGCGTTTTCGGTATCCCGGGATATTAAATGTAAATCCTGGGATCTAGAAAAAGTTAAATCTAAATTATTTTCTTATTTCTTTGTTAAATTGCGAAATGTGGGCACTTAACTACAATAAATCAATTGAGCTGCTTTTAAGTATAAAGTTCAGTCTATAACCGCACCCTTTCTGATTAAATCAAGTATCAAGCATAAAATGTTCATTTACACCAACATGTTGCTATAATAGGAAGAACAGAATTTGCAACAACTAGATATAATTCCATATGGACTCAAACATGAACCTTATCAACTTGCTTAAGTCTTTTTCATTACTTACCCTCATCAAATAGTATGGCTGTATTTAAAACAGAAAAAAAAACATAAACGGAAATATAAAAAAAGGTGGCGTCGTTCTTTACCTGTATTCAGTGATGTACTACCGAATATAAAATTAGTAAATAGGTAACAAAATACACCGAAAGAGTGTCTTTTTTGTCCCGTTTTTACTTTATCATACGCAGTATGTAAAGTATTGTAATCGTGCCGAAAAAAAAATTTGAGATTTTAGCGGAAATAGGTCTTTATGGGTCCCCTGAACATTTTTGACCAAGGTCCAAAAAAATGTCTGTGTGTGTGTGTGTGTGTGTGTGTGTATGTCTGTGTGTGTGTAAACGATTTTTGTGGCGACGATTCAGGAGAAACTACTAAAGGTATCGCGACGAAAGTTCATATTTAGAAGTTTTATGACCAAACTTAGAGCTGAAAAGCTTTTGGTTGAAAAGAGTCCAAAGGAAGTGGTAGTTTATTCTTAGCCTTTTTGAAGGATTTTGCAAATGAGCCGCCATTTCTGTAATTTCGACAAAATAGTTAATTAATAAATTAAAGTAGAGGAAATTTTGAATAATTTATGCCTATGAAATTTTTTCGAAAAATTAATAGTATAGCTTCAAGAGCAAATTCTATTTGATCGAGATCGGTCGCATCTGCATTGATATGAAATTACATAGTAGCCAGGATTTTGACAAATATTTTTTTGTGTTGTCACAATCGAAAACAGCTGATCTCATCAGAGGTTGGAGAACCATTATGGAACGTTGCCGCTGTAGTGCGGCAAATTATAAAATACAAATTTCAAATAAAATAAGATCACCAATTTGATTGTTTGTTGATAAGAAACATCAACCTGTCTTTATATCTAATTCTAAAAACGATAAGTTGAGAAAATTGTAAATAAAGTATAGCGATGAGTGTAGTTTTATTTTAGGATGGTACGGATGTGACATCTACAGTGTCATGAATTAAACTTGAACTTTCGTCAAAGTACCAACCTAACATTTCCTATACAGGAATATAACCATTTTTTATTTATTTATTTTTAAATACATGTTTCTCAAAAAGCAACACAATAAACGTTGATGTCACTCCTCCCAAAAAACTAGATAGCGCGAGTCGCTCACGTGCGACGGCGACGCTTCGCCTTCGGTGACGCGCCGCATCACCGCTCGTCGCGCTATTCCGTACTTTCGGCACTTGTGACATAAATAACTATTATTCTAATGACGTAGTGTAGGTAGTGTCAAGTGCTGATGCTTTGACAATACCTACGATTTATCTCAATAAAATAGATTCTCATGCAGCTAAACTATTAATTTTATATATTGTATGATAAAGTAATGTGCCTGGCCAAATCAGATTTTTTTTTAACATTTTTAACATTTCTTCAACGCACAATTATCGCTTTTTCTCATTTTTACTGGAAAAGTTTTGTAAAAAAGTGCACCTAGATAAAAAATATATTTTTTTGGGTTGTACTATTTGAACTATATTTGAGAAAACTGAAAGACGTACAAATAATATTAATTTTTTGATGACATGAAATTGAATATTTAATATTCTAAGAAGTTGCACTGAATATTTCACCAATTTAAACAATAAATAACGTCTTCACTCGAAAATGCGTTTAGAGCCTGGTCGTAAAGTCAATACACCTATCTTTTTTTAGTAAACAATGATCGTTTTGTTTAAAATGCAAACAGTTTGTCACTTGCATAATAAGCATCAATGATTTGTGACTTCAAAAGTTATATAATTTTATCTTAAAGACGAAAACATCAATTCATCAAAATGTTTTAAAAAAAAAAAAATTTAATTTTATGCGATCTAAGAACTTCTATTACCGTATTCACTCTTTTTCAGCGAATTATTATCTAATTTTGTTTATTATTGATGTAGATACACACCCCTTGACGTCTTTTACCTTTTAAACCTTTAACTTTGGTTTTCTACTAATGTAAGGTAAAATTTTAAAACGTTGATCAAGTTTCAGGGTAAAAGTTATTGACCAATAAAGTATATTTTAGGAGTTTCTTACTGACTGGATTTAGTACCTTTTGGAACCCCAGGCGTTATGATCCGGCAATTTTCGCGTTTTTTTATTAATCCCGGGATCCCGGGATTACCAAATCTTTAATCCCGGAATCCCGGGATCACTATATTGTCCGGGATTGGAAGCCCTAGTATGTACTCAACTCCGACCAGAAAAGGTGTGATCTCGGGTTTCAAGAAAAAAAGCGAAAATTGTCGGACTAATACGCCTGGGATGCCAAAAATTACCAAATCAAGTCAGGAATAAACGCCTAAACTATACTTGATTGGACAATATCTTTTACACCGAAACGTCATCAAATTTTCTTAAATTTTACCTTACAAGTTAAAAACCAAAATTATCGGTTTAAGAAGTAGAAAATGTCAAAGTGTGCTTATTGACATCAATAATAAAAAATTTAAACTCTATTAGATAATCCCTTGCTCTTGCATCATAAATTTGCGTCAAAATTTTACATATTATTTAGATCCAGTAAAATCTTCCATGTTTCATATATTGCCAATAAATCATTTTGACGAATTTTTGTTTTCTTGTTTAAGACAAAATTGTATAATTTTAGAATTCATACGTCATGGATGTTTATTATGCAAGTAGACTAACTGTTTGCATTTTAACTTAAACAATTATTGTTTACAAAAAAGGTAGGTATAATGACTTTAAGTTCTAAATGCGTTTTCAAGTAAAGACGTTATTTATTGTTCAAAATTGATGAAGTATTCAGTGCAACTTTTAAATGAATAAGCGATATTTAAATATTCAATTTGTTGTCATGGAAAAATTAATATTACTTGTAGGTACGTCGGATTTGTCAAATATAGTTCAAATAGCCCAACCCACAATATAAAAAGATATTTCTTCCAACTTATTATTATTTACTAACTATTTATTCATTACAGACAAATCCGCCACTATCTTCTTTTGTGTTTGTTTTTTTCTGTTTTAAATACAGTCTGTATTTTTTGTTGGGGGTATAGTAACTAGTAAGAATTAAACAAGCCGAAATTTTGCTTCCATATTAAATTATATCTACTTTTTGCATAATCTGTTCTTCCTATTAAGGCAACATGTTGGTGTAAATGATCATTTTATGCTGATACTTAAGTTAATCAGAAAGGGTCCTGGTATTTGATAGACTGAACATTATACTTAATAAATAACAGCTCAATTGATTTATTGTAGATCATTGCGACATTTCGCCAATAAAAAGTAAGAAGATAATTTAGATTTAACATTTCGGGACCCCGGGTTGCAGATTTATAATCCCGGGATCCCGAAAAGCTCATTATTTGTCTGGATCCCGTGATCCCGCGATTGGAAGCCATAGTCATTAAAGTACCGCTTTCGGTTTTGGTATGATGAAATACTGATGTTAGTTCACGATCGCGGGACGTGTCATTCTCCATGTTTTTGTTTGTGAATTGTGAGGTTATTGTGCGCAAAGTAATACGAAATGTCTGGCTACAAAAGAAAAGTATTAACCATTCAAGACAAATGTGCGACCATTAATAAATTAGAAAATGGCGAAACAAATTTCGCTATCTGAACGTCTTTTAACTTTACGCAGTCGTCTCACATCCTTGGATTAAACATTCACATAGTTCTTTTAAATATAACCATGTTATTATGAACGCAATAATATTTGACATGGAATGCAACTAACGCACCCAAAGAAGAATATTCTTATTTTCCAACTAGAGAAACGACCCGCCCCTTTTTAGTCTCTTTTCAACAATACTAGAGCTGTTGGACATTTCTACGTCAGGTACATTTAGTACAGTCTTTGATGCTGCAGATCTCAACTTGACAACTAAACAACCATCTATCGGCATCCTTCACATTATTTTCAAAACAACGACTTTCGTAAATAAAAAATAATCGTTTTCTTAAAGCAAATATTTAGGTTGTTTTATATAGGGTCTTTCACGCCGAGCTGCCATTAGAAGTATATGAAGAACAAAATAAAATGAGGAATTGAAAATTTGTGGAAGTATGTTGTTGGATACGGTCTTTTTAACTAAAATATTTTGAGCTTTTGGTTACTTCTGGTTTACCGAAAATTATGTTAATTTTCATATTTCAAATAGAATACCCCATATTTTATAGAGTTTTTAAAATCTTCGTTAAGTTTTAGGTCAGTTGTATGTTACATTCCCTATTCCCAACATTTGTCATTTTATCGAAAATTTACGTCAATCTTGGGAAAATGTCCTATACCTAAAATGTATTTTTATCTAATTACATCACCGCCAAGTCCAGATAGCGTTGAAAAAGAACTGACCGGTTATAAATAAATAGAAATTCATGTTTTTAAGTCATTATTAAAGTAAGCTTGCAGAGTAAGCTTGCATTGCGCTTTATGGGCCATTTTAGGTATAGAATATTTTGCATAAAGTTGATCTTAAATATTCCTTAAAATTCCGAAATGCATACATATGATAGGGTTAGCATTATAAAAAAAACGAAGTTTTTCGTTATTCTTCATGCATGTAAGTAACATTTTTATAACCTAACACAATCTTTCTAACGTTCGTCAGCTAGATTTATGTAGCATTTTTAAAATTATTAACATTGAAAACGGTAAACGGTAAAAATGGTTTAATGTGTGATGTTTATAGTTTTTTTTTTATTTTAGTACTTATAAGTTTAAAAAGTATCCGTTCTTTTAAACCCTGATAGTTTCTCTCATATTTATTGCCAAATTCGGCGTATGAACTTATTGTGCCTGTTATTTTTTAAGAAAAACTGCTAGACTACAGAGGAATATATCAAAATCTAGGAGAATATAGAAGAACTTTGGCTTTTAACATTTTCCCACTTTTTCCCCCATTGTTCAACATTACCACATTTGTATAGGTAGTAAATACATATTATTGAAAATAAAAAAAGAAATAAAAAGCATTTCTTTTTATTTAGCCACTTTTTTATGTTCCCTGATTTAAAACTTACAATAATAAGTTCCGCCATAATTGTTGTTATGTGAATACACCTGGAACTTTACGATTAAATATTTTTGAGAAGCGTGAATAAATACATTTGTTCCCGTTTTTACCCTCGTGCAGATTTAATATTCCGCTCGTTTCAATAAGAATTTAATTTTCTTCTTTCGTTCGGTTGGCATTTTTGCTTCTTTTTGATCTTATAATACGGAAGGAAAGAAATTCAGTCGAATTTACAACACTCGAGGCGTTTTGCCTGCGTTAATCTGGCGACCCCTACGCACGTACGACCTTAACAAATTCCGTTTAATAAGATTCCATCGAGAATTTATAAAGAGCTTTCCACTTCTTCATCCGACTTTACGACAAAGAGAGAGAAGTATGGAATACGTCAATTTGAAGTAATTTTAAAGTAGCGGGACGCCGTATAAGAAATTGTTCAATATATTTATTGAATATAATTTTCCATCTACGTACCCCACTCATTGACTGCATTGAAGCGACTTATGAAATAAACAGAATCAAGTCGTATTATCTTTAGTCTGCCTGATTTGACTCTATCATGTATCTTTAGAAAGATACCTTGTTTATAGTCTACACGGGGTCCATGTTCTCCGCCCCCAAATTCGAAATTAAAAATTTTCTTATGTCAAAGTTTTGTGCTTATTTTGTGCTGTTTTGTGCCGCTAACCAAAAGTTTTCTGCCCTTTTCGTTACGGAGTTATAAGCAATTTTCTGAAAGGGGGCTGTGGACATGCCAGTTTTCGAATTTCGTTTTTTTTAATGCCAAAGTTTTGTACATGTTTTGTGCCCCAAACTGGAAGCCATTGGTTTCTGAGCTATAAGCATTTTTCTGAAGGGAGGCTGTGGATATGCCAGCCCTCCCTTTCGAAATTCGATTTCTTTCTAATTCCAAAGTTTTGTGCTAGTTTTGTGCTGTTTTGTGCCACAAACTAGACGTTTTCTGCTTCTTTCGTTTCCGAGTTATAAGTATTTTGTCTGAAGGGGGCTGTGGACATGATCTAACTTCCAAATTTGAAATAAAATCAAACTTTTTTCGATGCTAAAGTATTGTGCTAGTTTTGTGCTGTTTTGTGCCGCAAATCAGAAGTTTTGTGCTCTTTTCGTTTTTGAGTTATAAGCATTTTTCTACTTGGGAGCTATCCGTCTCTCTTTCTTTCGTCCGGGGCCCGGTTACCCGGTTACTTATATTATGCATTCTTTTTAATCTCATAATGCCAAATCTCGTCGCTACAATAAATAATCATTGAGCAATTATCACAAATATTTAGTTGTCATAGATATTTGATAGTATATGTATAAGCAACACATATTAATATTGTTATAATTATAATATAAATCTCTAAGGCAATATTTCATCTCTTGGTATGTATTACTGGCATTCTGGTAATCTAAAACTAACAGTGTTTAGCAAGTTTGGGTTTATAAATGTACGTAATTTATGAATATGTAGGCTCGATTTTTTAATAAATCTTTCATTGCAAACTTACTTGGCTTTAATAGATGTTTCCTATGATACATCATATAGCTTACTTTCCGGATGATACTTCTATAGTTACATTTATATTCATAATTATCACCCATTCTTGCAAAACGTTTGGATGGCCCAACTCGGATGACTTGATAAAGTCATCGACACTGGAGGGGTATTCTCACGGATATGTTGACGTTGCTGGAGCAGTTGTGGTTTGTCATGTTGCCTCGGGATTTTCCCCCATTATTGACAAGTTCAGTGCCGTTTGGATCATTTTGCAGATGAACTGTATCATCAGACCCATTGTGGTTTGTTAGTATAAACATTTTTAGTGTAACTTGCTTTATACCAAATGTTCTCCTAAGTCAAAAGCTAAATAATAAAACAGACCCGCAGCAGGTGTACCATTTAGCTCTTGACTTAAACACACCAACAAAATTTTAAGCTTATCAGGCTAGCCTGTCACCGATATCCTTCAGTGAATAAATCTGGTTATTAAAACGGTCCTTTCACAAGCAATAAACTGGTAATTTTAATTTAATTGTTTACCCATCTCTCTAATTTTATCCGATACGTATGGTCGGTTTAGCAAAAAATGTGCTTTTCCTATATGTACAGTGACCTAACATGTAATTAGTGCCTTTTCTCTTGTTGAGAATGGAAGCGGCATAAGAAAAAGTGAACACTACTCCGATATTGGTTTGAAAATTGTTGAAAATAACCAAAATGTAAAAAGTTTATATATTACGCACTTTAGTTTGAAATAAACTAAGGGTTGGTATATGTACCTACTATTATAAGTACTAAATAGCTGTGTCCCGGACCCCGGTTATGTCATATTCCTTGCCCAGTTATGCTCTGTTACACGAAACGATATGCCGGCGGCGGTGAGCTGAACATGAACATACAAGAAGCATTCCACGTACTGCCGCCGGTACATCGTCTCATTTATGGCCTTAAATAGCGCAACAATCTGACACATCTGTCAGGCAGCTATCGAGGACTTGTAAGTAGGTAATACCAGCAATTAATGAATTTATTTTCGACAAACCCATCAATTAATAATAATTATGTATTTTTTTTTCAGGTATACATTTTCAATTTATTTGGGCAATGCCGTTTCATTTGGTGAGTACCGGACATACATACGAAATTATAAAAAAAAATCGGGAATCTACAGTACAGACTGATTGACGTACCACTACTATTAAATAATATAATATACTCTTCTTACTATTACATTAGGTATTATCTATATAAATGAAAGTTAAGTGTGAACTAATTCATGATTAGATTACTAGAATTCTCTTACTGTTGCTGGTTTATTACAATTAGGCCAGATATATTCACCTACACATAATGTTCTGCATAGCTATGTATCAGATAAATTCATTGATGGCCCTATTACTTATGTGGTGGTTAAGCTATCAGACACTTAACGGGAGGTGAACAAACCGACCCTTAATAAAATTTCGTTAACAGCGCTCTGTAACTTTTTTCACTGGTGAGCTAACGTTAAATGCAATTATTTTATGATTATTGAATCAAGGTTATCAGTATTTTGCATATTCTTCATGTACGGTCCCGTAGTTTCAGTTTCCTTATTTACCGTATTGAGGCTCATCTTTTGTTCAATTGTTATCTGGATAGTATAAAGGGAACGCCGTAGTAAAACCCGTCATGGGATTTTAACCCTGGACGACTGCCCATGTCCGCCACCGGGAACTTTATCTGTGGTTCAAAAGCCCACAGTACGCTACGACGCCTTCGGTGTGTCCTCACGGGAATTATATTAATATATCGGGGAAGGGCTCACGGGTGTACTTATACCGGACCCCTTCTAAATATGTCACCTGTAAAACGTTTAATTTCAACGGCCTTATCTTGTCTACGCAGTTTAGAGTTACTGCAAATATGTATATAAAAAACCTTTATCAATTTAATTTGAGTGTGGTCCCAATAAATACTTTTGGTTTTGAGAGAAATTACGTTAACTACACAAAAAAAGGAACATTTCACTGCTTATTTGTCTTATGATCGATTTTCTTTACATTTCATGTTCTTTATTTTGTTCAAAGACAGAGTGTTTGTGGCATAACACCTAGTCAATGACTAACAAGTTATTTTAACTTAACCCAAACTGATAAAATATGTGTATATCTACAATTTTGTCCATTGGCGCAAGTTTTTTCCATCTGACACTTTTTTGACGGCGGGCGTTTTCACTTAGACTTTGTTTTACATACACTTTTACTGTGTACTTGTCGTAGGCAAATGGTTATTTCTGGCAAAAGGCTTTTGCCTAGGCAAAAGCTATTCGCCATGGCAAATAGATATTGAGACTGTATTTAGATGTTTAAAGCTATTTGCCTAGCCTAGGCAAATGTATTTGCCGAAGCCGTTGTTAGGCAAATAGCATTTTATATAGAAATCAATCGGTTACGTTTCGCTACGCTAAAATACATTCCATTCGGGTAAAGAGGTCCGTAGCGTCATCAATTAATGGGGGTATCTCTTCCTCTCTGTCGGTCATGATCATTTGTATAACAAAAACTCTTTGACGACAGGGATTGCCATACACAATGCAGCAATAATTTTCAATTTATCTGTGCCGATTTGATTCAAACGGAGCAAAAATGATGACTTCAGCGACTGGTTTTAGCGAACAGTGTGTAACCGTAATCGCAAGTGACAGTGCGCCTAGGGCCTAGTCAGCATACTGTTGGAGTTTCAAATTATGTGAGGTTATGTGATTGTTGACAGCGTTAACTTCATCTCCATTTCTTATCACAACAATAGGCATTTGGTTTGGCTACTGTGTTAGGTACATCACCGTAACCTCCTCAGCATATCAGTGAACCATTATGAAGACATGCAAAAAGTTTCAACACACCATGATTAGTATACGATACTACCCTTATATTTATCAGTACTAATCAATGACTAAATATTAATTCTGGCGTATTTGAGAACTAACATGCACAGATTGCACATAACTTCACATAACAAACGAGATTGAAAACTTAATGCTATTTGCCTGTCAATGGTCTTGGCAAATACATTTGTCTAGGTAAATAGCTTTAAAATAGAAATAAAGGTTCCATATCTATTTCCCCAGTCAAAAGCCTATTACCTAAAATAACCATTTGCCTACGACATATACACGGAGGGTGCTCTGCTCTTGATCACTCCCACACTAGTTCGAATGGTTTAGTTATTTTCAGCACTGGCGCACTGACGCACTGGCGCACTGTAGTCTAATAACTAGCGACTTGTAGATTGCTGGGGGTCGGTATATCGCCGAATTCAATGGACCGCTGAAGTCGGTTGGCAACCGCAATGGGTTGTGTGCTGAGATAGGTAGATTACCGATGTGGTTAGATCGCCGATGTGCATTGATTGCTGAAGTCGGCAGATGGGTAAAGATTGGATAGACTTCACAAATCAGCTACCGCAAATTTCGGTAGATCAGCGTTGTGAATAGACCGTAGATACAACCTGATCGCGTAAAACTGATAGCCAGCCTAGTCCTAAATAAGCGGACCGTGTACACGTCGCTCTCTATAAGCGCAACACCCAATCTTATTCACATTCGTTTATGTGTCCACTCCTTGCTGCGCTCGTCGTGCTCCAAAAACTTATAGCTGATCGATGGTTAAATTCCGCGCACGGAAGCCGAATTGATTGAATTTTTTTGATTTTTAATTTTTCTCACGAATAGGTTATATTCTATATTAAAATATATAGGGTTTGCGTAAGAGCTGGACTTTACAGCGACTTACTCCCTCTCGGGTCCGCCGCTACTACGTTGAAGGTGGGCCAGGATTCCACATTTTGGTTCTATATTTCAGCCTTCCGTTTCAAAATCGCAATCTGTTGTGATGAGCGGCCATGCTTGTTATCCAAGTCGCAACAATCATGCCTCCCCTTTACTAAATACATTTTAAATCGCTTCCGTAGCATATCGTGCTTGATGGGATTTCACATAGGTCACATCCTCGATAACTCGATAATCTTTAAAAACTACGTATGTCTCTTCAGAAACACAATTTTTCTGTGAAAACAATTCAACAAATAATAAGTTTTCTACTTTAATATTACTAATGTATAACTACAAAAATAATTATATTATCTATCTCATTTATATTAGCTTCTTCTAGGATTACATTTGTATGTATAATTTGTTGTCACATAGTCGTTGCGCCAGATGAAATAAACATGATATAAACCGCGGTAATTCCGACTTTTTGAGGGTGCACCCAAAAAGTTATGTCGGTAATCAGGGATGAAATGGTAACCGTAGCAATGATATGCCGTTTGTGAAATATCTACCTCCACGTAAAAATATAAAATACCCGCGCCCGTCTGCCAAGTGCAACCGCTTCCTGGTAGCATCCAATGCTTCCTTTACGTCGTTCGCGTCGCTTTATTTTGACTATGGTACATTTTCCGGGCGAGCTCCGGGGCCGCGTAATATATAACTGCGCGCCCACAGTCATCAAATACGAAGAAATTCTATTTGTGAAATGAAAAATACTAGAAGCCGAACGAGGCGGAAACCCAACCCGACGGAAAACGTCTTATGAATGGTCTTATGGTCGTATTCTTGGCTTGTTCATATATAGATATTTTTTTGCTTTGAGCAAAAAATATATATCGTCCAATATATTTCATCTTTGGCTTTGCACATATATGAACAATAAACAGTTATATGTATATTGCCCAATGTTTGTTCCTTATTGATTTATTTCATATTATATATAATTATTATTTCTTCAGGACTTTACAGCCGAGGTGCGCAGTTATTAGTAATTATACTTAAGGGAGTACATTGAGGGTATGTATTATATTAGCCAGTCGCGTACACAGTGGTCGCCAGTGATTTTTGTTAATTTACGAACTTTGCAACACCTGATTTCGTTCACACCTGCGCGTTGTCTCAGAATCCCATTCGTGATATTTTTCCGATCGCAGTATTTACACCTGTCAGCTGCTAAGCATTTTGTGATGTGCAATGAAGACTGCTGTGCCTTCGTTTTCTCATTTATATTGTTGACGAATACTGACTGTGAGTATTTCCCCCTATTTGTACCTATTATAGGTTGTTTATTTGCAGATTTAATAAATAATAAACTATTGTTTTTATTGTATTTGACATTGTAAGACTTGTTTTTTATTTGATGAGCTCGTTCTGATTTGTGAATTCGTTTTGTAGATATGGTCCGAAGATGAAATTATTATTTCGAAATCGATCAATTCGAAAGTGATCAAATACTTTTCAAAAACTCTTTACTTGCACAGTAAAGAGTTTTTGAATTAAAACTAATGCTAAACAACACACATATGCGTTTGAATTCCTATACAAAGATTGAAACGTCGAATGGTGGCGGCTTAACGTTTAAAGTAAACTGTAACTTTGATGATCTGTCTGCAAAAGAGGAAGGCTGATACAACATTTATGAATTAAGATTTTGGAGTGATCGTTTAGTGTAGAATGAATTAGAATGTTACATTTGTTTGCTAGCCAGACTTAGGTATACTAGGTATAATTAGTCTTACTATAGTTATGAAATTCCAAACCGGGACAAGTATAACTTTTGACAATTAAAAATTAAAGAAATGTATAATAGTTTAATTGAATACTTACCACATAAAGCGTAATTTAAAATTCCACAATACAGCCAGACTGTCGCCCGGCGCGACGGTAGAGCGCTTGGCTATCAGTCAGGGGGCGTGAGTTCGAGTCTCACGACCTGTTTTCAGACTGAAGGTGTTTCTGTGGTTTTCCTTTACTCCACGGCGAATGCTGAAATCCAAACAACAGCTGTTGGGAGAAGTTAAGGCGTGAATTATAATATAATAATAGAACGTGAACATTTGTCGGTGATTACATGACGGCAATAACTCCTGCACTTGTTTAGTAAACCATTTTCTATACAATAAACACAGTCACAATTAAATGATCGACAGAAAATTAAACCTAGAGATTTAAGTCTTGAACTGTCCTTGCACAGAACAATTTCGTCAAGTTTACATATGTATGATATCACTTATTAATTTCATATTTTCTTGTACTAATGATTTATTTGTACATAGGTATACATTTTTGTTTGAGTTATTTGTTGTAATAACTGTTGTGTTGTATTTTAGCTCTACTGTATTATGTGACGTACCTACATTATTCCTTCTGTAACTTTTTGCGGGACATTATTTATCTTACTTATGGAAGTCTCAATTAAGATAAATAGTTGAATTCGGGAATTCGGTCCATTCAGTTCGCCGGGAACAAAGATAAATGGATATACGTCGAGGTGATTCCTCTGGGACGCACGATAATAGTTTGACCAATATATCTTTTATAAATCGCCCGTCTCAACATCTATCGGTGCTATCCCATTGCAGAATCCGTAAAAATATATCAATATCATTAGATTATATTATAATATATTATGATAATATTTTATGTGATAATAATAAGCATACCTACAACTATATTACATATTGGGACAAACAATTTGTTTAAGAGTTCTACGTTTCTTTAGCTATATTTATTGCTTCAAATATTTTGTGAAGTGGAATCAAGCAAGTGCTAACAGAAAACAGTTTATTTTTTATCGTTTTCGAGGAAATGGCCAAAATGTCATCTAAATTCAATCTGTTTCCATAAGTAAAGGCACAACAAGAAGCGGTGAGATTTTTTTACAAATTTCCAATTTCTATAAGATTGAACGAACATGGCAACACTACTTCCTCAATGTACCGCTGAACTGCCATATCATAGATATTGCTTCAAATGAACACAATTCTACACCTTTATTGTGAAGTGAAAAATCATCCAAATTGTTTCAGTAGTGTTTAAGTTATTGACAGGAGTATAAATAAATAATGTAAAAAAGGCGTTGTCTCTTTATAATGTTCATACGGACGATGTTCATTTTCTTGAAAGTATCACCGAACAATTTTCACTATTATATACGTCAACAAAGAAAAAAAAATCATTTCAAAATACGTCAAGAAACGGCATAAAAATGAGACTTGTCAAAAAGACACGGGCCACCATTCATTGAGCTTTAAGTTGCCAGCTTGTGCGCCTTATGCAAACAAAACAAAAATAATTTTACAAAATAACCTTCTGTTTTAATTTCAATCCCTAAAAGAATCATAAGAATCCTTAAATCTCAATTATTTTGAATTGTCGATGTGCTGCGCCACAGACTAGAGATTTGATATACACCATTCAAATTTGTTTTATGAGCATTCTATTAAGTTTCACTTATGACAGGTTAACTTTAACTGTAAAAAGCTGATAATTTATTATTGGGCCAATTTAAGAGCATTATGGAGCCCAGGCAGAGCAATGCACTGGGCCCTTTATACAGAGAAAGAAAGTTTGACTCAAACAAACAGTTCTTTGAATTGAGTGTGATTGATAGTTTCATTAAATAAGAGAAAGAAAAGATTTTGAGTGTGTCATTATATTTTAATATTTTAGGGACGATTGAGTATGTAATACAACATGTAGTAAAACTTCACTGCTTTCGAGATATGACTTTTAGAAAATACAGTTTTGTTTTTATTTGTAATGTCTTACGAAATAGCTACCTTGTTTCTTGTGGATTTTTTTTTATTAAATTACTGTAACTACAGTAACTACTGTCTAAAATAACAACAATATTAAGTAATCACTAACACCAAATGTTATGTTTATTTTTGAAAAACTAATGACATAGTCCAGAATCCGTTGATTTTAAGGACACTTACTGAGCACTTACTGATTGTATCTTCTTATCAAATAACTATAAGCATTTTGCTGCAATTAACTCGCTTTTTCATTAAGATATAACTAAATGCTAGTTAGAGACTTAATCCGACGATATTTTATCTAATTAGTCAATTGTAAAAACGGTTAGTTTTTATGGTTCCCTTATACATAACAAAAAAACAAGGAAAACGAGAATCTTAAAATGAGTATAAGAAGAAACCAAGACACTTATTTACATCTTGTTCTGTAAATCAATAACTAAAAAAAGATATGCACGCTAATTTATAATGCAATCATTTCTAAGGGTTATTGATCTTTATGTTTGGAATAAGAAATCAAATACTTTTATTCCTATCGGACACCAGGTTTGAGTACTTAATTATTGAACATGCATCAAGATTTTTACGAAGACTAGTATATGTTTGATAAATCATGGTAACGAGAATTTCAATTGAAATAAATGAGCGGGTTATTGAATTAAACCAGTGTTATCGTTTTTGTTGTTTATTTTGTAGTTATTTTGTTTCCTCTTGCGACCTCTTCAGATCTAACGTCTCTCTTGCCAAAGTCCGCCTCTTACATATATAATTACTGTGATGTTAATTGAAAACTACTGGGCATTTTTTTGGAAAACTGGTTTATATTTTTTTTGTACAAAGGTTTATTTCAGTCAAATACCATTTGTTTGGAGTAAAGTAACATTGGTTTGACTCAAATAAACGTTCGTTGTACCAAATAAATCTATTTTTTGCCTCTAATCAAACAAATAATTATTTGAGTTAAACAAAAATTTCTAACTGTGCAGGTAGAACTCAAACGGTATCGAAATCAGGTGAAAACAGTAAAAATTCAGAATAGAATTCAGCAACAATTCGGAGGAATTCTAATTTTGACTGTGTTTTCACCTGATTTTGATACCGTTTCTACCTGTAATTGCCACGTAGTTGTCAATTAATATCACAATTAGTTCCTGGTTGATTAGTTTTGTGTCGGATTGCTTAATTATTTTGTGTGTGTGTGTATGTACTCAAAATGGGTAACTTTACAAGTAGTAGAAATGTTGTTCATTTACGCAGAAAGTGGACCGAATGCTGCTGACGCTCGAAGGCTTTATGATGACATTAAAAGTCGCTGATTAAGGGTAAGGTAAATTGAAGGTGCAGAAGTTTGGACAGCAACAATGTTCACTTTGAGCAATTAGTTTAATTTTTCGGTAATTGATTGTTTAGACATTGAACCTATCGTTATTTACTAATTACCTAAAATCGCGTATTTGAGATAACTGCCGCCCGCTTTACGCCGTAGTTGGTACTATACATTATATAAACTCACATGTAGCAACAATGAAAAATGGTACTAAAATAATTCTCACATTGAGTTACATTACCCCTCCAAATTATATTATTTCATATACAGCCTATAGATTAATTATTGGTAGCCCATCATTTTTGGTATATAAAATCCCATCGCTTCTTGGTGGCTTTTATAGGAGCTATTATAATTATGTATTTTATCAAATAGTAGTAATTAGCAAACATAGAAGGCCTATAAAAGTCTATAAAAGTAAAACTGTACTTAATTCATGTTGCTACAATTCAATATATTTTTTTATTCAATAAGTGCATTACAATCTAGTCATAATTGACTAATCAGTAACTTAATTATAACTTATTTTACTAGTATAACTGAGCCTAACAGGCACCCATTGATATCTTTTAGTTAGTCATGGTATACTGCGCACGTTTTTCTTGCGCACTACGTAGCACTGTCTCTGCTTTTAGAACTACAACACCTACAACTAGCACTTACTCTACTTTTCCACGAACTCACTTTCACACTAACTCAAAAGGCTTTCTCTTGAGTGTTCGGATTAATTCGGCGTTGTCGAGGAGCTAGATGGCCTCAACGTTTACGTGATGGTGAAGTGAACCCTTTCCTCGTGACTTCTTGCTACGTTTTGGATTTCTTTGCACACAAACTCCACTTTGGGGTCCTTGTGGATCATCATTCCTAATGTACCAAGGCGCATTGACAATGCATCTCAATGCTTTATTTTGAAAGGTCTGGACAATTTTAATGTTACTCTTTTTTTGCAACCCCAGAGTTGAGCACCATACATCCACACGGGTTTTAGAATTTGCTGGTACAAGAGAAGCTTATAAGGTACAGGCAACGTGGAGTTTCTTCCTAACAGCCACTACATCTCTCTATAACGGGTTTCTAGTTCCTCTCTTTTCTTTTTGACATAAGCTTTCCAGCGGAGCCTGGTGTCTAATGCCATGCCGAGATATTTCTCTGTTTGCGTACGGTACTATTTGGTTATTAATAGTAACCGGGATGTGTTGTGTTTTCTTGTTGGTAAAGTCAACATGTACTGACTTGAGTTCGTTCAGTTTGATTCTTTTTTTTACTTTATCATACGCAATATGATGTAGTATTGTAATAGTGGCGAAAAAAAAATTGAGATTTTAGCGGAAATAGGTTTTTATGGGACCCTGAACATTTTTGATCAAGATACAAAAAAATCTGATGTGGCCAGGCACATGACTTTATCATACAGTATATAAAATTAATAGTTTAGCTGCATGATAATCTATTTTATTGAGATAAATCGTAGGTATTGTCAAAGCATCAGCCTTTGAGACTACCTACACTACGACAAGTGCCGAAAGTATGAAATAGCGCGACGAGCGGTGATGCGGCGCGTCACCGAAAGCGGAGCGTCGCCGTCATATATGAGCGAGTCGCGCTATCTAGTTTTCGGCAGGAGTGACACCAACGTTAATTGTGTTGCTTTTTGAAAAATATGTATTTAAAAAAAAATAATTAAAAAATTCTTATATTTCTGTGTAGGAAATGTTAGGTTGGTACCACTTTGACGAAACGTCAAGTTTAAAAAACTAATTTAAATTCTGACAGATTTATATTTGTTCATGACACTGTAGATGTCACATCCGTAACAACAACCTAAAATAAAACTACACTCATCGCTATACTTTATTTACAATTTTCTCAATTTATCGTTTTTAGAATTAGATATAAAGACGGGTTCATATTTCTTATTAACAAACAATCAAATTGGCGATCTTATTTTAGTTGAAATTTGTATTTTGTACTTTGCTGCACTAGAGCGGCAACGTTCCATAGCGGTTCTCCAACCTCTACTGCCTCTACTAAAATCAGCTGTTTTCGAGTGTGACAGCACAAAAAAATATTTGTCAAAATCCTGGCTACTATGTAGTTTCATATCAATGCAGATGCGAGCGATCTCGATCAAATAGAATTTGCTCTTGCAGCTAAACTATTAATATTACCAAAAAATGTAATAGGCATAAATTATTCAAAATTTCCTCTGCTTTAATTTATTATTTAACTATTTTGACGAAATTACAGAAATGGCGTTGCAAAATCCTTGAAAAAGGCTTAGAATAAACTACCAGTTCCTTTGTACCCGTTTGAACCAAAAGCTTTTCAGCTCTAAGTTAGGTCATCAAACTTCTAAATATGAACTTTCGTCCCGATACAAATTAAGTAAATCGTTTACACACAGACACACACACACACACACACACACACACACACACACACACACACACACACACATACACACACACACACACACACACACACACACACGCACGCACGCACGCACGCACGCACGCACGCACGCACGCACGCACGCACGCACGCACGCACGCACGCACGCACGCACGCACGCACGCACGCACGCACGCACGCACACACACACACACACACACACACACACAGCATACTGCGTATGATAAAGTAAAAATGTCTGAGTGTGTGTATGTGTGTATGTGTGAGTGTAAACGATTTTGTGGCGACGATTCCGGAGAAACTATTAAAGGTATCGGGACGAAAGTTCATATTTAGAAGTTTTATGACCAAACTTAGAGCTGAAAAGATTTTGGTTCAAAAGCGTTCAAAGGAACTGGTAGTTTATTCTAAGCCTTTTTCAAGGATTTTGCAAATGAGCCGCCATTTCTGTAATTTTGACAAAAAAGTTAAATAATAGATTAAAGTAGAGAAAATTTCGAATAATTTATGCCTATGACTTTTTTGGTAAAATTAATAGTTTAGCTTCAAGTGCAAATTTTATTTGATCGAGATCGGTCGCATCTGCATTGATATGAAATTACATAGTAGCCAGGATTTGATAAGTATTTTTTTTTGCTGTCACACTCGAAAACAACTGATTTCATTTCAAACACGATAAATTGAGAAAATTGTAAATAAAGTATAGCGATGAGTGTAGTTTTATTTTAGTATGTTGGTACGGATGTGACATCTACAGTGTCATGAACAAATATAAATCTGTCAGAATTTGAATTAGCTTTTTAAACTTGACATTTCGTAGAAGTAGTAATAACCTAACATTTCCTATACAAAAATATAACCATTTTTTAATTACCTTTTTTAAATACATATTTCTCAAAAAGCAACACAAAAAACATTGATGTCACTCCTGCCAAAAACTACATAGCGCGACTGGCTCACATGTGACGGCGACGCTACGCCTTCGGTGACGCGCCGCATCATCATCATCATTTCCGGACAGAGCCTTGTTTGACTCTAAAGTATCTCTCAGTCCGGTAAGATTTTAATAGTTGTGCAAACTGTTTCGGGAGGATACTTCCTAATTTATTGTTCAGTCCTTCATGCCAGACTTCATCAAAAGCCTGTGCCACATCCAGGAAGGCTGCAGAACAAACCTTCTTTTGCTCTAACTATTTTTCAATTATGTTGGTTATTCGGTGTGCTTATCCCGAAATCCAAACTGATGGTCTGGAACAAGTCTTTTGCTCGCAATTATTGGTCACAATTTATATGTATGCCAAAATTAAGTAATTGAAGTTGCTTTAAATATAAATTCGCAAAATATATATATATTATATACAATACATAAATAGAAAATGTACATAAAATATACAACGAGCAGCAAAATTTACGTATCTAAAATAGTTACATCGGATGAACGTGGGCGTGCCATATTTCGAGCCAACCGATAGCCTAGCTCCGGTCTCCTATCCTTGCCCTCAACCATAGTTCGGACATTTGTAGAATGAGTGATAACACCATCGTTCATTATAATTTCTTCTCGAGTGGTTTCTGCATCCTCTAAATCTACTGCTCTGCAACAATCGTCTACTAGTATCGTCCTGTATCCTAATTTAATTGAGGCTATTGCAGTGTATCGTACGCAAATATCGTAAGCCAGACCGCAAATATATACGTCGGTTATATTCATACTTTGTAGGTAGTGATGAATTGATCGACCAGCAAGACTGCGTCCATCAAACGCTGAATATGCATCAACGTCTGATTCAAATCCTTTGTAGATAATAATTCCAGTTTTCATCACAGTTAGATAAGAATGTAGCTCGGCTCCCCAAGATTTTTCAATGCAATGTCTGGGCCAAAGCTGCTGACGATATGGTTCGCCATTTAAGTTGAATAGTATGTGGTCATACATTTTCGCGTCTTCAGCAGTAATTGGGCTAAGTGTGTGCACCTGTCTGCTATCGCGATTGCTGTAGAAAGATATATGATCGTGTGGGTGCCAATCTTGTGTATAGAAAACTGCGTCAAATTCGGTAGTATTTAGAAGTTCATTAATAGGTTCAACCGCGTCAGCGCCGTCTTCTCCGGCTGGGCAGTTCTTCAACGCCAGCGTTCCACTTATAAAGTCGTTTTGTACGTCGACAACTATAAGGGCGCTTTTTGGTTGTATTATTTTTCTGATCCATGAAGTCCAAATATGTACAAATACGTTTACGTCAAGATTTTGATCAGAATGTACCTGGAAGCTTTCGAATATTTTCTTCACCTTTTTGTCTGATAGCGTGTATACGAACCCTCTTTCGTTACGGAATAATGCTCTACATAGTAATCTGAATTCATCCATATCCAGTTCACCATCGTGATTTTTATCGAAATTTTCAAAACAAGAATAAATATGACCTTTGCTCATTGAGTAGTAAATTGTGCATTACCCATTGGAGTAAAATCTTGACTTCGTTGACATAATTCATTACAGTATAACTTTTTATTTAATAACCATGGAAATGTTAGAGAAAATTATTATTTAACTTCGATTCGAACTATTCGGTTCCTACCTCCATGGGTTCCTACTTGTTATTTTATAGTTTCGGTCCTGCTGTGTGGGATCAAACAATGATATCACACCAAGCTATTAGTTAAGTTATCGGAGACTTGTGAGTGTACTGATATACACAATTTTAGTCACTAATTAGCCTAATTAAAACATCATGTCGGCCAGATTTACTTAATTCGACATTTTCTTTTCTTGTTAACATTTTGTCATATGCAAATTTTACCTAGAGTAGTCGCGAGCTCTCGACCTACTGGATTTCACTAAAAATTAACTTTTTTTCTACATATTTTGCTATGCATTTGAATTAATATCCATATGATCATTTCCAGTAATAGTATAGAAATTTCAAATTAATGCACTTTATTTTCATTTAAATAAATTTTTAAAAAGCAAACAGAATTTCGTCATCTATAGCAGGACCTCTCCTTACTACAACCGTTTCGCAGTCGACCGATATTTATTCGTATATTCTCTGTTAGTCTGCACACGTGTTTACTTACCTTTAAACTTGTTTTGTGGTTGGCATCTGGCGACCCAAAAAAGACAAATCTGGTTCAAAAACTAGTTAGAACCTATATTTACTCGTCACGTCTGAATAATGTGTCCATAGCGTAAAGCAGTGGTGTCAATAGTATATTATTCTATGAGCAAGTAATGACAGCAATTTCTCACGAGAACGAAGTTTGCAGCACTCGCCTACAGCTCGTGCTGCAAACTTCGTTCTCGTGAGAAATTGCCATTAGGTACTTGCGAATGGAATACTATACTTTTTCTACGACCATGCAACGAAATTTTATAAATTAATTTTTGTTCATATAGGAACAGCTGTATGTCACTATGACGGTTTACAGGATTTTGACAGATTAAAATTGTTTGGTGCGCTTGTCAATGCGTTGTGAATGCATTGACAATGTTGGAGCTAACCAGTGTATCAAAACAATATGGAAATGAAAAATCCAGAGCTGTGATTGGTTCTAAAGCCGTGAGGAATGAAATATTTCTCACTACTCGCGGGGTATGAGGAGCCAGGAATGAAATGTTTGCCATGTGTGTGGGGAATGGTTAGTATTACTTATCATAAACTGCCATGATAATGAATGCATTCCTCAATAGAAGTAGAAACACATATTTATGGGCCTGAACAGAACTTCGGCGGGTGGCATACAAAAAAATAGTTATTTATGTTACAAGTGCCGAAACTACGGAATAGCGCTTTGCTTTTCGGCAAGAGTGACATACAACGTTTTTTGTGCTGATTTTTGAGTAAATATGTATTTTTTTAAATTCCAAAATGGTTATATTTCTGTATAAAAAATGTTAGGTTGGTACCACGTCGACGAGACGTCAAGTTAAAAAAGAAAACTAATCAAATTCTGGAATATTTATATTTGTTCATTACACTGCAGGTGTCATATGCGTACCAACATACTAAAATAAAACTACACTCATCGCTATACTTTATTTACAATTTTCTCAATTTATCGATTTTAGAATTTGATATAACACCGGGTTGATATTCCTTATCAACATATAATCAAACTGGTGATTTTAATTTATTTTAAGTTTGTGTATTTTACTTTGCCGCACTAGAGCGGCAAAGTTCCATAGGGGCACTCCAACCTCGAACGAAATCAGCTGTTTTCGAGTGTGACAGCACTAAAAATACATTTGTTTACGACTCACATATACTAAGTTCATTGCATACGTATCTATGACTATATAATCCCCATCATTATACGTGCCAATGATTATAATGACACTAGCGTTGTATAATAATGACAGTTCGTTCAAATGATGACCTCATTATTTGAACGAACTGTCAAACTCTGTCAAAACCTACGCGTATGACAGTTATTTGACAGTTCGCCTCGCCATCATTGAGAAATTCATTTAAAATATTTTGCATAAAATGGCATTTATGAGTCGTACATAAAACGTCTTATTTGACTCGCATGATTACACGCTCACCTACGGCTCGCGTCTGAACTTCATGCTCGCGATTTATATCCTTAATTATGTTGCTCGGCAAATAATATACTTATTCTTAAGCGTTGTATAATAATGATATACAATAATCATTATACAACGCTAATGTCAAAAGTCTGTCAAAACCTACGTGGATGACAGTTATGTGACAGTTGGCCTTCATCATTGACAAATATGTACATTTAAAATATTTGATATAAAATAGAATTTATGAGTCGTAGATAAAACGTCGCGTCGTATTCGACTTTTGTTTGGCAGTTATAATTGTTTTTGCCAGCACTGTATTATAACATAACAGCTGGCTGCTGTTGTGATAACTAGAACGGCCAATTTATTAGATGAGGCGGGCTGACATGTATTCTATTGTTTTGATTCCGCACGTGTTTTTACCACAAATAATCCAGCGCCATGTCCCGCTACTAATTAGGGATGTTCCATTGTAGTGTTCGGTTGCTCTCTGTGAGAATAATTACCCCAGCCGCACTTTGCTTTGAGCTTAAAGGTCTGCTGCATGCAAACTGACAGCCCCTTCTGTGATTTTGCCTAACGCAATCACTGATGTGGGGTAGCGTGTTCATCTAATTATACCTACACATTTCTATTTACATATTCGGCGAAATTCATTTCGGTGTATTTCTTTTTCGTGTACAATATGTACATTTTTATGTCGGGTTTGTCACAAAAAGGATGTAAAAAGGCGGACAAACAATATGTACGTTTGGTACTGCAATGATTATACATTCACATCAGGGTTAAAAAGGAAAGAAATAAAGTTAATTAACTGTTGGCCGACCGACAGAGGATACTTTTGTATGTGTGTTGTTTTGTTGACTAAAAAATATGAACCTTGTTGTATAAACGCCCCTGAACTTTTTTATTAAATTAACCTAAACGAATCCTTCAAATATTAAAGCCCAAGTCGAAAATATTGAAATATTAAAGTCTACTATTGATTTTTTGATTTGCCTTTGTTTCCATCTTTTTTACTTTATCATATGCAGTATGATAAAGTATTGTAATCGTGCCGAAAATATTTTTTTGATTTTAGCGGGAATAGGTGTTTTTGGGTCACCTGAACATTTTTGACCAAGGTACAAAAAAATTCTGTGTGTGTATGTGTGTGTGTGTGTGTGTGTGTGTGTGTGTGTGTGTGTGTGTGTGTGTGTGTGTGTGTGTGTGTGTGTGTGTGTGTGTGTGTGTGTGTGTGTGTGTGTGTGTGTGTGTGTGTGTGTGTGTGTGTGTGTGTGTGTGTGTGTGTGTGTGTGTGTGCCCGATTTTTGTGGCGACGATTCCGGACAAACTACTATAGGTATCAGGACGAAACTTCATATGTATTTAGAAGTTTCGTGACCAAATTTAGAGATGAAAAGCTTTTAGTTCGAAAGTGTCCCAAGGAACGGGATGTTTACCCTTAGCATTTTTTAACGATTTTGCAAATGTGCCTCCATTTCAGCAATTTCGTCAAGAAAGTTAAATAATAAATTAAAATAGAGGAAATTCTGAATAGTTTACGTCTACGACATTTTTTGGTAAATTAATAGTTTACCTGCTTGAGCAAATTGTGTTTGATTGAGAGCGGTCATGTCTGCATCTTAGCTAGCCAAGATTTGACAAATAGCTTCATTCTAATGTCAGAAGGTTGCGTCAAACGCTGATGTTTTGACAATACCAACTGTCAATAGTAAGAATATCTTTTTTATTATCTGTTCTGAAGTCTCATAAATGTTTGTTTGCAACCTTTGTATGTTGTTTTATGTTCTCCACGGGCCGCGCCTAACAAAATGTAAGTTTTTACAATTGAGTTTTTTGGAGTTTAATTTTATTGTCAATTGTGTAAATTATATCTCATTTCCTATAGCGCGCAAAGTGCCCAGTAGAACACGAAACATGTAGCGATTGCTAAAATAAAACAAAAATGAGGAATCCGAACACTTTATATTGTATTAAAATATCTGTCAAATCCTGGCTAACTAGTTTTATTTTAATGCAGATACGACCTATCTCGATCAAATACAATCTCATTTACTAATTATTTTATAAATAGTATGATAAAGTCATGTGCCTGGCCACATCAGATTTTTTAATTATGTAAAACAAATTTATTTAATTTTAAATTTTTGTCCCATTGTGATGCCCAGTTAAATTAGACGGCAAACTGTTTTTACTTTATCATACGTAGTATGATGAAGTATTGTAATCATGCCGAATTTTTTTTTTTGATTTTAGCGGAAATAGGTCTTTTTGGGTCCCCTGATCATTTTTGACCAAGGTACAAAAAAATGTCTGTGTATGTGTGTGTGTGTGTGTGTGTGTGTGTGTGTGTGTGTGTGTGTGTGTGTGTGTGTGTGTGTGTGTGTGTGTGTGTGTGTGTGTGTGTGTGTGTGTGTGTGTGTGTGTGTGTGTGTGTACTCGATTTTTGTGGAGACGATTCCGAAGAAACTACTAAAGGTATCGGTACGAAAGTTCATATTTAGCAGTTTTATGAAAAGCTTTTGGTTCAAAAGGGTCCAAAAGAACTGGCTGTTTCCTCTAAGAATTTTACAGGGATTTTGGAAATGAGCCGCCATTTCTGTTATTTCGCCAAAATAGTTAAATAATAAAATAAAGTAGAGGAAATTTTGTATAATTTATATTTATGATATTTTTTGATAAAATTAATAGTTTAGCTTCATGAGCAAATTCTATTTGATCGAGATCGGTCGCATCTGCATTGATATGAAACTACATAGTAGCCTGGATTTGACGAATATTCTTTTGTGCTGTCACCACAGAAATGTCTATGGCTGTCACACTCGAAAACAGCTGATTTCATCAGAGGTTGGAGAACCGCTATGGAACGTTGCCGTTCTAGTGCGGCAAAGTACAAAATACAAAATTAAAATAAAATAAGATCACTAATTTGATTGTTAGTTGATAAGAAATATCAACCCGTTGTTTTATCTAATTGTAAAAACATTAAATTGAGAAATTGTAAACCAAGTATTTCGATGAGTGTAGTTATATTTTAGTATGTTGGTCCGGATGTGACATCTACATTGTCATGAACGAATATAAATCTGTCATAATTTGAATTAAGTTTTTAACCTTGACGTTTCGTAGAAGTGGTATCAACCTAAAATTTCCTATACAGAAATATAACCATTTTTGAATTTTTTAAATACGTATTTCTCAAAATGCAACACAAAAACGTTGATCTCACTCCTGCCGAAAACTACATAGCGCGACTCGCTCACATGCGACGGCGACGCTCCGCCATCGGTGACGCGCCGCACCACCGCTCGTCGCGCTATTCCGTACTTTCGGCACTTGTGAGATAAATAACTATTATTCTGACAATACCTACTATTGATACTATTGACTACCAAAATATCTGTCAAATCTTGGCTAACTAGTTTAATTTTAATGCAGACACGATTTATCTCAATCAAATAGATTCTCATGCAGCTAAACTATTAATTTTATATTTTGTATGATAAAGTCATGTGCCTGGCCACATCAGATTTTTTTGTATACACCTCTGGTTGAGCATTACATATAACAACATAAAAAGTCCCCATCAATATCGTGTCTACGTTGTGAGTTATCCCCGGTCGCATATAAGCCTTGTGCTACCTGCCACGGCACCAAGTAAATTGACTCCGCCTACATCGCGCAGCGGTTGGACGGTAAGCGGGCTGCCTTAAGGGTCGGCAACCGATTATGCACACAGAAATCAAATAAAATCAATATCTACCAGGCGTTGCGTTGGTTAGTGACAATTCAATTAATATCTCAATTGGCAAGATTGATAATGAATATCTTATTTTAATTACGTACCTCTATTTATTGATGATTTTTAAGTACTAATAACCGCATAAAATAGATACAATTCAGATACAATAGAGATTTTAACATCCATGCTCTCCTAAACCGAATGGTATATACAACCATACTAAAATATATTTGCATTAACACGTTTTGTACATTCATCACTTAAATAATGTACCATAATCATGCTTGTTGACACTTGGTGCCATTTCAGCGTGCAAATTATCACTACAAATAGTACAAATTGGTTCTGTATTTACAATTTAGATAGGCTCTGTTGTGATCTTTGTTCGTTTTCGTTTCATTACATGAATGCGAAATATTTGAAAATAAACGATGACAATGAACGGTAAAAAATGATGAAAATCGTTGAAGCGTAAATACTCATCTCGCGTTGCTACGAATATCGGGGGCGTGGCCGAATTCGGTGCTTTTCTGGCGGCTCGTATTAATTCTTACTAGTTTTGGTAAATTTTATAAATTATATCGTTTTAATTTATAAAAGTTCTGTATATACTTACGATTTATAAACTAATGTTATAAGAAAGAAATTAAAATCACATATAAATCAAGTAAAATCAATATCTACCAGGCGTTGCGTTACGTTGGTTAGAGACAATTCAATTAATATCTCAATTGGCAAGATTGATAATGAATTTCTTATTTTAATTACGTACCTCTATGGACTGCTACAAGATGTTGTTGTATTTCAACTGTCATGCACTGTCGGCGCTGAGAAAACTAACCTTAAAATAATTAGTACACCGTAATAAAACGTGTTCTACTAAGCAGTGCAGTATCAATAGATGGTCAATAGTGGCTAATATTGAGTTGTCTGTTGAGTTCGCGACAATGAACACATTTTCGATAACAGTAGATCTGCTTCCAAAGCTATTTACCAATGAAATAGACACTGCTAGATCAAATCCGAATATGACCATAGGCCGTAGTAACATTAAAACCATGGAAGATATCCATATGTGGGTGCGGGAATATTCGTAAATACTAACACCCAGTGGATAGTGCATAAATCTCTCCCAAACGCAGAAAAAATAGTTTGCTCGTTTGTATTTGCCGTGTTATTTGATATTATAGTTTTAGTAAAATATCGACAACAATAACTTATTAACTTTTTTTTAATTTTTAATGTTTTGCCTAAATCAAAGACTAACTTAACTTATTTAATGCATGTTAACTTTTCTATAGAAGTTCTTTAAGATAAGTTATGTGCATTGTTTCATCCGTGACGTTGTTTATTCTAGACAATCGTAACGATGATAATGTTCATCATATTATTATAATATTTATGTAACATTTTAGTTTCTTTTTTATAACATTAGTTTATAAATCGTAAGTATATATAGAACTTTTATAAATTAAAACGATATAATTTATAAAATTTACCAAAACTAGTAAGAATTAATACGAGCCGCCAGAAAAGCACCGAATTCGGCCACGCCCCCGATATTCGTAGCAACGCGAGATGAGTATTTACGCTTCAACGATTTTCATCATTTTTTACCGTTCTTTGTCATCGTTTATTTTCAAATATTTCGCATTCATGTAATGAAACGAAAACGAACAAAGATCACAACAGAGCCTATCTAAATTGTAAATACAGAACCAATTTGTAGTGATAATTTGCACGCTGAAATGACACCAAGTGTCAACAAGCACGATTATGGTACATTATTTAAGTGATGAATGTACAAAACGTGTTAATGCAAATATATTTTAGTATGGTTGTATATACCATTCGGTTTAGGAGAGCATGGATGTTAAAATCTCTATTTTATCTGAATTGTATCTATTTTATGCGGTTATTAGTACTTAAAAATCATCAATAAATAGAGGTACGTAATTAAAATAAGATATTCATTATCAATCTTGCCAATTGAGATATTAATTGAATTGTCACTAACCAACGCAACGCCTGGTAGATATTGATTTTATTTGATTTCTGTGTGCATAATCGGTTGCCGACCCTTAAGGCAGCCCGCTTACCATCCAACCGCTGCGCGATGTAGGCGGAGTCAATTTACTTGGTGCCGTGGCAGGTAGCACAAGGCTTATATGCTCCCCGGTCCAAGATGACCAAATTAACGGGATGTTATTGTTTTTATTATTGTAAAATATTGCTTTGTCATGTTTTCAATGCTTTTGTCTAGACTTATAACTCGAAAACGCCAATTAGTTGTGGAACTTTGCCCTACCACAGGTGTATATACAAATTTAGAGGGTTTTGCCTGGCCTTTATATATTATAAGGTGACGAACGTTGTGGACAAGACTTATATGTATTTGAAATTTTGTCCGCCATAGGAAGTTCACACTTGACTTACACACTCGGTTCATATTTAATTCTCCTGATTTCACTCAACAGAAGTCTAAGAATATCACCAAACAAGTAGGTATGCAAATCGTTTTGAATGTTTGCTTACATGCGACCTAACCTATACAGCGTCATATCGTAATTTGTCTGGTGTAAAACAGTCTGCGATCCAGCCAATCACGGGCAAGGTCATCCTAGTGACAAGTTTGAAAAATTCTTCCTAGTTATTAAATCGACTATAATTTGACTCGGCTATATCTGCAAAACTGTGAGTTAGTCGGTTTTCAAGTTACTTATCGTATTTTCTAATACGTTTTCCGGAATGCGTTATGATTTTCAAGTAGTAATTATTTTTGGTAGCTTTAGTCTACAAAGTTAGTCTGTAGATGTTATTTTTCTACACCGCCATTTTGAATGTCATTTTGTTGTTTGTTTTACTTTCTGTGCCTATCTCACCTTAGGTACGGTCCTCAAGATACACACATACTAATCACGGCATATGTTGTCCATTAAATCAGTTTTTGTCGTATGTGAGGGTTTTTTTGTTTGTATCTGAAAAGTTTACAGCTTGTAGCAACGTTTCTAATTGTTTGGAGTGCCGACAATAGTGAAAGTGTTCTCACGGTTTTCAATACACATGTACGCTACAAATCACGTTTGTCTAGCCAAGATTTGTGCATACAGGAAAAGATCACCGTCCACGCAGAACCCAGAGATGTTACGTTACAATGGCGATATTTAAGAAACAACTCATTGGGCCGGGCAGACCATCCACTTAAGACGTTCATAGTTTAAATATTTTTAATTTTTCTATTCCTTTGTCATTCTTCTTTACTTATTCTATTCTATTCTTCATATATGTATTTGAAATCTCTTATTAGTTGGCTTTTGATTTAGTATCAGTTTTAATTTATGCAAATATCAGAAAATTCACGTGTAATTCTTTCTCTAATGATGTGTCCTTACGTAGCTTATAACTATTTCATTTAATTTACCGTTTATTTCGACATGATCTACAATAACTGTCCTTTTGCTCAACATTTTTGAAATACTTTTGGTGCCATAATCTTATAATAATAATACCGGGGCGCGTTTAAGTAGTTATTTACGTGTGTCTTTACGTAGCTTATAACTATTTCATTTAATTTACCGTTTATTTGGACCCGATCTACAATAACTATCCTTCTACATATTAGGGCAATATGCTGATCCCGGGATTTCGGGATTAAAGATTTTATAATCCCGGTATCCCGGGATTCATGAGAAAAGCGAAAATTGACGCATCAAAACGCCTGGGATGACAAACCCAATCAGTAAGAAACGCCTAAAATATATTTTATAGTATAATATCTTTTACCCCGAAACTTGATCAACATTTTCAAAATTTATAAGTAGAAAACCAAAATTGACGGTTTAAAAGGTAAAAGGTGTCAAAGTGTGCGTATTGACACTGAATAGTATACACAATATATACCCAATTAGATAATAACAATTATATAATAACTTAATAAATTTGCATTTTTGTAAAATGTTTCAAGAATAGTCACGTCAAATGAAATTGTTTGATCGCGCCAAATTTTCAATTTTCCGTATTGATGCCAATAAAGCATTTAACGTATTTTTGTTTTCTTCTTTAAGATAAAATTGGATAACTTTAGAATTCATATGTCATGGATGTTTATTCATGTGAAGACATTATTTGTTGTTCAAAATTGATGAAATATTCAGTGCAACTTCTTAGAATAAAAAAGAAAGCGATAATTGTGCGATGAAGAAATGTCAAAAGTGACCATATTACCTCTGTCACAGCTCATCACGACTCGAGATGCTTCTAACCAAAATATTACATTTTTTAGTTAATGGTTAAATCCTTAAACTGGAAGAGACTGTTTGGCTGTATTTTATTACCTATTTACTAATATTTTGTAGTACATCACTGAATCCGGGTAAAGAAATCCGCCACAAATTTCATTATTTTTTCATTTACGTTTTTTTCCTGTTGTTGAGGGTAAAGTAACTAAAAAGAGTTAAGCCAGTTGAAACGGTTCATATTTGTCTCCATGTCAAAATATATCTAGTACTTGCAAACTCTGTTCTTCCTATTATAGCAACATATTGGTGGAAACGATCATTTTGTGGTTGATACTTAATTTAATCAGAAAGGGTGCTGTTATATGCTGATATTCCCACTTAAAAACTATTGTTTATTTCACGACAAGTGGCAGTAAGCCGCTGGCATAATGCGCATACGTTCCTATATGCATTGACGTGTGCTAGAATGACATAGCAATCTTCTTTATTTCATTCTGACACACGTCAATGCGTAGGAACGTTTGCGCATTATGTCAGCGGCTTACTGCCACTTGTCGTGAAATAAACCATAGCAGCTCAATTGATTGATTGTAGGTCAGTGCCCATATTTCGTTAATTAACAAAATATAAGAAAATAATTTAAAGTTAACTATTTTAGGGTCCCAGGATTTAGATTTATAATCCCGGGATCCCGAAAAAACTCGGGATCCCGTAATCCCGGGAGTGGAAGCCCTAATACATATGTAATGCGTTTTGTGTTAATATGATTTGTTCTGTTGTGGTTACAACTCTTTTGGTACATTGCGACTGGATGTGCATTTTGTAATGCAGGTTTTGCTACTCCACATTAGACTTGTGATATTTCATGTCGGCTCCGCTGCTGTGTCTAGGATTATCAAACTAGCTTGCTGCTGGTTACTGTTGGTAGCAGCTTCGACCCGAATTTATGGTGTAGTTTTCCATGTTTAAAAACCTACCGACAAAACTGACGCCTATACTTGCCATCGTCATCATCCAATATTTATTTTGTATACAGGATCTATCCGAAACAATTGCATTAATTTATCGGGTACAATAACTCACAATGGAAACATTTGTTTGGTACCTCGCAGTTAAAAATTTAATTGTTTTCATAATGTGAAATAGCCAAAAGAAATCTCAATGATTTGTTTTCTAGGGTTGACAACATTGTTCAAATTTAATCAAGTTGTTGAATGCCAAATCAAATAAAATCATTCCATTAAATTCCCGTGTTCTGTCATGATGGGACTTCCACATTAAAGAACTCTTAATCCCCTCAGTTCGACAAAAATCCTGGGTGTGTTTAGCCTGCTCTCAACGTCTGTGATTGGCCTAACTTGCGGAACAACGCCGACGTAATAGCAACAACTTAAAAAATCTGTTGTGGCCAGGCACATGACTTTATCATACTACACACTAGTGTCAAACTGTCCCGAACGCTGATGTTTTGACAATACTGTCAAAAGAATCAAAACATCTGTCAAATCCTGGCTAACTAGATTTAATGCAGAAACGACCGATCGCATTATCATTAAGTAGATAGGTGAAACCTTGACAGGAATATATTCTGCATAAATCAAAATACTCAAAATTCCAGTTATTAATATATGTAGATGTTGGTGTTATAATAAGTGTACTTAGAACAACTCAATGCAATAATAATCGTTCCAGTATCTACTATAATTTCATATTAGGGAAAATATATTTGGTATGGAATATTTTGGACTGATATGTCATATATCGATGTAGTGGTGGGCGATGTTTATCGATGTTTTTGAAACATCGATGTTATGGTTCGATGGTCGATGTTTTTGCCATCGATGTTATTATTTTTAAACATCGATGCTGACATCGATGTTTTGCAAACATCGTGCAGCAAAACATCGAGCAAAAATGTGATACAGGATCCGGGCGTTTAGGTCGCGCCGACATGAGTTGCTGCTGTTCGTGTTTACTTAGACTAGTGATTTTTTTACTTTACTCTGCAAATTTAGAAATACATTAGTTGTGTAAGGCGTACCGTTGTGTAAGGGTGAAAATTTAGGTGCTACAATTATCTTGTTGAAAAATTCAGTGTTACGTATATACTAAGCACGTTGATTTACCCTTTATGTAAGTAAAAAAAGAACAAAACACTAAATGTACAAATTTTATAGCGATTAGTTAGTTAGATTAGATACCGCTTTAAAGTTTGAATACATTTTATGTTGAATATTAATATGGAACTATCAAAAAAAGAAATCTAGGCGTGTTTTAGTTTTTTTCTATTCCTTCTCATTTTGTGTTTACAATTAGAAAATAAAACAAAGCTAAATAAAATAAGCTCAATAAACAGATGATATTATGATGTATTATTATAGAAAATTATAGACGAAAACGCTGTCCGCTGAAAACATCGATGTTTTCAAACATCGATGTTTTATAGCCGATGTTTTTATACCATCGATAGTTGGTATCGATGGTAACATCGATGGTCAACATCGATATTTTGCATCGATGTCCCATCACTAGATGGAAGCAGAAAAAACGGTATATTTAATGGAGTCACCACTATGAGGCCAACTATGGTTTCCATTAAAAAAACAGCCATATAACACGAAACTATTACAGGTATTTAAATCTGTACAGGTATCTGACAATTGCATTGAAT
>OZ030390.1:41881771-42291771 GCA_964023965.1 Melinopterus prodromus | reverse complement strand
AGTCGTGAGATTAGTTCGTGTTCTTAGAAACTATGTTACTACTAAAAGTAAAATACTATATTCATTTCATATAGAAATTATGAATTCCACGTTTCCCGCAAGCGGCTAACTGTTATGAGAACCTTCGATAGACGGCAGCGTTTATCTCGGATATTCCTGGAAGAAATTATTTAAAAAAAATGTGAGATGTACTTCAAACCGTTAGTAAAATGCCCTCTAAGTTCCAACAAATTATAATTATTCCTTCCTTGTTAAAAAAAAAAATGGACAAAACCACTAAAAAATCAGCCGTGTAAACTGTTCCGCCCTTAAGTGTTAATAAATACCTAATGGGGTTAGAATTACCAACTCCAAAAAGTAAAGTAATCGGACATACAACGCTTTAGAAAAAAAAACTTACTAGTATTGTAACCGTGCCGAGAAAAAATGAGATTTTAGCGGATGAGCAAATTCTTGTTGATCGAGATCGTGTCTACATTAAAACTTAGTTAGCGAGGATTTCACAATTATTTTCATTCTGACACTAGGTAGTGTCAAAGGCTGTTTTTATGACAATACCTACTGTCAATATTATCCATATACGTATTAGGGATTATACGGAGCTTGTCCTTGTAGCGCCAATGTCGGTTCCAACAATCTGAGACGGAGATATATATTTTGTCTATCGATGTGATGTTCGGAATCAAACTTCGTGGCCAGTAGTTGTTAGGACCGCGACAGATGGCGCTATTGTAGCTTAAAGTGCGTGGTCAGTATCAACTCGAACGTTAGCCGGTAATATTTGGCATCACTAACGCCAAACCAGTGACAGCCCATAGATAACCTTATACTTGTGGCAGCTAACTAACGCCAAACCACTGACAGCCCATAGATAACCTTATACATGCAGCTCACGAACGCCAAACCACTCTCAGCCCATAGATAACCTTTTATGTGGCAGCTGGCGGCAGCACTGTGGCAGCCAATGGATCAAATCCAGCCAATCGAATCCACGAACTTTACTTATGCGTAGTGTGTCCAGTGGCACTACGTCGGATGCGAGAGAGATATATGTCGCAACGCTAGTGTTTGAACAGCCTGCTGTTACCAACATTTTTTATATCATTTTGTATTTATATGATATCAAAATATCTGTCAAATTCTGACTAACTTGTTTTATTCTAATGCAGACACGATCGATCTCGATCAAATAGAATATCATGCAGCTAAACTATTATTTTATATATTGTATGATAAAGTCATGTGCCTGGCCACATTAGATTTGTAAATAACCCGGGGTAAACGGGAACTTAATAACACGAAGGAGGGAACAGGTATGACCGTCAAATAACAATTTTTTATTACATCGTGTTGTCGAATACAATAAATTGAATTTTGAAAAATAAGGAAGCACCCTTAATTTTTCAAAAAGTCTTGTCTTCAGCCTGTACCTATAATTCTGCAATGTTTATGATCAGATGCAACATATCATTTTTTGTATTAGTTTGGAAAAATATTTAAGGGTTGCTGTCAATGATAAGAAGAATGAATTAATTTTGAATTTAAATTTAAAAAAGATTTTATTTTTTAACTAGAATAATGTCTTCATCAATATGTTCTAATATTTCAATAACAATTTTTTTTCTAGAACTTAAACTACGTTCCAAACCAAGATTATCGTTTTACATAGAACTGTGGTACAAAATGTATTATGGATTATAAGTTCTTCTGGGAAGAGTACATACTTCACTTTTAAACACATTTTGAAATTGTGTGGTAATCCAAAGTAGATGATGCAGTGGGATAGAATATAATTTGAAATGTGCCAGATTTTGAAGGATTATACTCCTTATCTGAGGCGCACAATGCAGGCGCGCGGCGCATGGAGCATATTTGTCACATAATAAAATTTCCAGTATTTCAGTAAATCATGGCGACGAACGCATTCGTACAGAATTTAATATTGAAAAGCGGAGATTCAACGTATATTTTATTTCACGTTCTCGTCGTGCTGGCGTCGTACACCGCAGAATGCAATCCGTTTCGGGATACCATACATTACATTTAATAGGGTTGCTACCTCCTTATTTTTATTTCACCTCAAAACACAGAACATACGCCAGCCTGCGCCTTCCTTTGCTCGCCAAACGCAATAAAATTCTGCCTTTGATAAATTCACGGTTCAATTTATCCGTTTGCCGTCTTAGGCAGTATTAAATTCCGCTTGAAATTGGGTTTAACCTGTTTTGTTAGCAGGTCTTTATTACAGATATCGGAAGTCTAAGGATATTTTGAAGCATTCTTCTTTTTGTGTTATATGATATTTAGAATATAAATTGGTTTCGGGTTATGCCGTGTGTCAAAATTCGTAAATGCTGACGTTTCGCGAACCATGTTGCTTATTCCGAGTTATCGAAAAACCGGACTGTCGTTTATAAAATCGTGAATTGCTTATATGCTATTTTGTTTAGAACAAATATATTTATTGCTTGAAAGTAACACAAAATAAACTGCTAAACACTAACGGTGATTAGTAAGCACGTCACTCGCGAGCTAACCAACAACTGCTCTGGAAAATTTCTTGGTTTGACCCACACTGGTGGGGTTAGGTCCGAATTCGTTCAAATATGAAACCATTCGTATAAAACTATTTACTGCTAGAGGTATTTATTAAAAGGCAATAGTAATACATTTCGTCTGTTCCAACACGCACAAAACACCGTTCGGTACAACATAATGTGTTGGACCAGATCTCTCGGCGCTACTTATTATCATTCTGTTGTCTATTGTAACATAATTGGTTCATCAAAAAAGGTTTGTAAACTTTGGTTTCTTCTGTGTTGGAAGAAACCTATTGAACAAGCAAGTGATCCATCACCTCCTGGCAGACCGGCCACGGCGAGAAAAAATAAATAAAAACAAGACATGGATCAAGACCAGGTCGTCTTTTTTATGCGAAATTGTGATGGGTACAAACTTACATATTTCCCAGACTGTACCTATAATATAGCAAGTTATGAGCAATACACTAAATAATTGAAGTAATTTTTGAGAATGTATAAGTTGGGGTTTTCTGTACATGGAAATCCACTCACTTTGGAATTATTATAACGACTGTTTTCAGCTCCAATAATGGTAAAGGTATGTGCTGTGTGCTGTGACAAATTCTTCAGTAGAGGAAAAAGATAATATTATTACGGACATATACCGTCTCTCCTATGAGAAAATGCGGGATAGCAATTCCTTCTGGTCAAGTTTCATTTCAAGCCTGAGTAAGTTTTCCGGCTAAATCTCAACAGATATTTGCAGAAGTTTGCGTTGGGATTTGACCAGCGTTTCTCAATTCTGCTTTATTTTTCCTCGGGGAAAATGGACCATATGAGTTTTCTATGCAGATTTATCATTTCTTCTCAGTTTCGTAGATACTTCTTATGTATCATTTTTTGTAATTGATTGTATCGGGCCGGGTGGTGAAGGGAAGCCCTTTTTATCAAGCAATGTTATCACAATGATAAATTTCTGGGAAATTATACAGTTTCAATATAGTTGTGGTATTAATATAGCGTTTTAACAGTTGTTTTCTTATTTGTTTCAGGTATGATACAATTCTTCACCAAATTTAAGGTAGTAGTAGTAACTTTAATTTTTTATTTAGCTTATATTTAAACTATTCTTATGCCAAACAATAACCTGAAAAACTGAAATTGACAACTAAATTTTATTTTTAAAAAAATGCTAGCAGTTGCAATGGTAAGTGCGATTGCATATTGATAGGCGCAAGGCACTGTGTGTTTGTTTTTGAAAACGTGTTAATTAATATTTTTAATTGCTGCTGCGGATTGTATATGCGCAATACATGGTGTGTTGAATATCAGCATTCACGTAGGACGCTATAGCACATTTAAAGTGTTGGGGATTTCTTAGTTTATGTAACATATAAGTTTTCGGTAACATATTTGCCGAATTCTGCTCGGTTCAATACCATATTCGTTTTTGTCCGTCGCTTTCGACTTCGTCTTAGCTCTGGTTGTGTGCAACGTATTTATATTACCTCCATCACATGTAATTTTACTGTAATTGTAATAATGAATTAATGTAATTGTAATCTATTCTAATAAATTATTACACTAAAATTAGAACTTGGTTTTAAATATATGTGCGTCTTAACTTAAATAAGTCAGGGTACATGGTAGAAACTGCTATTGAACGTTAACCGTTATAACAATTCGTTAGTAAGTTCTTATTCTTTGAAGTAACTAATCAGTTGCCGCCAAACACGTCTATTCTGTTTACTATAATTATGAAACCACTATTTTAAAGTTAACTTTTTAGGTTATGTTTCAGGTATTTATCTCAGTAGGGTTAAAAGTGTTGCCCCAAGCTCCATTATGGTTATAGTTGCGACCTCTCTGATTATGTATTAAAATTTGTAGGCTACAGTAGAGTAAAATTATTCACAATTAGATTTTGTCATGATTTAATCCCAACCTTACGAAGTTGACAGTTACTACAGCACTGCCACGTGGTATATATATTATTACTTATATAGAATTAATGACGCAAAGTAGAAAATAGTATATTATAATACAAGTTTTATAAGACAAAAATTGGCGCACGAGTAGTTTTGGGCACGACGAGCGTAGCGAGGAGTGCCCAAATGGAACGAGTGCGCCAATACGTCTTATAAAACGAGTGTTATATACTATTTTTTCTACTTTGCGACATTAAATTTACATACATTTCGAAAATTGCGGTTGTCATCTTACAACAGTTGGTAGTTGTACTAACATTCACAAATACGATTGACGCGAGCCAATAGCGATTGAGATGTCAGCCAGATGTCAGCCTTATTTGACATTTGACGTCAATATCATCAGTCGTGGAAAACTAAAAGTTACCAAATGTTTGTGACCTAGTGTTTTCATAACGACACCGAAACCGGTTTCGTTATGAGTTCATAACGAACGCAAAGTAGAAAAAATAATATATTACACTCGTTTGATTAGATGTATTGCACTCGTTCCATTTGGGCACTTCTCGCTACACTCGTCGTGTCCAAAACAACTCGTGCGCGAATGTGCCAATGTGTAGTCTCGGTTCCAACAATGTGAGCCGGAGATATATATATATATATATATATATATATATATATATATATATATATATATATATATATATATATATATATATATATATATATATATATATATATATATATATATATATATATATATATATATATATTATGTCTATCGATGTGGTGCCCGGGATCAATCTGCGCATGCGTGCCGTGCAATTATAACTTAAAATGCGCGGTCGGTATTACCGCGGCCGTTAGCCGGTAATATTTGGCATCACTAACGCCAAACCAGTGACAGCCCATAGATAAACTTATACATGTGGCAGCTCACTAACGCCAAACCACTGACAGCCCATAGATAACCTTATACATGTGGCAGCTCACTAACGCCAAAGTACTGACAGTCCATAGATAACCTTATACATGTGGCAGCACTGTGGCAGCCTATGGATCCAATCCAGCCAATCGAATCCACGAACTTGACGCATGCGTAGTGTGTCCAGTGACACTACGTCAGATGATAAAGAGATATATGTCGCAACGCTAGTGTTGGAACAGCCTGCTGTTGCAAACATTTTGTATCATTTTGTATTTATATGAAATATACTATTATCCTACACGATGCAAAAATGTCATTTTCGCGTCTCAATGGAGACACGAAAGATGCTATTTGCCCGCCAGCCCTAGTCAGGCCTGTAATGAACAAACTTCGGCGCTAGCCACGGAAATAATTGTACACAATATAACCTATAGGCGGCGACCGAATGGACTGTCCAATAAAAGACAGTTTTTGATTCGTTTTGACGTTTGCGATTAGAACGTCAACGGAATTTATTTGTCAAAAGCCAGTATGTCAGTGATTAGTCTTTAAAAACGGGTGATTTTATTACGATATTGTTGTGTAGGTCAGGAGATGCATTATACATTCTTTGTATTCCTAACTATTTGTGCAGATCTATAATCTATATATTTTTTATTCATTGATTTGTTATGCAGAGAAGCTAGTTTTGTATTAATTCTGTTTTTGTTTAATAATAAAGTTTATCTACGACTCACATATAATATGCTCATTGCATACGTATCTATGACTATATAATTCCCATCATTATACGCACCAATGATTATAATGACACCAGCGTTGTATAATAATGGCACTTCGTTCAAATAATGACCTTATTGTTTGAACGAACTGTCATCTTTAAACAACGCTAGTGTCAAAGTCTGTCAAAACAAACGTGGATGACAGTTATGTGACAGTTCGCCTCGCCATCATTGACAAATACATTTAAAATATTTGATATAAAATGGAATTTATGAGTCGTAGATAAAACCTCTTATTTAACTCGCACATAACGGATATTAATCGCTCGCATGTTTACACGCGATTTATATCCATAATTATGTGCTCGTCAAATAATATACTATTCTTTGTCACCAAGTTTCAGGATTTATTATGATCTCTTCAAATCACAAGAAATATTGTATCTGATCTTAGGTAACATTGTTTAATAATAATTTTATGTTGGTTCTATTTTCCATTTGTTATGGGGGTCAGTTGAACCACTTAGCATGATGTTTTAAAATGTTTCTAGATTGTTTATATAATGAATATAATGCCTGGTAATCTTACCCATTTGTAGCCCGACAGCCGTGCGTTGAAGCATATTGCTGTAGTCCCAATGCTGTAATATTGGTACAGGGAACGATATTTCCAAAAATGGGTTAACGGCCTCAGTCTTACTATGAGTTAAGAATAAAGTAGGGTACTTTACTTATCTTTTACTTAACTCGTATTTGTATTTCTCAACATAGGTACATAAATGTAATATTTAATAGTTGCAAGATGCTCTCCACCAAAATAAAAAATAACACCTTTCTGACAAATCAATAATAAAGATTTAACCTGTCGAGCTTCCCATGTCTCCATGTTGGCTGTAGCTGGAAACACGTTGAGCGCAATAATACGTAGTTGTCAAATTCAAGCTGAGACGCTCGTATTAATTTTCCTGACTTTCTGGTTTTTCTTTCGCTTCCTTCAAAATTCATTCTCGACCAGACTGTGGCCGAGTGGTAGCGCGCTTGGCTATCAGTCTGGAGGACGTGGGTTCGAATCCCACGCCCTGCTTTCAGTAAAGGTAAAGGTTTTTCTGTGGTTTTCCTTTACTCCACGGCGAATGCTGAAAGCCAAACAACTTAAGACGTTCCACAGACGCGGGCCATAATAATGATAATTCGGGCCGATGCTGCCGTAGTGGCGAAAGCTGTTGGGGGATGGTTAAGGCGTGGATTATTATTATTATTAGTATTAAAGAACTTTTCTATTTTTTACCAACTTTCTATAACGTTGTACTCTAATATCTCAGATAAATGTCAAAATATTCTTAACTACATGGGAATTCTTCGTAAATTTGTTACGTTTGAACAAGGAGTGTGTGAATAAATTTCGTTGCGGCTTTATGGTAGGTCTGGCTGCCGAGTCAGCAATTCGACGACAGTAAAGGACCGGCTGATACGACGGCTGGTTGTGCCGTCGGCGGTGGGTTAAATTATTGCCAGAGTTGACTCGTCGACTCTGTCCGGTCGGTTAACTGTACCTGGACTCGCGGGTCATTAACCTCGTTTCTACACCACTTACCGTCTTCTTTGAATCCCGGTTACCATGCTTCATTTCGACTCCTCTTGCTGTTCGCCGTACTTTCCTTACTTTTGATACACAGTCAAGCAAAAGTATTACATTACAGCGTATTGTGGCCTCTATTGTACTCACGTAGTATTCTATAAAAACTAGCCATTTTCAGCACCTATTTGAAATTACCATTTTAATCATTTAATTATTTGTGTGATGCGGACGTAAATCAGTTCTATCGGGCCTTGTAGTTAATGTATTAATTAATCAATATTTTAATGGATCTTCAGTAAAACTTAAAACCTTACAAAACCTTACTTATCTTAAAGGAACCATAAAGCAGTATTACGAAAGAACTAAAAGGAGCAGTACCAGCTAATGGACCATTAAGAAGCGACACCAAAACCTTTTCGAAGATATCCTCACAAAATAATACGCTGATATGCAGAATGCAGATGCCTCTACTAAAAATTAATTTTGGTCCATATTAAATTTCAGGTTGCTGAAACTTCATAAGAAATCTATGAATACAAAAGAAAACAAATAATAATGTACTTTTATTCATTGGTAGCAGTCAAAAAATACCAGTTTTTTACCCACTTTTTACTTTATCATACATAGTATCCCCAGAACATTTTTTACCAAGGTACAAAAATGTCTGTGTGTATGCCCGTTTTTTTTTTTTTGTGGCGACGATTCTGGAGAAACTATTAAAAATATTGTGACAGCTTTTTGTTCAATAGGGCCAAAAGGAACTTGATGTTTACTCTAAGCCTTTTTCAAGCATTTTGTCATTGAGCCGCCATTTCTGTAGTTTCGTCAAAATAGTTAAATAATAAATTATAGTAGAGGAAATTTTGTATAATTTGTCTATGACATTTTTTGGTAAAATTAATAGTTCAGCTGCATGAGCAAATAGTAGTATTTGATTGAGCTCGGTCGGCATTAATGTATAACTTGTTAGCCACGATTTGATAGATATATTCATCGTAATGACAGTAGGTAGTGTCAAACGCTGATGTTTTGACAATACGTACTGTCAATAGAATCGATATATCTGTCAAATCCTGGCTAACTAGTTTTATTTTAACGCAGACTCGATCGATCTTGATCAAATAGTATAAAGTCATGTGCCTGACCACACCAGATTTTTTAATTTTGTGTCTCACACTATTCGAAAATGTTTATCCTATACAATGCGAACTGTGTCCCACTTAAGAGTGTAACACCTTCATATCTTTTTATTGTTAGTCAAATTTTAGTAATTTTTTGCGTTCAAATATAGAACACATATTGTTCTAATTACTGCCAAAAAAACACTTCCTTCTATAAATCCAAAACACCTTGTGATGGCAAAATAAATGGCAAAAATCAAGAAATCACTTTAGGGATTTTTTTATCGAAAAATTTTACTAGTGTAAATTGTTCAGAATTGCCCATAAACACTAAATCCAAAATTTCATGACACTTAAAAAATATTGAAATGTTCCTTAAGTCCGTAAATATTATTTTCATAGGCAGCTGCGCTTAAAAAAAAGTGTGCTATGGAAGTTTTGTTTGAAATAAAACCTCAACTGTCAAAGTGCTTTGTCGTAATGAAGTATTGTCTGAATAATAATGCTTACACTCGCTGAAAAGGTGGAAATAATAAGATTAGTCGGTGATAATGCGCGATCAGCAAGGGAAGCGCGGAAGCAGTTTGACAGTTCAGGTTTTATTTCAAACAAAATTTCCACAGCACACTTTTTAAGCGCAGCTGCCTATGCAAGTAATATTTAAGTACTTGGAATAAATATTGAAGAAAATTTCAATATGTGTTCTATATTTGAAAGAAAAAATTACTAAAATTGGACTAAAAATTAACAAGATATAAAGGTGTTACACTCTTAAGTGGGATACTCTGTATAATCACCAGGCAGCGCCCGAATCTGTTCAATAAAAGCAAAACGTATGCTTTGGTTTGACGTTTGCGATTAAATCGTCATCGTTACGTACTTGTCAAAAACGAAATAAACTTGCGTAACCTACCAATTTTGTTCAGAATTATAAATTACCTTTAATTAAAATATTGGTTTGGTTTTAAGAGTTATAGCATTGAAATAAAACAGAAAATTGTTGATATTTCAAACATTCTTGATAACGTATGGATATTTTTTGAACATGAGCAGCTCTTCGTAGTAACTTTTAACCGTGTCTCCCAGAGCTGTGGAGTTGGAGTCGAAGTCGGAAAAAATGAACCGACTCCGACTCCGAGTCCAGGTTTAATTATTGTAGAAAAAGAAACATGCGAGATGGACGTTGCCTCAGCAGAAAGCAAACAAATAAAACCAAATATTCTATTAGGTCCTTTACAAAGTACCGACCTACATACATATGTAAATAATGAAATTACAAAACACGCTTTCCACTGTGTCTGCACGTTTTTAATTTGTGAAACGAAATATATCCGCTACAGTGTAATTTAAATTCGCTTGTTAAATATTATATGTATATTATTGACGATCTCTTCTGCTCGTATCGTGTAAGTCATTGGAAGAGCTTATCTTATCTTCTATTGTTTTCTATATTATATGTATAATTTTAGGCCCTGATGAATCTTGAGACCGACCAGCGAAACGTCGGCATTATACCAATGTATTAGAGAGAAATATACACTTACCTTGACTGAACAGCGTTAAGTTTTTATTTAAACACCATCACAACCGTTAAACATTTTTGGTCTTTGTTTTTCTGGTAGTGTTTTTGTTTTCATAGCAAATTTAATATTACACGGTTATATTATTCTGTGTCAAATTTCTGATTATTTACATGTACGATTTTTATTACACAGAATTATTAGAAACTATTTTTGTATGGAATTTTTCTGGAGTCGGAGTCGGAGCACAAAAAATATCTGGAGTCGAAGTCGAGAATTTTTTACCGACTCCGCAGCCCTTGTACTCTATATCAAAGCAATTTACCGACAATTCCACGTTTTCTATGATAAATCTAAACTTTTTAATATTTCAACGGAACTCGGTAAGTGTGGGTATTACAACTTTTCTTAGTCGCCTTTTTCCGATTTCCGAAGCAAATTACCCTAAATTCGACTCTCAACATGATACCAGTAGGCCGGTATAGTAATCTAAAATTAATTCGAGCAATATAGTACCAACCTATTTTTTTAGAGAGTTTTTAAAGTACTTAATACGTAATTCATGGAACCGTAATACTGTTGGCAATTGTTGGCTTTAAATGTCTTTATTACTATTGTAGTTTATGATAACTAAGATTAATCATTTTCTACACATGTTGATTGTCATTGGCCGGGATTTCGAACCAATCACAGCCCTGGATGTAGATAACCCATCATGACTCTGTAGATTGTAGGTATTGCTTGAACAACCTTTACTTCTGCACTGTGTAGTGAAGAAGTACTCATTATTTTCCTCGTTATAAAACGAGGTCGTACTATTTAAGAAATTCATTATACTGTTTGCATGTTGTATCTTCTCAAAAAAGAGTAATGGACATCATAATACGGAAAAAGAGACTAAATTTTTATACTATTTGTTCAGTATCAGCATTCAATAGTATCCAGTATCCTGGAAATTGTCGACCTCGATTTATACACGTATTCCCTGGCATCGGGTGACCTTTCAGTTTGAACCATAAATGATAGATCCGTCACATGAGTGCATCGCAAATGAAATGTCGACACTAGTAAAAAATATACACCGAATATGTATTCCAGGGGCTATATGTCGACAGCGGCTACCGTTAGCTCTGCGCCAAAAGTTTTATAGGTCCACGGAATGTTGCCAGGCGACGCTTCCGACTTCCCGTTTACGTTTTGTTCTCTTTTTTGTCCACGTTTTGCACAAAACAAACTTAGTTTGCGTTTAATTGTAAAACGACAACAGCTGTTGTCTGCGCGCCCCATGACAGTACTCTCTTTTATTAAATGTCGGTACCTTCAGCATTTGCTCTAAATTACGGTTCTAGATTTTTAATATGCTTTAACGTTATATTGATAAATCTTAAAGAACACAAAGTTAAATCGACCGTTTTATCACAACCTATGTCTACGTAACAGTGGTAAACTCACCCGCAAAAACACAGCACATACGCGATCATAATTAAAGAGTAGATACGAATACGGAGAAACAGCAAAACCAGATATGATGCAACTACAATGTCCATGCTTTAACCATATGTTAATATAACGCTTAAGTAATTTTATTAAATTAGTAACCTAAGCAAAACGAATGTACAAAATATTTGCAACGTTTGTATTATAAATGTATGGAATAAAATCATTGAAATTAAAACTGTTTGGCAATTACGCACTTTATCTCCGTATGAAAATTTAAGATCATTTCAAGGGTTGTTACTTTGGACGCATTTTTAACCATTTATTAAACAGACGATGAACTGCTTAGTGTAATTTTTTCTACTTTGCGTTCGTTATAAACTCATAACGAAACCGCTTTCGGTGTCGTTATGAAAACACTAGATCGCAAACTTTTAGTAACTTTTAGTTTTCCAAGATTGATGATATTGACGTTGTGTCAAATAATGCTGACATCTCAATCGCTATTGGCTCGCCTCAATCGTACTTGTGAATTTTTCCACACTTACCAACTTAAGAAAATTAAACTTCTCTAGATTGTTAGATGACAACAGCAGTTTACGAAATTTATTTAAAATTAATGTCGCAAAGTAAAAAAACTTGTATATAATACTAGTTTTATAAGACGTATTGGCGCACTCGTTCCAAAACAACTCGTGCGCTAATTTTTGTCTTATAAAACTTGTATTATAATATATTATTTTGACACGTAAAAAAGTAACAAATCTGTCCACAATTGTCACCTTGGCATAACCAACAATAGTTGCGATAGTTGCAAATAAAGTCCCGTGAATACGTTTACATTTTTAAAGCGTGTTCTGAGTTTGCAAGAAAGAATTAAAATTGTGTTAATACATTGCGACGATCGTCACACTTGTCGGAAAACTATATAGTATATGATTTTTATCACTTTTCGTCCATTTCAGTCTCTTTTAGTCGTGCAAATACATTGTATCCCCAAATGGACACAAGCTGTCCCAAAATGTACTCAGTCTTAATGTTATTGTTCTATGGCAGCATAATTACTAATTACAAAACACTTTTTAATAGCATTAACTGTGACTAGTGTTATCTCATAACTGGACCATGTAAGATTTGAAATAGTATTTCGTCTTTGATTAATTTAATAATTAATGTCTTGTTTTTCAATCATAAAGTATGTAATATTAAACTTCTTACTAAGGCTATGATCCGAAGAATTGGATTTTCTCTAAATTAAAGTATGGGTGCGTTGTTAAATAACTCATTTTATCCTTATTTATCACGAAAACAATTTGTTTTTCTCCAGAAATTATTCAAAAGCAAAATTTTGCGCATGAATGTGAAGCGATAATAATTCTCTGGAGTACTGTTTCGGTCTCCTAAATCACTAGCCGCGACATAACTTTTAAATTCCATGAAATTCAAATTTATCGATCATGAACTCCGAAATTGTATAATTCCTATCTCTGAATCCAATTATGCCAGAATTGTGGGACGTGTACACCCTGAAAAGGGTACTCTGATTTAAATTCAGATCGTGCTGCGGTATCATCCCTTTTCGTCCGTTCCATCGCATCCGAACCCCAATCTTTTGCTCAGCATTTTTTTAAATAATGAAATTACCATCTTTAGACCGCACTTTACAGTAAAGATAAAAGTATTTTAATCAATTTTTATCGATTTATCGTTGTGGTGGAGGTGCCGGTAATATTTATAAACTAGCTGCTCTCACAACTTTGCTCGCGTACATTTGGTACAATTAAATCGTTTTTTAAAGGACTAATTAAATTTTATGCCATGTTGAGATAATTAACAAAAAGTATTTAATTTGTGAATAAGCTAGTTTTGGTGGTTTTTCTTTATGATATGTTATAACAAGGAAAAACTCTATGCTGTAAATATTTAACTACATTTTGTTACTTGTTTTAGTTTGGATATATGTACTATATTTTAAATACGCTAGTTATGCCCTACAGTGCAAAAAAGTATACAGGGTAAGCCATTTGAATTAATGTTGTATTAATTTCATTGCCAAAAATCTCAAAATGGCTGGTAGTCCCTTTTGATAATAACTACTACTAAAAGAATAAAAATTACTTATCTATTGACAGAGGTTGCCAACAGAGAGGGCACATAAACAAGGTATAAATTTAAATCTGAAAAGGTTAATCTTCATCCTACACTATTCGAAAATATCACTTTCGCGTTTCTATGCAAAGTAGTCCTTTACATGCCTTACCAGGAAAGTAGTCTCTCAATACGACCAGTAGATGGCCGCTAAATCGCCTGCCCAATAAAACAAAACTTTCATTTTGATTTGATACGAAATCAGCTGAGTTAAGCTATTGTTTGTTTTATCTAGTAATTTGATATGTTAAATGCAAATAGAAACCCCTTAACTGTCTGCAAACCATTGCTTTAAATCTATTTACACTTCACGTCGCTACTTCAATTCGGATAAAAAGGCGAAATCGAATAAGCGTGCGGATAGCGTAGTGATCAGTATTTCAGATAACTGAGGGATTATGTCGCTCCGGGGATTATTTCGCGTTAAAGATCTGGGGAACGTTCGGTTCCCGAGCTTTACACGGGGGCGAGCTGTCTCGCGATGACTCCATTCAATTTAAATAGTTCATCTTTTGGTATTCGACGAAGTTGCCGCGGTGTAATAACACGTGAAATATGGCGGAAGTTTGCGGAAACTTGTTCGCGCGCCTACCCCACGTACTCATTATGCTCGCCTTTTCAGACGTTTGACGTTTTTAATTAAACTTGCTAAGTAGTGGGTCGGCTAATGTGATATTGTTACGTTATAGATAATGAGATACGCTAACGAAGGATAATGAAACAGGCGAAAATATCTCTTAAATATATCTTCTGTATAGCAGATCCGCTATGAAGCGGGCAAAAATGGTGTTTTGCAATTATCGCAAAACCGATTTATTTTTCCTAAAAAAAGTCGAAATAATATAAAAAAAATCTAAAGGTTGGCGAATGTGAAAGTTCCAAGGATTACTGCCAACGATTTTATTCTCTCCTTCTAATCTAAAGGTTGTTTTGTGCAACAAACCATTCCAATATATAGATCTAAATTGGAATGGTTTGGATCTATCGTATAGCCGGATGTGATTCTAAACTGCAAATGTCCTTCCTCTACATTGGGACGCATATAGTTTTGAAATGGTAAGTTTTACGAAACAACCCTCATGTTCTTTGTTTGGTATTGATATGTACTTGACTACAACATTAATATAACGTTACATGCTTTATGTGTATCTGTTTCTATTTTTAAGAACTAAGAATATATAAAGAGTAATTCCATATGTTGAAGGTCGGGGTGTGGTTTTTCCTTTTGCACCGATAAACCACTGGGCTTCTTGTGCTTTCCCCTGAGGTTTTTCCCCATTTGGTGACTTTTTGTTATTATTTTTATTCGGTATTGTATCTTCCAATGAAATGTTACAATGTTACAATTAAATGTTATAGATTTTGCATTAAAACTTAAACAAGGTACTTAAGTGTTTTACCAATTCACAATCTAGCCTAAATGAGTAATATTTTAAGACAAGTTACTAGTTAATCTGGTAGGTACAAATTCTGGACGACAATTTAGAGAGTGCTGTTGGGTCGAAAACCATAGCAATGTTTAATTTTGTTATGCTGGGTGCGCATGAGGGGTTCATCCTTCTCAGCATTAGCGTCGGTTTGCGAGACATGCTGTGTATATTGTTGTAGAAAGAATGAATTAACTTGTAGTAATCACTTGGTGTTATAGTTATTTTTGAAATATTTATCCCAGACAATTAGCATAATGTGTCACGCTTAATTAAGTTTAAGTTGATCAGACAGAAATTAGCACAATGAAAGAGTAATGTGGCTTTTGACTGGTTAATGTATTTAGAACAATTTACCGTTAGAACGGACTGTAGAACGGCAACGGCGAACGCCACTGGTAAACTCGCACATATTCCATATTTTATAATATCCGCTTTTGTGTTGGGAAAGCGGAAATGTGGAGAAATGAATGGGAAACGAGGACCACTACAGGGCAACGCCGCAGACAATTCGGTTGATTTATCTCGTCAAGTTTCATTATATTTTTTCAGGATCCTTTTCCAGCATCTGCGTCTCGTGGTTTCACGCCACATGGTGTGAATTTTCCCAAAATTGCTGCTACAAAAATAGTTCTATAAATAAAGCAACGTCAGAATTAAGTTTAATTCATCGGATATGACTGGCGAGAGTGAAAGCTAAAATAAAAACGCAAGGAGTTTTTAATTGTCTAGAAAAAATTTCATATGTATCGACACCCCATCAATTAGAAACTGAATCTATTTGTTTGGCTTACGCTTGTGATCCGAACGCGAATTAAATATTTTCTACTCTTATTACAGACCTTTTTATGTGATTTCTATCAAATTGCATCCTGTATAGCAACTAATTGCGGTTTACTGCATATTCTCATAAAGTTTCACAAGAGCCGCACTGTTCGAAATCAGAAACTAATCCGGTAAATGAGGCATTCACGTGAAAATAGGATTGCATGAGGTATTGTGCAAAGGAAGGGTTCAGAATGTCCGATAATCCCTTTGTTCGGCTCAGGACTCCTAGGGACTCGGAGATACTGTATGTATGTACTCCCGTTGTTGAAGCGCTCAACAACCCCAATTCGTACACAGTATATCGTACTCTAATTGGCGGTTAACGATCCAGATGGTAAACAATTTACCATAATAAGACAACAGCACCCAATTTTGATTAGACACGTGCAGTGTACTAAGGAAACGAAACTTAAGAGAACAAGTATTCTGCCATACACACTTACATTAAACTAACATCGACATCTGCTGCTTTAGTTCACCGAACTATTAGACAATTTACTGGAGATTTTTTGGTACCATGCATCTAAACTCTTATTTTCACCTGGGGAACACTGGGCAATTACTAGCATGTGACATGCTTTTCTTCTGATCGATCATATCTTGTCAGTTGAATTGTGACAATAGTAAGAACAAGAAAGCATTGGCCCACTTTGACTTGGGAACAGCACGGCAACTGCCTAGCGAACAAATTATCTAAGAACATCTCTGTTATTCGCTCACTGAAAACACCACGTGAAACCTCGCTCTTGGCTTATCATTCTCTGTTAAGTCTCACTATGCATATGGACTAATAGTCTGGAGACACTCACCCCACGCGGAGAAGATCTTCAGTCTGTTTAGAAAGGTGTTGAGATTTATCTATGATAACGATTACCAAGATGATGATGAGGCACCATTTTTGAGTGCCTCAAATACATGAAGGAAAATTACATTCATTACGCCCTACAGGGCATAAGCCATAACCACGAGACAAGGCAAACAAACACCTTAAAAATTAATTTCCTTAAATTTACCCGCAGTAGGTATGCATCACTACTATTGGCCATTATTTTGCAACTCTGCCAGTGCCAATTAAGGACATGGAATTAAAACAGTTTTTAAATAAATAAAAGCGGCAGCTTTTACGGCGCGCTCTATATGATTTCTGTAATTGTATAGATCTATTAATGTTCGATCTATAATTTTTCATTGATCAGACTGTGATATTTGATTGCTGTATGAATCATGTTTGACATGCGTAATCTTTTCTTATATAAACACCAATGTAATGAGGGCGACACACTTCTATATTTTATTTATATTAAATCACTCAACTGAAGGGCACGCTTACCCGACGTTTTGAAATACTCGAAATCTAACCTGACTTTCACTCTGACATCTAAAGCTCTCGAATTTACTTGATTTTACTTACGGTAGAGTTAATTAATTGGTTTCACCAGCCTATCTCTTACGGCGGCTTAAAACCTGTGGGTTCTTTCTCTGAAACTTTGTCAGTGAAAGATGAACCACCAATTACTAATCGAAACCATTTGGAAGCCAAAATGCTTCAACACAAAAAGGTCAGGTTTATATTATTCTATGTAAAATCAGTAGCCAAATAAACCACATTAGAATCTATTTACAAAAACTCGAACAGATGCAGAACTGCTTACAAAAAGATATGTACGTTAATTCTAAAGAATGATAATAATCTGTGGCGAGGGATGGTCGACAATATAAATCAATAAACTCTATTAAACAACTTACGCGTCAAAATGGTTGAGAACAAGAAACACAAGACAGCACAATTTCTATAACTTGGCCTCATAGGGCTCTGCCCTATTTGGCACAACGGTCGACGCACGACCGACTTATTCAAAACTCGATACTTAAGAGAATGAATGCCTGTGCGTTTTCTTCTTCCCCAAAATTCTCGCGCCAAAGCCCCAGACGCTTGCGCTCCAATATCACCCCTATGTTTCGTCTCATACCAACTTACAACCAAATACACCAGCGTACAAATTCAAATTCCCTTTTCAAACTTTCGCGCGAAATCCCGATTTATTACACCAATATACTATTCTATATGTCTGATGTTGTTGCCTGCTGCTATCGTCGTCTGTTTCCCTGGTCTAAACTAGGCTTAGCTACAGTAACCACTACACGTTGCATGCCCATAGGTGTGAATATGTTTTGGTACATTCAACCCTTTTTATACTTAGCTAATTGTAACTTCAGTAAATTACAGAACTGTCAAACACATACTTAGAATGATGCCGATATGGGACCCAATTCTCGTCATCTCTTTGAAGCGAATGCGAGAAGTTTCGAATGGAGTGTGGATATCACCGGTTACCCTCTGTAACACACGTGCCACGCCCATACGTTCTCATACGTTTGATTGAAAAGTATGGGCGTGGCGCGTGCGTTATTGTTCTTAGCAACAAGCACCCTCTGTAACACACGCGCCACGCCCATATGTTCTCAAACGTCTGATTGAAAAGTATGGGCCTGGCAGGTGCGTTATTATTTTTAGCAACAATCGAACTTGCTCCTAGATAAGTACTAGAGGGCAACCGGCGATATCCCCACTCCATTCGAAACTTCTCGCATTCGCTTCAAAAAATGACGAGAATTGGGTCCACGGTGCCCGTGCAAGTGCCCGTGTAACTAAAACTGCATGTGTTATATTGTTGCCTGGTTACATATGCCAGATTATACACTGTGGGCCAAAGAAAAAAAATCTGATGTGGCCAGGCACATGACTTTATCATACAAGATATAAAATTAATAGTTTAGATGCATGAGAATCTATTTTATTGAGATAAATCGTAGGTATTGTCAAAGCATCAGCATTTGACAGTGCCGAAAGTACGGAATAGCGCGACGAGCGGTGATGCGGCGCGTCACCGAAGGCGGAGCGTCGCCGCCGCACGTGAGCGAGTCGCGCTATGTAGTTTTCGGCAGGAGTGACATCAACGCTTTTTGTTGCTTTTTAAGAAACACGTATTTAAAAAAAAATAAATAAAAAATGGTTATATTTCAGTATAGGAAATGTTAGGTTGGTACCACTTTGACGAAACGTCAAGTTTCAAAAGCTAATTCAAATTCTGACAGATTTATATTTGTTCATGACACTGTAGATATCACACCGGTACAAAGATACTAAAATAAAACTACAGTCATCGCTATACTTTATTTACAATTTTCTCAATTTATCGTTTTTAGAATTAGATATAAAGACGGGTTGATAATTCTTATCAACAAACAATCAAATTGGTGATCTTATTTCATTTGAAATTTGTATTTTGTAATTTGCCGCACTAGAGCGGCAACGTTCCATAGCCGTTCTCCAACCTCTGATGAAATCAGCTGTTTTCGAGTGTGACAGCACAAAAAAATATTTGTCAAACTCCTGGCTACTATACATATACATAGTTTCATGTCAATGCAGATGCGACCGATCTCGATCAAACAGAATTTGCTCTTGCAGCTAAACTATTAATTTTACCAAAAAATGTCATAGGCATAAATTATTCAAAATTTCGTCTACTTTAATTTATTATTGATCTATTTTGACGAAATTACAGAAATGACGGCTCATTGGCAAAATCGTTGAAAAATGCTAAGAGTAAATAGCCAGTTCCTTTGGACCATTTTGAACCAAAAGCTTTTCAGCTCTAAGTTTAGTCATGAAACTTCTAAATCTAAACTTTCGTCCCGATACCTTTCGTAGTTTCTCCGGAATCGTCGTCACAAAAATCGGGTACACACATACACACACACACACACACACACACACACAGACATTTTTTTGTACCTTGGTCAAAAATGTTCAGGGGACCCAAAAAGACCTATTTCCGCTAAAATCCCAATTTTTTTTTTCGGCACGATTACAATACTTTATCATACTGCGTATGATAAAGTAAAAACGGTACAAATTTTTAAACACTCTTGTTTCCAATAATATTTGGTCAATTCAAATATTTCCTTTAAAAACAAATTGCTTGTAGTGTGAAGATTGAAACCATACCATATTCGCAATAACAGAACGTTTCAATCCAAGTTATGTTGCTTTATGTTTGGCTATGCAACATTTCTGATAACATCGGGCCAATTTAATGTGAAATGAAAGGTGTAATAAAATTGATGGGTAATGACATTTGTTTTCTTTTGGTCAAAAGAAACAGTAGAGATTTTCTAGCATAGTGTACAGGGTGATTTTTCTCGTATACCGGGTGAAATTTTGAACCATTGTTTTTTGCTGATTTTACTCAAAAAAGAAGTGTAATTGCCAATATGGCATATTTTCAATCCTCAACAACATAAGCAATTAGTTTTTCAAAGAAATGCTTGCTTGAATTTACTTAAAATCTTTGGAAATATGAGTAATTGAATATTTGTACCGTCTTTTTGGCCCACAGTGTATATTCGTGATGTATATGAAGTCATGCGGGCGGATGAACAAATTTGAAGTAAAAAGTAAGCAACTAGGGTATCGTGCATGCACTCATTTTTATATCAAATTATAGGAGTGTAATATAGATAATGAAGTGTACACTGAACCGTAGAATATTGAACTTGTTCAGCAAAAAGCCGTATTTGTCCGGAAATAACATTTTTGAACAGGAGCTGGAGTAAGAAATAGTGACTACAACTTTTTTATTATTTTGGGTAAGAAGTTGCCCAAAACTAATAAAAGAACACTGAAAGTATTAACAGTTTTGTATTGTTGCAATAACAACCAACTTACTATTTTTTTCTGCAACGGTAATATATTTTTCACCGAAATATAGTACAGGAGTTTCTTCGAAATTTATCAAAATAGTGTGAACAGTTGGATATGTAAGTTTTTTCGATAGATTTTGTTGAGCTGAATGCGAATGCGGACAAAGGTTCCCATCGCGTAGGGTTTTCGATAAATTTCAAGTCGAAATATTATACCACCTGCTTTTATTATTGGAAGCACAGCCGGCATTTATTTAAGTGGTGAGTGCGCATTTTCAGTCTATTCTATTTCCATTCGCAAAGTAAGGTCAAAAATTCAAACATCCTGTACCTACTAAATTTCGAAGAAAAATGTATTATTCCATTTGGAAATACAAAGTCAATTGCTATGGTGAAAAAAAAACAGAATAACGTTCCTTATTAGTGCGCTGCTAATAACATAGATGTTTGATGCATAAAAACCCAAGACATATCTGTTTACCAGTAATACTATTTGGAACTTATTCGAATTTCGATTACCTATATATACAGTGTGTACATTTCAAAAGTATCTACCCTTAATAACTCTTGACCTGATGCGATTATTGCTTTGAGTGGAAACACGTCGATTTAGGTATCGAGGGGGAAGTTCAAAAATGGTACCTAGAGAATTTTATCCCTTTTTGGTGCCACTTCGAAATTTCAAATGGCACCCCCTATCTTGTGATACATCATTTGAAAGGGCATACAATTTTCTACTTAACCTCTATTCTTAAGATAGACTAGAATTTTGCCCACCATTATTTGCGTTCGCGAAGCATTTGAAAACATAATGTATTTTTGTCTAGCAAATAATGGTGGGTATTTCGAACATCCCATAAAATAATATGTTATTTTATTATTTATTTTATATTTTTAAATTTCTTATGGCTGTAATTTAATTCAATAGTATACAATCCGCAATGTTTCGCTAATAATAATTAATTGATTCCATACCTTCTATCTTCTGTGTAGTTTCTCTTAAGAACCAATGGATGGATTTAATTTTTTTATCGTGGTTCATTAGAGAATTTTATGCCCTTTCAAATGAAATATCACAAGGTAGGGGGTGCTATTTGAAATTTCGAAGTGAGGTGGCGGGGGTACAGGGATGAAAACTATAATTCTGCAGCTACCATTTTTGAACTTCCCCCTCGATATCCAAATCGACGTGTTTCCATCCAAACCAGTAATCGTTTCACGTCAAGAGTTATTAAGGGTTGCGTTATTTCATATCTTCCATCTTCTGTGTAGTCTATCTTAAGAACCAATCGATCGATCTCATCTTTTTATCATGTTTGAGTAGAGCATTTTCTGCCCTTTCAAATGATGTATCACAAGGTAGGGGGTGCCATATGAAATTTCAAAGTGGGGTGTCTGGGGGGTGAAGGGATGAAACCTAAAATTCTCTAGATACCATTTTTGAACTTCCCCCTCAACATCTAAATCGACGTGTTTCCACTCAAAGCAATATTCGCATCAGGTCGAGAGTTATTAAGGGTGGATACTTTTGAAATGAACACACTGTATAATACATATATGTAAACATATTTCTTTTAACATTTTTATCCTTCTTTATTAAAACGTGGTATACACGGACACTGACTGACAATTACTTCACAGTTGTAATGAGTGGTATCTAACTGTTCTCTCCAATGCAACTTATAATATTTTCAACGTACGACAAGTAATTTGCACTCATTAAAACTGTAAAACAAACTGAACATCACGTCCTAGGCGCCACTACAAGTGGCACGTGCTTTAGACCTCGTTTTGGAACACGTATTACATCTGTAATAATTATATCCTCTCTGGTTTCAGGTATGGCATACAATTCGTTAAAATTGCACCTTTACAATGACGTTGCGGGAAAAGAACGTAAGTACCTTACTGGTGCAAATATTATTTTCGAGTGTTTTAAACGGCATGCGGAGCAAATGAGTCTGGAAAGAACAGACTGCGATTGATTTATTGTTAAAACTGTGTTCGCTTTAGCCGTTTTACGGGTGCGGGTATTATGTTACTTTACTTCAAACATTAATCAACAGTTCTTGTCAGGAGCGTTTAAGAATGGTGGTGAGGAATGAAGGCGCTATAGAACTCCGGAGCCCACTTGATAATAACATTAATCTCCAGTTACTTATTGTTTTTAAATATTATTCTGCCAATCCTTCGATACCACAGACTTGAAATTGTGGCCAAAATATCGCCGAGAATTCTGTCTAGTTATTGCATTAGTCGGTATTGTGTATTGGCGTCCTAACTTGAACTCGTAAATTTGCAAGTATTTTGAGATCACTTCACATCACAATTTGGAGAGTTTTATATATGCTTCTATATAGTTTTAGCTTAGTACTTCAAAACTATCTAATAGATTAATAGATAAGAGGTATATGTCAAGTTCTTGTGGTCAAATAGGGTTAGGCACACAAGTTAATAGGAAAGCACATATATTTTGTTGAGGAATCTAGAGAAAAAAATCTGATGTGGCCAGGCACATGACTTTATCATACAAAATATAAAATTAATAGTTTAGCTGCATGAGAATCTATTTGATTGAGATAAATCGTGTCTGCATTAAAATTAAACTAGTTAGCCAGGATTTGACAGATATTTTAATAGTCAATAGTATCAATAGCAGGTATTGTCAAACCATCAGCATTTGACACTATCTACTGTCATCAGAATAATAGTTATTTATCTCACAAGTGCCGAAAGTACGGAATAGCGCGACGAGCGGTGATGCGGCGCGTGATCGCGCGTCACCGATGGCGGAGCATCGCCGTCGCATGTGAGCGAGTCCCGATATGTAATTTTCGGCAGGAGTGACATCAACGTTTTTGTGTTGCTTTTTGAGAAATACCTATTTTTAAAAAAATCTATAATGGTTATATTTCTGTATAGAAAATGTTAGGTTGATACCGCTTCTACGAAACGTCAAGTTTAAAAAGATAATTCAAATTCTGACAGATTTATATTCGTTCATGACACTGTAGATGTCACATCCGTACTAACATACTGAAATATAACTACACTCATCGCTATACTTTATTTACAATTTTCTCAATTTACCATTTTTACTTTATCATACGCAGTATGTAAAGTATTGTAATCATACCGAAAAAAAAATTGAGATTTTAGCGGAAATAGGTCTTTATGGGTCCCCTGAACATTTTTGACCAAGGTACAAAAAAATGTCTGTGTGTGTGTGTGTGTGTGTGTACCCGATTTTTGTGACGACGGTTCCGGCGAAACTACTAAAGGTATCGGGACGAAAGTGCGTATTTAGTAGTTTTATGACCAAACTTAGAGCTGAAAAGCTTTTGGTTCAAAATGGTCCAAAGGAACTGGCTATTTACTCTTAGCATTTTTCAACGATTTTGGTCATTTCTGTAATTTCGTCAAAATAGATAAATAATAAATTAAAGTAGACGAAATTTTGAATAATTTATGCCTATGACATATTTTGGTAAAATTAATAGTTTAGCTGCAAGAGCAAATTCTATTTGATCGAGATCGGTCGCATCTGCATTGATATGAAGCTACATAGTAGCCAGGATTTTGACAAATATTTTTTTTGTGCTGTCACCACAGAAATGTCTATTGCTGTCACACTCGAAAACAGCTGATTTCATCACAGGTTGGAGAACCGCTATGGAACGTTGCCTCTCTAGTGCAGCAAAGTACAAAATACAAAATTCAAATAAAATAAGATCACCAATTTGATTGTTTGTTGATAAGAAATATCAACCCGTTGTTATATCTAATTGTAAAAACGATAAATTGAGAAAATTGTGAATCAAGTATAGCGATGAGTGTAGTTATATTTTAGTACGTTGGTACGGATGTGACATTTACAGTGACATGTATAAATCTGTCAGAATTTGAAATAGCATTTTAAACTTGACGTTTCGTGGTATCAGTGGTATCAACCTAACATTTCCTATACAGAAATATAACCATTTTTGATTTTTTTTAAATACGTATTTCTCAAAAAGCGACACAAAAAACGTTGATGTCACTCCTGCCGAAAGCGCCGGATCACCGCTCGTCGCGCTATTCCGTATTTTCGGCACTTGTGAGATAAATAACTATTATTCTGATGACAGTAGTAGTGACGGTAGTGTCAAATGCTGATGGTTTGACAATACCTACTATTGATACTATTGACTATCAAAATATCTGTCAAACCCCGGCTAACTAGTTTATATTTAATGCAGACACGATTTATCTCAATCAAATAGATTGTCATGCAGCTAAACTATTAATTTTATATTTTGTATGATAAAGTCATGTGCCTGGCCACATCAGATTTTTACAATTAGATATGACAACGGGTTGATATTTCTTATCAACAAACAATCAAATTGGTGATCTTATTTTATTTGAATTTTGTATTTTGTACATTGCCGCACATAGCGGTTCTCCAACCTCTGATGAAATCAGCTGTTTTCGAGTGTGACAACCATGGACATTTCTGTGGTGACAGCAGGCGGCAATATACTACTACACTTTCCTGTCAGAGTGACACTTTACATTTTTCTGTCAATGTGACAGTGTCCGTGTCAGTTTGAAGTAATAAATTTGCCTCTTTTGCAGTGGCGCCATCTAGCAGACTTTTTCAAATCACGGCTGTCGCGCCTGCTAGTTTCGTAAAACTTGGAACACCGTCATCAAAGGTGCCGCCGCAAGTGTCGTATCTTGATATTTCTAATCGCTGGTGACAGCACAAAAAATATTTGTCAAATCCAGGCTACACACTCACACACACACACACACACACACACACACACACACACACACACACATACACACACACACACACACACACACACACACACACACACACACACACACACACACACACACACACACAGACATTTTTTTGTACCTTGGTCAAAAATGTTCAGGGGACCCATAAAGACCTATTTCCGCTAAAATCTCAATTTTTTTTTTCGGCATGATTACAATACTTTACATACTGCGTATGATAAAGTAAACATACTGCGAATGATAAAGTAAAAAAATTTGCGTACTGATTGATATACCCAAATTTAAGTCCCTACTTTAACTTTAATCATGTCGGCCTGAATTGCTTAATTGTACTTTAGAAATTTTTGTTTTCTATAGCATCGGATGCATTTTTTGGTAATGTTTTATGAGGGTACGATTTTGTCGCGGAGTTAAGGACTATGACGTTGAAATCACAAAATTTTCAACAAATTACATGTAAAACTTTTCATCGTAGGCACTAAAGCCGCCAAAAGCGATCATGTCTTGAAATATTGATAATTATGCGAACATTTATTAAATGGGCCATGAATACGGGTTTTGGATAATTTTTTTTACTTTATTTTTATATTAAAGACGAATCCAGACTCAATAGCGAGGTAAAAATGTAAACAAACGGTGAATTTATTCCTTTTTCCTTAAAACCTAAAACTTATAAAGCATCGGCAGCAATTCTATAGAAAAGTCGAAAAGAAACCTGACGTGTATTTTCAAGCCCGATTCATGGTTAGCGAAAAGAAATCTATCGAAAACGCCTATTCACATTTCTTTCACAAGACAGATATCAATATTTTTAAATTCTAGAAAATTTCCCATGTATCCAAGAGTTACAATTTATATTCTAAGAAATAATTCAGCTTTTCTGTTCCAACTTATTTTGTTTCGTAACTGTTAAAATCATTAAAACTACCCGGGTGGCCCACTCTATAGGTACGCTCGTTTATTTTTACTTTGTCATACGCAGTATGATGAAGTATTGTAATCGTGCCGAAAAAAAAATTGAGATTTTAGCGGAAATAGGTCTTTATGGGTCCCCTGAACATTTTTGACCAAGGTACAAAAAAATGTCTGTGTGTGTGTATGTGTGTACCCGATTTTTGTGACGACGATTCCGGAGAAACTGCTAAAGGTATCGGGACGAAAGTTCATATTTAGAAGTTTCATGACTAAACTTAGAGCTGAAAAGCTTTTGGTTCAAAAGGGTCCAAAGGAACTGGCCTACTCTTAGCATTTTTCAACGAGTTTGCAATTGAGCCGCCATTTCTGTAATTTTGTCAAAATAGATAAATAATAAATTAAAGTAGAGGAAATTCTGAATAATTTATGTCTGACATTTTTTGGTAAAATTAATAGTTTAGCTTCAAGAGCAAATTCTATTTGATCGAGGTCGGTCGCATCTGCATTGATATGAAACTACATCCTCGAACTACATACATAAGTAGCCTGGATTTGACAAATATTTTTTTGTGCTGTCACCACAGAAATGTCTATGGCTGTCACACTCGAAAACAGCTGATTTCATCAGAGGTTGGAGAACCGCTATAGAACGTTGCCGCTCTAGTGCAGCAATGTACAAAATACAAAATTCAAATAAAATAAGATCACCAATTTGATTGTTTGTTGATAAGAAATATTAACCCGTTGTTATATCTAATTCTAAAAACGATAAATTGAGAAAATTGTAAATCAAGTATAGCTATGAGTGTAGTTATATTTTAGTATGTAGGTACGAATGTACGGAGTGTCATGAACGAATATAAAACTGTCAGAATTTGAATTAGCCTTTTAAACTTGACGTTTCGTAGAAGCGGTATTAATCTAGCATTTCCTATACAGAAGTATAACCATTTTTGATTTCTTTTAAATACATATTTCTCAAAAACCAACACAAAAACGTTGATGTCACTGCTGTCGAAAACTACATAGCGCGACTCCCTCACATGCGACGGTGACGCTCCTCCATCGGTCACGCGCGGTCACGCGCCGCATCACCGCTCGTCGCGCTATTCCGTACTTTCGGCACTTGTGAGATGAATAACGATTATTCTGATGACAGTAGGTAGTGTCAAACGCTGATGCTTTGACAATACCTGCTATTGATACTATTGACTATTAAAATATCTGTCAAATCCTGGCTAACTAGTTTAATTTTAATGCAGACATGATTTATCTCAATCAAATAGATTCTCATGCAGCTAAACTATTAATTTTATATTTTGTATGATAAAGTCATGTGCCTGGCCACATCAGATTTTTGTTTCAATTGGTTACGGTAGGCGAATGAAATTTGGTGGTATTCTAAAAGATAATAAATGAATTTTTTTAAATATTCGTCAGGTTGGGATGACTTATGGGTTTTCTGGATTATGTAGTTTGTCTTTAAGTAGCACCATATATCTTATTTTTGTGGTATTTTCAATCAGGATAACATTGTGTATGAAAACATCGATTGTCAGTTTTTATTCCTAAGGCTACGAATTTGTTTTCGTAGTTTTATGTTTATTAATCTGGGTCTATGAACTGGTGAAAATAGTCTAAAATTATCAAATAAACTCTAACTAAATCTATTTTAAGTGATTTTATTTTTTTGTGTCTATAAGTATTTTTTTCACGGGTACCCAATGGGTCACCAAGATTATTCGACTGAAAACTTTATTAAGACTTTATTTACCGATTACAATGATACCAAATAATTGGTATTTTGCCTTCTTCCCCACTACTTGGCCAAAACGCTATTAAAAACGCAAGTGATATAATTTCCGCCAACAACGACTATTTTCACCAATTCTTTACTATATAGATTAATAAAATTAACGATTGATATGTTTTTGTGTTCATAATGGCTCCTTGATTAAATATATCTCAAACTATATTAGTGGGTGCTGTTTAATCGTTCAAATATGTCGTGATTTCCAGAAAACTCGTAGTAACCTCAAAAATATAAATATACTTTCATAAATAAGAAAATAAACAGGTGTACCTTTGGCATGGGTCACCAGTATATAAAACAGTTTCGTTTTCTTTTTTAATATAGTAGTTTTAGTTTAAACTTAAAATATTAAAGACCGGACCTGAGCTGACCTACATAAATAAAACTAACGGTATAGATCCGACCTACATTTTGTAATTTTCTCTCTGGTTTGACTTTCAGAATTGGCACGAAAACACCATGACAGTTATACACATTGAACTATCAATTTGATGTGTGCTACCTTTTCTGCCAAATTAGATCGTTCAACTAAACGTAATTGAGAAATCTTCGCTAAATAAAACAACTGCTTATTTGTGAATGTTAAACTTTTGTATGTACGAACTATCGATTTCGGTCAGTAGATCATCATCAGGCTAATCTAAAAGGGAAAGCAGACAATACAATTTATATAAGTTTATGGTACAAGCAAGTCACTTACAGTCGAACAGGTTAAAATGTCAAAATGGTGTGTGTGAAAAACTGAAATAGATGTATTCTATACTAAATATCTGTATTTCCCCCCTCTTCCTTATTTCATAAACCATCCTTTCTCTGCACATTTCTCTGGGTGCCAATTCATCTTTCTATATTTTAATTAAGTATGCTCATACAGTGATTGTAGAACTGCTGAATCAATACGCAAATTGAACATAGTTGGAAAGGTTACAAATCGGAATAGATTAGTAGCGGATTGGCGCAATCAATTATCGACCTTACAGTACCTAATGATAATTGCGATATCATTTCAATTGCTAATCCCAAATACCACCAAAGCGCGGAGCAATTTTCATCTAATGGACCATGAATGGTGAATATTTCGGTTAATTGAATTTAATGAAAAACCCGTTCCGAACTATCCACTAGTACTGGTGGTCGAGGATCCTCATTCTCCCCTCAATTAATATTTCATTCGGTTGCGGCGGCATTGTAGAGTTTTAGTGGTCCTATTAACAACCTCACCGTACCGTACCGTTTCGAATCAGCTCCAGGCAATGTGGAAACAACGAGAACCAATTTAATGGTTCGGCAGCGCGAATTTATTCCCTGTGTCATCTCCGATCGAAGGCGGAAGTTAAAAATCATTAAATGAAACTTAGCGATCGCTTACGGAAAGACTTGAGGAACCGTGGTGAGCTGTTTCCACTTCTTTAAAACCCAGTTTAAAACTAGTTTCGACTACATAGCACAAATTGAAACATTCAGAGGATAGGCAAGGTACTGAACACTGCCATGAGTCGGCACATAAAACAGACGCTATTATACGAAGATGTTTCCTAGGGAAATATTAGCGCAAGCTTATTAGAGAAGCCTTCGAAATTTACATACATATACATTGTGGGCATCACTAGGGTGGTTCAAAAATGAATTGCAAACATTTTTGTGATGATAGAAAGCAACAATCCCCGCAAATCATTTCCAAATTAAAAAAAAAAAACGGACACGTATTTTTTTTCGAAATTTTGATTTTTTATGGTTCCTATCGATGCATCAAATTTACATAAGAAAATGCAAGGGAAAAAGATATTGTTGGTATTTTTCGAATAATTGTTTGGGGTTTGGGAAAACTTAAGGTTAAAGTTGTAGGACTTGTAGAGGACTTTCCAATGAACAATTTGAGCTATTATACATATGGCTTTGATGCCCCCACCCACCCCACAGTGCCCTGAAAAGTACCCTTAAATGAAAAATGTACATTCTTCAGAAAATTTACCCTTCTAATCACTTCATTCTCTTTTTTCTCATAGAAATCATTACTATAAGTGTAGTTGAATGTAAACATAAACATTTGTCAGGTAATTTCCATTTGTTGAAACAAATTCAATTTGTTTAAATAATTCGCTCTCAAAACTCCGTCGGACATCTGTTTTCTGAGTTTGAAATGGCAGTTTATTATCTTAGAGTGACATTATTTATTAATAAAATTCTTCCTATTGTTTAAACAATCACTGAAAAATCGAGTGTTCGGTTTCATTACGAAAGAAACGAGCATTACTCGGCTCGAAATTCGAGACTTGCTCGAACAACGTTGGCCAGAATAACGGGTTAAAAAAACAATTTAAGGTGAATTGCAAAAAATATTTAAACAAATGTGGTTTCTTTAGATAATATAGGCAAGATATCTCGAACATGAAATTTATAAGTTAATTTCTCAAAAAAGCTGAATTTTCTACCATAATTAGAAAAAAGTTGAAAATGAATAATAAATTTATTGTTTAAACAGTAGCAGGAAAGTTTTTTAATGAATAATGTCACTCTAAGATAATAAACTGCCATTTCCAACTCAGAAAACGGGATTCAGACGGATTTTCGAGAAAAGCGAATTAATTAAACAAATAAAATTTGATTAAACAAATAGAGGTTAACTGACAAATGTTTATAAACATCCCACTAGACTTATAATAATTATTTCTATGAGAATAAAAGAGAATGAAATAATTTCAAGTGTAAATTTTCTGAGGAATCTACACTTTTCATTTAAGGGTAGTTTTCAAAGTACTGTCGGGTGGGTTGGGGGCATCAAATCCATATGTATGATAGGTCAAATTCTTCCTTGGAAAGTCCTCTACAAGTCCTATAACTTTAGCCTGAAGCTTTCCCCCGAACAATTGAACAATCGAAAAATACCAAAAAATGTCTTTTTCCCATGCATTTTCTTATGTAAATTTGAGGCCTTGACAGGCACCATCAACAAAATTTCGAAAATAATACGCGTACACTTTTTTGGATTTGGAAACGATTTGGGGGGATCGTTGCTTTCTAAACAAAACTAGCCAATTTGAACCACCCTAATGCCCACAGCATTAATAGTGAGGACGGCACTGACCTCAGTAGGATAACTGACATCAGTGGAATCGAAGTGGGAAAACATACGGGAGCGGTAGCGCCACATCTGTGCAGTGAGATATAAACGAGCTTTATAAGATGGAGTTCTATGGTAGTTTTTTCAATATTCAGTTATGTCTGAAGAAACGACCAACATGATTTTTCAAAACGTCAGCATTTATTAATTTTGACGAAAAGGCGTAAACAGAAAACAATTTAAGTAAATGATTCTGGGTCACGAAAGCATACGTATCTACGTACTAGAGGTGCTATTAGTTTCTTAAGATATAACATCCAATTTGCAAAGAGGCTCATCACATTTTTGATTAAAATTATGCAAGTTTTCCAAAAAATAAAAAGATTTTTTAAATGAAATTTCCTATTTATATGCAGTGATGTAAAATACCCAGTACATTTTTATATTCAAAGGAAAATGCCCTGGTATTTACCCAATTAAAGTATTTATAGGGGTACTTATAATACTATAAAAAATGCACATACGGTAGTAAAAGTAAATATTGACCAAAATCTCTGATTTTTTTGTATGGCATAATAAAGGTTATTTTTATTATTACAATACAATAGATATACATATTACTATGATCTTTTTTTCAAATTAACCGACTTCAAGCAAAATCACGTATATGTGTACGTAATTAGTGTGTCCACATCAATAATCATAGTTTGCGTTTTGTCGTTTCCACATTCCCTAATATAATTGAGACTTATTTTGGTCTCTACCATACGTATACCAAACATTTTGTTAGGTTATGCCTTAAAAAGTTGTATTATTCGCTTCTAGCGTTTTCACTATAAAACAACCTTTGAAACAAGAAAAGAATCACCCAAATCCTTCATACATATGACGCGAGTTCAGAGGCGAAAAAAAAATGTGATCAAAATTAGTATTGTTTTGCAAATCGCTTAAATACGCATTGTGCCATAGAAAATACTGCTACACATCATAACTCCAGTGATAGTAGATATTCAGAACGTCATTATATGTATTACATAATTAATATAATAAAAACTCAGTTTGATTTGATTTGTATCCATGCTCTCTCCCACATTATAATATAATGGACGTGGCTTCCAGTAACTAACTGCGTGGAACTTAAAATGCATCCCTGAGATGCCGGATTTAGAAGAACAGCGCATAAAGTATGCCGTTCATAGCGATTCCTGTCGTTTAATAAAACAAACCTTTTCGGAATTTTTAAATCTACCGTATTACTAGTACTTATACATCCGCCGTGGGCCCTCGGTGGGTCGCGACCCACAAGGTGCGGGGCTATGAGACTGCCGTGGGCGGGAAAAGGACAGCGTCAGCAGTTTGCGCACCACTGGTAACATTACCGATGACTCAAGTTTGGTCGATTTATTATAAATCTATAGAAGGCAGATATTTTTTTAACAACGTAAGTAATGGATAGTTTTCTGCAGTTTTAGTATATACATATTTGAACGTGTACTAAGTTGTTTAAATTTTATTAAAATACCATAAATGATAAATACCCAACATCTAGGTATTTACCTGTGGTCGGGGTAAATACTTCTGATTCTGATTTTTTGTTTAGATTTTTGGTTAAGACTCCGTTCTGAAAACATCCCCACTTAAAACAAAATAATCAGATTTTGTTTGTGGTGTACGTTAGTGGTGGGCGATGTTTATCGATGTTTTAGAAACATCGATGTTATGGTTGGATGGTCGATGTTTTTGCCATCGATGTTTTTCTTTTTAAACATCGATGCTGACATCGATGTTTCGCAAACATCGTGCAAACAGCAAAAATGAGATATAGGATCCGGGCGTTTAGGTCGCGCCAACATGAGTTGCTGCTGTTTGTGTTTACTTAAGACTAGTGATTTCTTTTTACTTTACTCTGCGAAATTAAAAATAAATTAGTTGTGCCAGGGATACCGTTGTGTAAGGGTGAAAATTTAGGTGCTACAATTATCTTGTTGAAAAATTCAGTGTTACGTAAATACTAAGCACGTTGATTTACCCTTTATGTAAGTAAAAAAAGAACAAAACACTAAATGTAAACATTTTATAGAGATTAGTTTGTATGATACCGCTTTAAAGTTTGAATACATTTTATGTTGAATAATAATATGGAAAGTATGAAAAAAAAGAAATCTAGGCGTGTTTTAGTTTTTTTTTCTAGTCCTTCTCATTTTGTGTTTACAATTGGAAAATAAAACATAGCTAAATTAAAATAAGCTGAACAAGCAGAAGTTATTATGATGTATTATTATGGAAAATTATAGACAAAAACGCTGCCCGCTGAAATCATCGATGTTTTCAAACATCGATGTTTTATAGCCGATGTTTTTATACCATCGCTAGTTGGTAACGATGGTAACATCGATGGTCAACATCGATATTTTGCATCGATGTCCCATCACTAGTGTACGTCTCAGCTAAAGCTTCATTCTCTGCGTCCAGCTGTCTACACGTGAGACCAGGAACATGGCAATTTTTAATATTTCTGGCAATTATCGCATTTTTAAGATAGATATAAACCTATTTTTTGAACTAAATCTGAAAAAATTAATTAGAAGAATTAAAATACTTTGCTTTTTTTCAAGCCAAAAAATAATTTTGTGAGTATTCCAAACGTTCTCGTTCTATAAATCCTTATTCATCTAAAAAGTACCACTGCAAATTTCAACAACAATAAACAACGCCTATATTTGAAAACTCGTTTACGAAAGCGTAGAACTGTATATCTATATTAAAAATATTACTTATAATTTATCCCGTTTCTGCTCTGAATTAAATTGTTAGTATGTATGTTTTGTTATAATTGGTTGTGGCTCTTCTGATATATTCTTAAATACAACGTTTTGTTATAAAATAAATCTTGGTATTATCGTTAAAGCAGTTTATTTTGCTACTAACGCAATTTTTCTCCCTTAACCGCGATCGCAAGATATAAGTCACAGTAGAGCTGGAGGCGACATGATGCGATGCACTGCCACCGATTGGATCGTTCGCTCGCTTCCACCATTCTTTCTGCTCCTGCAGTGCCCTCTAGCACCCGAAATTTACTCCACGCAAACGAAAACAATTTTCAAGCGATCCCATCTTGGAGCATCAATTCTCAGTAACGATCTTTTAACCTACAACAGATGCTCACTGCTTAGATATTTTTAACGGCAAACTTGTCTACAAAGCGTGATATTTTGGAGCTAGATAACCTCTACCTACACCAATTTTTAGTTTATGCGTTGATCTAATGAATACCTTAGTGTAAACACTAACTAATGTAATTAATTATTTTCTTCATATTTGACCTATGCTTTTCTGACATAGGTATGTGGATGAGACGAGAACTGAGTGTTGCCATTTACTACTGTGATTGCGTTTTTGTGTGGGATCGCACGTACAACTAGAAAGAAACGGTGCTTGTACAAAACTTTCAGAAGTCAGCAAATTTTCACGAGAGCTAAATTCTAGCAGAAGAATAGCTCCCTTCGCTATACGTGGTAAAAAAAATTTCAGGGACCCCAAAAGGACCTATTTTCGCTAAAATCATTTTTTTCGGCACTATTACAGTACTTAATATGTATGATAAAGTAAAAATGGCAAAATATACTTATACAATTTCGTAATAAATAGATAATAGGTATCCTGACGACCGTAATAGTTTTGTAGAGTAATAAATCGGGTTAAATAGATTCTAAACGATATCTTCCTTCCATTTTAATAGTTTTACATATACCCACGATATACAGACCAATATATATAGTAATAGCGTAACTACTCTTTAAATATCAAATACCACAAAAATTAGAAAAAATCTGATGTGGCCAGCACTTTATCATACTGTGGCGATCTTAACAGCCGCGAAAAGGCCAGAAGTTCTGGGTTATTCTCGAAACAACTAATTCCAGAGAGATCCATCGCAGCGAGCGTAAAATCGTCACCGTTCTGGGCCAACGTAGAAAACTCGCAAAGCTTCCCGCACGATCGATACTGATATATAAGGAATGCGCTCGTCGCGAGAGGACAGTATTATTCAGAGTGCAGTCGGAGCGCGGGCGCGATTATTGATAGACATAAATAGTTCAAAATAAATACAGTGAAGATAAATTTATAGTAGCTTTAAGTGACAGTTAGTTTTTAGTGTTCGTGTTTTAATAATTAGGTAATAAGACTGTAATAGTGTTAAATAAATTAAGTGACTATTTTAATATACCGAGTGTTTTAATTCACACCTTAACGAACGAAAAACGCTACAATACTATATATAAAATTAATAGTTTAGCTGCATGAAAATTGGTCGAGATCGGTCGTGTCTGTATTAAAATAAAACTGTCAGCCAGGATTTGACAGATATGTTTATACTATTGACAGTGGGTATTGTCAAAACACCACCGTTTGACACTGACAAATCCTGGCTAACTTGCTTTATACTAATGCAGACACGACCGATCTCGATGAAATAGAATTTGCTCATGCAGCTAAACTATTCATTTTACCAAAAAGGGTCATAGATATAAATTATACAAAATTTCCTCTAGTTTAATTTATTACTTAACTATTTTGACGAAATTACAAAGATAGCAGCTCATTTGCAAAATCCTTGACAAAAGCTTAGAGGAATCATCTAGTTCTTTTCGACCTTTTTGAACCAAATGCGTTTCAGCTCTAAATTTGGTAATAAAACTTCTAAATATGAAGTTTCGTCCCGATACGTTTAGTAGATTCTCCGGAATCGGCGCCACAAAAATCGGGCACACACATTTTTTTGTACCTTGGTCAAAAATGCTCAGGGGACCCAAAAAGGCCTATTTCCGCTAAAATCTCAACTTTTTTTCGGCCCGATTACAATACTTCATCACAGGTGTCACATTTACAAAACGTATTCAAAAAATATTTTACTGAGAAAGAAGTACGTCCAAGAAGTATTAGGTACCAGCACAAGTACGTCCATTGTTCGTAGTTTGCTTGTGGTCGTTGCTCATTGCTTCTGGTATTTCTTAGCTATCTCCTTGTTAGGTTGAAATATGAGTTGTTTAGCAACATGACAGGCGTTTGTTTGCTTCCACTGCAAAATGAAAATCTTCTGGGTTTGCTGTTGGATTAAAAGCTTCCGGGTTGCTGTCGATAGCCTATAGGCCGTTCCAACATTTTTCGCATACATTGATGTGTCCTTCGTCTCTGTACCCTTAGTGAGGTGTATCTTGTAGGGTTCGTTGACTGCTTGGAGCGATGAAAAACGATAAAATAATTATTTGGTCTTAATATTTGACTATTTTTCCATCTAGTGGTGTTAGAATAATAAATGCGATATTTTGTTTGGTTTAGTCCAGCTACCAAAGCAGTGCGGTGCAGTTAACATTATTTCATATGTTCGTAAAAGGTTCTTCAAATAGAGGTTTAGAGATATTTAACCTAAGTGGAAGACACTACCACATCCATCACATATGATAATATAGCGTCATACCACACTGGTGTGATTGGATGTCACATTGACATCACAACAATCGCTCTAAATAATCAAATTCAAGTCTTCTGTGACCGGGGGCTCAAAATCTACCTAGCGATGACATATAGCATTCGAATGTTGGCACAACAGATATAATGTACGATGAGCCAAGTGGCAGAAACAACTAATAAATAACGACGCGTCGGCCTGTGCATGGCCTGTGCCGCGCGTCGCCCATATTTCACACGGTCTAGTGCTGATTGGATCTGATAAACGGGGTAGTCCTGCCGGAGTTGGTGTACACCGATCAATGAAGACATAATCTGTACCGGCAGAGGTATGTGCGAAACGATTGACACACAACAGGATGGTCAGACTGGCGGTGATACTCGAGTGTTGATTTCCTACTACCAGAGAGCTACGACCAGCTGCCAGAGAGGGCGTTTCGATTCCAAACGCAGCAGTTGTCACAGAGTCCCGTTTCCTGCGCTCGCACCGCTTAATCTGATTCCAGTGCCATTTTGCGAGCTGACGCTGTGATTTATATTTTTCATATGTACCCTGTTGCCGGACAAAAATTGCATTACGTTTTGATGCACTGCCATTAATATCGGTCACCGTTCGGTCCGACTGAACTCGAAGCGGGTACTGAAATGAAATATTCAGGCGGTTGTACTGCCGTTGGCTATATTTTTGGGCACAGCAATATGCGATTATCAAAATAACGGAGTTGATTTCTTATACGCGTTGGGAATATTCGTCGGTATTTTGTTGATATGATATTTATTATATTATACCGGCTGACGCCAGTTTATTCTTTGTTTATGATGCGGGACGAATAAAAATTTGACTGAAATAGAGAAAAAAGCCATTTTTTAATATTCCTAATGTTAGGATATCTTTCGGGTTTTCCGGAAATGACGTCATCATTGAAATTTTAAATGGCACCCTACATTATTCGTGTGATATTTCCAATTAGAATGACATTCTGAACACAACACATCAATCGTCAAGGCAACAAAAAATAACATTTTGTTTTCTAATCTAGGTGGCTATTAATTAGTGAAAATTGTCGAAAAATATGAATGTTAACATCGAGAAAATACTATTGTATTTAGGAAAGGCATTTTAAAAATTCCAAACCAAACAACAATACGTGCGATGTAAACAAGAAAATTAAATGAGAATCAACAATAACCAACAATAATAACGGCCAATAATTATAATTGGCAATAAACTCAAACAATAAATAAAGCTGTCCAATCGGCGTTCATCCATAATAGTTCACTGCTGACTTCGATCATTAACCACTTTTTTTTCTAATTTCCAAATTTTACACGGGAAAAAATGACTCATTGGCTAAACAAATTAAATAACGATAGAGGGCGCCAGTAGTACAATATCGCTTAACGATTTCAAGTATCAATTCGACAATTTTCGACTATTTTCAAACAAACAAAAAAGTTGCTTTATCGTTGTCTTGGTGATTGACATTCGATATGATTGTGTATTCAGTATGGCATCCTGAAAATATCACACAAATAATATAGGTTGCCATTTACGCATTGACGTCATTTCCGAAAAACTGGAAGTCATACTAATCTCAAGTGTATCCCAAAAAATTGAATTTTTTATCTATTAACACTACTGAAAATTTCATTCGTCCACCATCACAAAACAAAAATAAATTACTAGGCTTACCTATGGCGTGGGTCGCCCGGTATAGAATTTATCCAACATTCAGTTGGAAATTAGAACAGCGGTAATGAATAGTAGCCGTGACGAAAAAAAAAAAACGTAAGCAGATAGCCTTCTTTCTTGGCCTTGAATTCACGGAATTGATGTGTTGCGAATAAAGTATAAAAACTATACTATTCTTGCTTTACTCAAACATTTTACATTTATGTGAACAATGTAACAACTATTTGACACATACAATTTGATAATACTTATCAATTTTCTAAGCTACATACATAACTTAATTTCCCGTAGTTCCTGAAACTGCACGTAGAACAGTCGAAACCCTAATGGCTGTTAGTGGCCCTGGTATTGTGCAGTATTGTGCACCCGACCAATACCTGGTTAATTTCGGAACCATGGGAATTAAAAATGGTGGTGTTAGTTGGTTAGTCTGGTTAGTCTTTTGTCTGTAGGCCAAAGATATTCCATTTTCTACCATCCTGTATTTTCAAAATAAATCATTTTTGTTAATATCGTTTACAAGAACCAAGTGTTTTGTAATGAATAAAACTATGCAGAAATGAACATACATTAATGATATGCGATTTGATAGTTTGATAGTACAAACACAAATACCACAACTTAAGGCGTAAGGCGTTTTTATCATAACTGTGATTTTGTAAACAATGCAAAAATTTAATTTCTTATCAAATTGCATTTAGATATATAGATTATCGTTTTTGTTTTCTTCGTTTTTTATGTAATAAAGGTTGTAAAGAAGATTTTTTATGGAAGCCGATGTCTTAGTAATGAATATTAGCACGACAGCTCAGTTGCCATGCAAATAATTCGTATTTACTGCGATACATATCCCTTGAATCTAATAGCATTCGGAATATTTGTTAATTTTTAAGATAAAAATAAACAACAACAATATTTTTGCGCATTTTGGCTTTCCTCGCGTGTTGGTTTTAACCCGAAGCAGTCGAACGAGATGCGAAGTTTTCACGTCTGAATCCATTTTTGTAAACCATCATTACTTAGACTAATTCTACGTCGAAAGGCATTGTACTATATTTAAATCGCACTTCTATTCAAAATTCCGAAATTGTTCTGATCGTAATTAGTAAATGATGATACTACTTTCTGTTCCAACTATGTCACCATTTACCCTTACGATTGACGCAGTGCGCGCTGCACGAAATTTATATCATTCATATTAATCGCTTTGAAAAAATACTTTAAAATTTCTATCCAGTTTCCTTTCTACATCCACATTAAATAAAACCTCTTATCTTCCATCAAAATATTGTTCACAACCACAAAACTGAAGAAAACAAAAACGTCAATGTGTAGAAGAGACTGTAAACGCAACTTGCACCAAAATTGAAGTTTTTGTGTGTATAAAAATGCAATGGGTTCATTTTTTCACTTCTCTCGCGCTCATGATTACACCGAGAGGCAAAAAATTCTGATATTCATACCAATTATGTAAAAATAATTCAAGTGTATGGTCAGTAGTTTTAGAGTACATATACATATATAATCATTTTGATGTTTTAAACGAAACTTTCTCGTATATAAATTATCTACTAGTCGGGTTTAAAATTATTCGCTATAATCCCAATTTAAAATATTCCGTATAAACTCATCTCGTGGGAATTCGTCCATTTTAAGTCATTAATGGATGGGATTCAAGGGACGTATTCCAAATTACCAATTCCACTCCGGGTCAGAAGTTTCCTGAAACTGTTTCCAGAGCTCGCAATTTCAAATCAAAACTTTTGAACTTCGATAAAAACGATCAATAATTAATCTCATTCCAGATTTAGTTAAGAGTACATCACCAAACAATAACGATCTACAATGTGTAGGCTAATAGTCTCTTACCACTTCCCAGCTGAACCGGTTAATTCAGTTATTAGAGTTGCATTGTTCACGTCGCTTTGTATTGCTCGGTGAACCAGATGGAGCGTAGAGCGGAGGCAAAATTGAATTTCGCTGCTATATTAGTGCGTAGTAGCTTCCGATGTTATTCGATTTCGAGCTTCGGCTTCTGTAATCGCATTATTTATTGAAAGGGATCTAATTTTAGACGTAGATGGAGTTAATTTTGAGCGCCTTTTTTAAAAATTGACGGTGTTAGAAACTTAAAGAAAGCCTTTATACCAGAATTAATATTATGTCTTGCAGATATATCGAACGTGGGTATTAAGTAGGGTAACCTGGCGACCGGATTTTGTACTAAGTTGATGGTCTTTAGACTACTGTGACTACTAGACTGTATGCCGACAACTTCAAGCACACTAAACTTGTGTAGTAGTATTTGTGTGCATGGATGTGAAAAGGGACCACTTCTACGTTTCTAGTTACGCAGGTAATCGCAAATAAAGTTAAACTGGTTCAACATACACATTTTTGTTTTATTCGCTAATTAGTCTCTTTATTGTGTGTTTTATCAGATGTGTTCGTCTGACACCCGTCTGCGGTTGGAAACGCATAAAAAATGGGTTTTTGTTGCGAAAGATCAAGGGACCACTGGTCGATATATCGCTACGGTCTTGCGCATTACCACATTTTAGCTACTTCCCAGAGTGCAATCGAGTTAAAATTTTGCATATCGACAGATTTCTAGTGATATAAACATAAACAAGCTTTATTTTCTCTTTAAAACAATAATACAAGGAAAGTCAAAATAAATCTTATGCATTGGTACAAACAGAATCTACAACTAACAAAAATTAACCTAAGGCAATCTTTTGATTTTGTATTCTTGTTGATAGAGTAAATACTCCTCTACTGAATAAAAGGCATTTTCCGTCAGTAACCGTCCTACTGTTGCTTCAAACTGCCTTAGCGGAAGCAACTTAACTCTGAGCAACTGAAACATTTTTATCCCTTGGTAACCAACTGTTTTTTGGGAAGATGCTAATTGGTGGTATGGTATAGCTAGGTGTTCTCTAAATCTTGTGTCATGGGAGTGAATTTCTTGGTGTTGATGAAATGTTGATATATTTTCCCTGACATAAACTAGGCACCCATACAAATACAAATATGGAACAGTCATAATTTTTTCACGAATAAACAATGATTTGCAGCTTTCTCTTGCTGGTATTCTGAAAGGTATAACCGTAACGTATAACCCTCTTTTGAGACATAAACCTTTTGTTTCGTGACTGGAAGAACCCCACGGTGGCATGCTATAGCTGACCACGCACATCCACCAACTGCAAAATCTTCCTAATTTGAAACGTGACTCTGTTCAGTCTCTTACATAACATGGTTACCTGATACTCCCAGGTCAAGCAATTATCAATGTATACTCCTAGTAATTTAATTTGACTTTTCTGTCGAGTTCTAACATCAAAATGTAGTTTTTGACTTTAATCCACGTTCAATTTCAAACCATTTGCCCTGAACCAATCCTGGGCTTCCTTAGAGGAGCGTGCACTTGTCATCTCCAAATCATTCTGGCTATTGAAAATACATGAATAAATTAAAAAAAATTGAAATCATTCCCAAAATTTGCAAAATTTTGAAAATTTGTGCAATCGTTGCCTAGGTTAGAGTATTTTGTAGCCCCTGGCTCATGGCGCTGTAGATTAAAGAACCTATAAAACCTAAACGGAATAATGAAATAATAAATTCTAAATATGCGCGAAGTTATTAACTTTTAAAGTTTGCAAAAGTTTAAATCGTCATAGCGCAAAAGTTTACTTTTTGCATCAGCAACTTAATTACTATTTTTTTTCAATTTCCCTTAATGGTAATAGGTTTAAAATGTTGGAATACCTTTGCCATAGCTTATTGTTTCCAAAAACATTTATAACTCAATTTCGGACAACTGGTCCTTTTTCATATCCAGGCATACATTTTCTTTCCGCTAACATTATTACATGAAAATTATATTCAGCTTTTTAAAATTTTAAATTGAAACATTAAGTAGGGAAAGTTTTTCTCCTCCTGCAAATCCGAGGAAAGGGCATTATCGCTCCCATTTTAACAATTTCCGATCTTGTTAGAAACTTCTTTTGACGTCGTCCCATCACCGTTTTTTCTCCCCCTTTCAGTGAATATAATTATTCCGTAATAAGTTTCTTTGATAACTTTTCCGTTCCTCAACAGAGGCACCTCGCCCAATTATGGATTTATCTCCGCTCTCTTCTTAGTTCCGTGCAGGTGGTAATTTGAGTGCGGTCGACATTTTCATATTACAAGTGCAGCTTGCACCGATCAAAGGAACTCCGCAAATAAGCTTACCGCAACGTGAAGTGTACAGGCAGAGCTGTAATCCGCTCTGGTGGAGGAGACGGGAACTTATGACTTTCGAGGAAATGTGATTTATTTTTAGCAAAACAAAATAGTAATCCTACGTATACTAAGGACTAATAGAAATGTATTTGCATCCAAGAACTGCATGCTGCTACATGTGCTTTCGCATGCAGATTTTTACATCGGCAATGGAAGTTCAAAAGCTTTCTTTGCAAAAACTAATGATTTAAATGAAAATATCCAAAACATAGTGTGATATATATGTTACGGTCATAGTGATAAATAGGTTATTATTAATAATTACAGGTTATTATTAATAATAGCCAAGTGGCGAGGTTAAAGTGAAGAATTTATCACATGAACCGGCTATTATTAATAATTTTCAGCATGCTGTGGTCAATGTGATATATTTCAATTCGATATTGCATTAAGGTGATGCTACAATATAATAGCCTCAGATTTGAAATTCTGTTAGTATCTACATAATCGCCACACATCGAATCTATTCACTGGGTTTTCAGTGTTGGGCGTTTCGTGAAGTTAGTCCTGGCTAACTTATTTAGTTACTACTCATGACTAAAATAAGGAAGATTATCAAAACGAGACTAAAAAATGCCAATCCATACTAAATGCATGCACAAGTGTGTAACTCTTTGGGTCATGCTTATTTGCGCAATTCTTAAAAGCTAAGTAAGTAATAAATTAGAAACTCGGTTTGTATTATTCTGCCAGTGCATACGTACATAGTGCTTCTGTACTTTGCAATTCGTGGCAAGAAAAAAGTTTATTTATAACTTATTATTTATTATCTTTTTATTATAAAACTTTTAAAAATGAGGAGAAACATGCGCGCAACTTCGTTAGGTGAACCAATATTGAAACATTTTGGTGTTACATAGACGTGTATTTCGAGTGCGGATAGAAATATTGGTATTTTTTCGTTAATAAATACAAGAAAGACTGCACCATTGTATGTTAACCTTAAATATATATTTGGAATATGGTTACTCATTCTTTATGATCTTTTGTAGTTAGCGCTGAAGACGGGGTAAAACCCGAAACTATAGTATGCTAGAAGCCAATATAATCATCACACCCAACACCAATCTTTTTTAATTTAAAAGGCAGGCTTTCGGATTAGCAGTACAGGGCGGATTCTGTCACAACTTCCAGCTTGTCCTTTTGCCCCGACCTTGTGGAAACGTCAAACGCATTTAATATTGTTTTATGTTAATAAAGGAATTATTTATTTATTTAATTATTTATTTATCTGTCAAATCCTGGCTAACTAGTTTTATTTTAATGCAGACACGACTGATCTCAAACAAATAGATTATCATGCAGCTAAACTATTGATTTTATATATTGTATGATAAAGTCATGTGCTGGCCACATCAGATTTTTTGTATTTTATTAATAAAAAAAGTACTGCAAAATCATAGTAATTGCATTTCCGTTGATTGCGTTTTTTTACTCTACCGACTATACTAACGACTCTACCGAATTCAACAGACCTCAAGGTGGCACCACTACCCACAAATATAAAAATGTGTCTTATTTATAATAAAATGGTTAACTTTTTTGAACACTCTGTATACAATGTTCTTTTTTATGTTTTCGTCATTGAGCCGTCCTTGGGTGTATACCAAATATCATTACCAATTATATCCAGTAGTTTCTAAAGTACAAGGGAGACAAAAGAAAACATTCTGTAGTATCAATGTGTTGCATTATTCGTAATTTTGGTCAATGGGCTAGCCGTACTGATGATTTGCGTCGAGTAAATAAATATAATAGCTTACATAGTAATCCAAATAACTTAAGTAACTTCTTTGAAGACTGTATACAAAAGATCTTTTGTAAAAGGTAACGTGTTTAACACTTTTACCGTGACCGTTAGGAAATTACTAAAAATAGCCGGTACATGTGATTATTTAAAAATTTCTAATCAGAATACGTACCTATTGAGTATGAAAGCCTAAAGCTTTAAATAGTTTGCGGCGAAATTCGGTGCAGCGCGGCAAGAGAAGAGCTATTATTTCACGCGACAAGCCGACGGAATACTTCCCGGGCTCACGGGTGCGGTATTCACGGCACAAAACATACTGCAAAAGGTTAAAGTTTATCTACGGTGGTTAATAAAGAACGGTTTATACTGGCTAGGACGGCGAAAGCTGCGAGATGTATTCGCTACGTCCTTTTTTGTGTTAGGTAACTGTTTATACACTCTAACAGGTCAGGAAATTTAGTGTAACGACGTAACTATTACACGCTGGGCGAAGGAATTTAATCGTTCTTTTCCTTTTAAGATAATACTGTATTACGTTTGGAAACTAATTCCAACCCGATTCTATAACAATATTATTTAATTATTTAGTAATGCTTCGTAGAACAATTTGGCAGACAAAATACTAAACTGTAAAAACCGGTTCGGTAACAATTTATGACCTTAATTTTTTGCTCAGCATAGCACCTGTATGTGTGTATTGTGAGTATTGCTGATGCATCTCACAGAGCACTACAAATAACTGTAATATACATTCTTTGTATCCTGTATATGCTCAAAAGTGAAACTTCACAAATACAAACAAACAAACTTGTAGCTGGATAAAAAATCTGATGTTGCCAGGCACATGACTTTATCATACAATATATAAAATTAATAGTTTAGCTGCATGAGAATCTATTTGACTGAGATAAATCGTGTCTGCATTAAAATTAAACTAGTTAGCCAGGATTTGACAGATATTTTGATAGTCAATAGTATCAATCGAAGGTATTGTCAAAGCATCAGCATTTGACACTACCTACTGTCATCAGAATAATAGTTGTTTATCTCACAAGTGCCGAAAGTACGGAATAGCACAACGATCGGTGATGCGGCGCGTCACCGATGGCGGAGCGTCGTCGTCGCATGTGAGCGAGTCGCGCTATGTAGTTTTCGGCAGGAGTGACATCAACGTTTTTTGTATTGCTTTTGGAGAAATACGTATTTAAAAAAAATCAAAAATGGTTATATTTCGGTATAGAAAATGTTAGGTTGATACCACTTCTACGAAATGTCAAGTTTAAAAAGCTAATTCAAATTCTGACAGATTTATAGTCGAGGGTTCTCCGAGTGTGACAGCGTGGTGACAGCCATAGACATTTCTGTGGTGACAGCACAAAAAAATATTTGTCAAAATCCTGGCTACTTTGTAGCATATCAATGCAGATGCGACCGATCTCGATCAAATAGAATTTGCTCTTGCAGCTAAACTATTAATTTTACCAAAAAATGTCATAGGCATAAATTATTCAAAATTTCCTCTGCTTTAATTTATTATTTAACTATTTTGACGAAATTACAGAAATGGCGGCTCATTTCTAAAATCCTTGAAAAAGGCTTAGAATAAACTACCAGTTCTTTTGGACCCTTTTGAACCAAAAGCTTTTCAGCTCTAAGTTTGGTCATAAAACTTCTAAATATGAACTTTCGTCCCGATACCTTTAGTAGTTTCTCCGGAATCGTCTCCACAAAAATCGAGTACACACATACGCACACACACACACACACACATACACACACACACACACACACACACACACACACACACACACACACACACACACACACACACACACACAGACATTTTTTTGTACCTTGGTCAAAAATTTTCAGGGGACCCAAAAAGACCTATTTCCGCTAAAATCTCAATTTTTTTTTTCGGCATGATTACAATACTTTACCATACTGCGTATGATAAAGTAAAAAGAGATTTTGAGATTTAAATAGAATATCGATAATTCCTTACCCCCATATACATTAAGGCTTATGATAGAACATGATAACTGATGTTTTCACATAGTTACCTTACAACTTTACAAAAATAGCACACTTACTTAGGACTTGTCACACCACCGCTTTATTTATTACGAATTAAAAACTTTAAATTCTTTATACATACAAGGTAATATGTTTTTAAAAATCATTAGGTAACAGAAAGTATGAAATCAAAGCAAACGGACCGATAGGTATTTGATCATTAGGTCTAAAGTTGACCAGTTCTATTAGGTATAAATCTATGTGTCACGGATGATGTACATGGTGATCTCGGAAAAGAGCTACGATGTCGGTTAAATGGGACAGTTTTGTTTTCATACGCAGTATGATAAAGTATTGTAATCGTGCCGAAAAAAAAAAATGGATTTTAGCGGAAATAGGTTGTTTCGGATCCCCTGATCATTTTAGACCAAGGTACAAAAAATGTCTGTCTGTGTGCAGGTCTGTGTGTATGTGTGTACCCGATTTTTGTGGCAACGATTCTGGAGAAACTACTAAAGGTATCGGGACGAAAGTTCATATTTAGAAGTTTTATGACCAAACTTAGAGCTGAAAAGCTTTTGGTTCAAAAGGGTCCAAACGAACTGGATGTTTCCTCTAAGCATTTTTCAAGGAGTTTGCAAATGAGCTGCAAGTTCTGTCATTTCGTCAAAATAAAAAATTAAAGTAGAGGAAATGTTGTATAATTTATATCTGACATTTTTTGGTAAAATTAGTAGGTTAGCTGTATGACCAAATTCTATTTGACCGAGATCGTGTCTGCATTAAAACTTAGTTAGCGAGGATTTCACAATTATTTTCATTCTGACAGTAGCTAGTGTCAAAGGCTGTTTTTTTTCACAATACCTACTGTCAATATTATCCATATTGGGTATTATACAGAGCTTGTCCTATAGCGCCAATGTGTAGTCTCGGTTCCAACAATGTGAGACGGAGATATATATTTTGTCTATCGATGTGGTGCCCGGGATCAAACTGCGCATGCGTGGCCAGTAGTTATTAGGACCGTCGACAGATGGCGCTATTGTAGCTTAAAGTGCGCGGTCGGTATTACCGCGGCCGTTAGCCGGTAACATTCGGCATCACTAAAGCCAAACCAGTGACAGCCCATAGATAACCTTATACATGAGGCAGCTCACTAACGCCAAACTACTGGCAGCCCATAGATAACCTTATACATGAGGGAGCTCACTAACGCCAAAACACTGACCGCCCATAGATAACCTTATACATATGGCAGCTGGTGGTAGCACTGTGGCAGCCTATGGATCCAATCCAGCCAATCGAATCCACGAACTTGACGCATACGTAGTGTGTCCAGTGGCACTACGTCGGATGAGATAGAGATATATGTCGCAACGCTAGTGTTGGAACAGCCTGTTGTTACCAACATTCTTTATATCGTTTTCTATTTATATGATATTATCAAAATATCTTTCAAATCCTGGCTAACTTGTTTTATTTTAATACAGACACGATCGATCTCGATCAAATAGTATCTCATGCAGCTAAACTATTAATTTTATATATTGTATGATAAAAACATGTGCCTGGCAGATTTTTACTTTATAAAAAGTTGACAAATATTGACATATTACGGAAAATGTAAACACTGTCAATTTATTTTTTCTTCAATAGCTTTTCTATTACTACAAAATTGAAAGTCAAAATTTTGTTTTTTTCCATAAGAGCATGCGCTGAAACCTAAAAGTAATCACTAGTACTATCTAGTGACCAATGCGTATTTTTAAAACTAAAAAGTGACTACATTACTGCAGCTTTCGCCCCATTTAACCGACATCGTACGTCTCGTTTCCGAGATCCCCATGTACGTATGATCCGTTAAACACCCAGTGTAATAGATTTCCACTACTGTCAGAAGGTGTTGCATTATATTATGGTTCCCTGGATACACGCGACTTGTTATGAAACCCAATGGAAAATAATCCAACGGAGTTTAAATCGGGTGATCTGGCGGGCCGTCTAATTGGATCTTTTATGATAATTACATAAAAATATTCTATTGAAATCTGTCAGAGCCATAAGAAATAAAAATGTATAATATTGCCCAGTAAGAGTGGTGTACAATAAATAGTGTTTTATAATAGCTCGCTTTCCTAGTTTTTATAATACTCCAAACAACTCGTGACCCGATATTCGTGTTATAAAACGACTGTTATATACTATACTATTTTTTTACTTTGATACATTAGTTTTACATACATTTCGAAAATTGCAGTTAAAAAGCACATTCTTTTTGGTATCAAAAATGCCAAGCGTATCCACTTATACCAAGTTTTGGCTTTCCATTTATCATATTGTAGGAGTTCTTACGATAATAGAAATTGACAGTTTTAATTTTCTGTCATGTCTAGTAATTTATGCAAAACTAATAAAATCCGAAAATTGTTCTGAGAAGGGCCCATGTTTACGCACCCTTTGTCCCATTGAACCGGATTCGTATCCCTTACATTTTCGAAATCCACATATACATTGTTCCGTGCCACATACAGTACAGTATATACTTAGAAATTGCAAACATTTCACTTCTGTAGTTCTGTGGTTGATTGTGTTACTAAGTTCACGGTATTTTTTGTTAATTATCTTTTCTTGCATTAAACCCTCTACCAAACTGTATGTACGTATATGGTAAATAAATCACGCAATTTCACATAACTCCGCTTGGAATTATACTCGGAATTATAGTTAATTTGCATACTCACATTATAATTTATCCGAACACACAGCTACATTTCATCCGCACAGAGACAATCGAGAAGCGTGGGCTTGAAGCCGCGATGTGAAATCCGTTCTCAGCGCTAACTCAACTCAGTGGTTCTGCAAAGATCGATTTAGATCAGTGGTTCCCAAAGTGGGCGGTACTATCCCCCCGGGGGCGTTAAGCCAGGCTATGGCGGCGGTAGACATATCATGGATAAAAGGGCATGTAGTAAAGGGGCGTTTGTCTTTAAAATTTTATTACATGTGGATATAAGTATTCTGTGATGAGATGAGCGAAACGAGATTATCTTACATTCTTTGCTAATTGCAATATCGGGGAAAACACATAGTATGTTATGCCTGACATCAAGCCTATTCCTTTGAGCAGCGATACAGCACAAGGACAGTTCTCTCTTCAACTCGATGAGTCTAAGATGCCAGACAACGAATCTTTACTTTTCTCATATCTTCGCTTTATAAAGGATGATCAAATTTGCCAAGAACTATTATTTGCACAAACAATGATTTCTGATTTCTGATACTAAAGGAGAATCAATATTTTATGTATTGGAACAGTTCTTTAAAGAAAGAGAAAGTTATTTGACTAATATAATGGCAGTTGCTACAAACACAGCTCCAGCGATGGTATGGCGCTATCGTGCGTTTCTAGCATTTCTGAAAATGATTCATTACCTAATATAGAGTGATACATTCTGTGATGTATACATGTATGGCAATACATGAGTGATGTCTTGCATAAGTCATTACAATACGTAATTACAGCAATTAACTATATCAGAAGCCATGCCCTGAACGCTTGATTGTTTGAAAATTAGCAGAGAAAATGTTGAAGATTTTACTCGTCTGCTACTTCATACCGAAGTACGGTGACGTCACTGACTATCACTGGGTGTGCTGTTTAAATCGATTTGACGAACTCTTTGATTAGGTTCTAGAGTTTTTTTAGACTAAGAAAATTCAGTACGAGACAGCTTCAGAAAATACAAAGCAGACATTGCTTATTTGACAGACATATTTCAATTTAATGAAATACAGTTACAACTGCAAGAAGACGAGCTGACTTTGATGAAGACAAAGTCGATTATACTGGTTGCAAGAGCAGATGCCCGAACTTTATCCGGAATTGGGGTCAATCGTCCAAAAATTTTAATATCGTTATTCGTCATAGAAAATAAACTGCTTCCGGGTTATGCCGTGTGTCAAGATTTGTAAATGCTGACGTTTCGCGAACCATGTTGCTCGCTTCTTCAAAGCTAATTGAATACTGAAGACCTATAAGAAAATCTCCCTTATATACCTAAATTTACACCTCACTGCGCACATCTGGAGTGTTCGTCAGGAATGGTGTGAAGAACGAAGGCTATATAGGACAGACAGGACAAAGTATCGAATGTCGAGTCAAGGAGCATAGTAGAGACACCCGGCTACGCAAGTAGCTATTGCTCAATACTGCCATAAGTCGGGACGCACAATGAATTTCAATGACGTGACGATGTTGGCAAGGGTGGGTAATTATTATCGAAGGCTTATTAGAGAAGCCATCGAAATTTACAAACATCCTGCCAACATCAATCGCGAGGACGGTACTGACATTAGTAGAGTCTGGAAATCGATCCTAACGCGGTCAGGTGGAAAAGCACATGGGAGCGGTAGCTCCAGATGTGCGCAGTGAGGTGTAAATTTAGGTATATAAGGGAGATTTTATTTTTTTGGAAAAAACACCTCCGCCTGGATTTGAACCAGGAACCCTCCAATTTCCGGTTGACAGCTCTCCCAGTTGAGCAACAAAGGCTGTGGAATCCAAAAATTCCAAAATTATCCTCACCTGGGTTAATTATCATTCTCTTCTTTAGTTGATTCTACATTCCTGACGAGTTTCTGTAATAACCATTTTCCCTTGAATTAATACATATTTATGTTCGTGTTATATTAATCATCTGCATATTCCACTAAATACAATTTTAAATTTTGATTTCAAGGTTTTATTTCTTTCGTATATATCATAAGGATGAGATAATTTCTAAAGCGGGGGGGGGGCTAACACTAAATTTCTTCGAAACGGGAACGGCGAACAAAATTAGTTTGGGGATCACTGATTTAGATTATACGTTGATTAAAGTCCATCAGAGGTGGCAGAGTATTGCGAGGAGCTTAGGGTGTATCACAGTCAACATACATATTCAAGAGAGGACCGGGAAAGGTGGCCGGATTCGCTGCGAATCAGTTTTATGTATGGAAATGCGGGGACATTTCGCAAGCCGAACTACGCTAGGGAATTATGCCAGATAACATTTGTACAGTGGGCCGTCACCCTAGGAGGTCGCATAAGTTGTTCCCAGACACCTTTAAATATATGAAAGCCTTCCCACGGAACGAGGGAAATATCTTTTTAAGCGACGATCGCATTACCCGAGAAAATATAAGGTTTCTGGAGGTTAATGGCGTCCCGGATTGGACGCCAAGTGAAACAAAATAAGGTAAAAATAAGACTACGTTTGACATTATATATTGATGTGGGTGTGAGATAAATGCTAAGTCGCTCAAGGCTCAAGTTACTAATGATATGAAATGGTTACGTAACGAAGATATAATTTTCATATACTAATCATACTATAATTTACTTTATGTAAATGTGTGTATGTGTACAATGTACACTGTACTGTATTATGTTTTTTAAACTTGGTACGTAACCAACGTCAACAATCTGTTAGTAGAAGAAAATTTGTATAGATACACAAGAAAATCACATAAAGGTACACAAAGTAAGAATACTTCTTTCCACGCCCAATAAACAACATAAGAAAAAACAAAAATCTATAGGCAAAAATAAAAATAATGGCTTATTTTAGTTTATGAACTAGCCTCCATAAGTGTCATTTCAACTTTTGTTCAAATGGAATGACATATTTTATTCTCCACTTCACATTTTTAGACAGATTTTTGAGAAAATTGCATTTAAATATATTAACAAAAAAATATTATGTCTGGGGAACGTATTTGTTGAATTTCTTGAACGTTTGTAGAGTACTGATTTCGTTTGCTACAAATTTTGCTCTGTTGTCCAAAAATATTTGAAAATATTGGGTGGATAATTTAATAAAATTTAGCAATAAAACTACTAGAAGCTTAGATCTTAAGCATATATTTGAAAGGATTTCACGACGTAAAATTGATATTTTATACCTATGTCAGTAATTAAAATACATCCGGCATATACCTAGTGAAACCTATCATTGTAATTTAAAGCTGGTGTTTATGCAGAGGATATTTAATTGCCGACTATAAATCACCAATATTTAATAAAATGTGCAAATGGCAATAATTGGGAATGCAACAATTTCATTTGAAATCCACACCAACCGTGGCATTACATCGGTTTTAATTTAATTATGAAATTCCACGATCAGAAAGAAAAAGCTCACAATTCAACGGTAATTGGAAACAATTTTAACTTTTAGATTTATCGTACAATCAATCCAACGTGGGCGCAAACAATTTACAGGCAAAAAATACACGACGATCATAACATCGAAAAGCAATATGAACAGTTGCCTGTCCAATATTCTTCTGTTTTCCAGATAATCAATCAAAAGTATATTCAACACAGTTGATGTATGTCAAGTTGATGTATGTCGCCCAAAGTGTGGATTTTAAATTTCTATTTACTTAATGTTATTATTATATTTCCAGATAATTTCTGTAAGACTTATAATAGATGCATATTTTGTAGAAATTTTATTTTGTTAGGTTGAATTTTGCTGTTTGACGTAAGGTAAGACCTTATATATACTGTGATCAGAAATTTTTTATATTGCGCTGGTTGAAATAATATTAAATTGCAGCGAGACCTTAGCAAACATAGTAAAAACGTGATTGCTAAATTAATAGCGTATTTTGAACGTGAACATGACCACGACGGCTCTTTTCAGCCGCTGAACTCTATGCTGATGCAACTTAGTTCTCACCAGTAAAAACGTGTTGCGTGTACCCTATAGACGTAACTTGCTGCAAAATAGGGAACGTCACTATATCTACCTCTGTCAGCCCTCTACTAATATTGGCTCGACTATATTAGATGTTATTTTCCTACCAATCAGAACAAATCTTTGAGTATTAATCTGGAGTGTCAAGCTAACATATTGACGTATCCATATATAACATATCCGATTGGTTATGGAAGTATGACTGATACTACAAGTCCAATACAAAAGATAAATGATAACAATACGTATTTTTGTTGTGCTATTTGAAGGTGATCTTCGGAAACGTGTTACTTTTGTCGGAAAATGCAATGTACATAACTCTTAAGAGTAAAGTACCTTTCTGTTAAAAGCTATGCAAAATTGGTATTTAAAATATTATTTTAAAATAGTAGAGGGCATTAAATACAAAATTATAATCTCCTTCGTCGTTGGATGAAAACCCGGTTATATGGAATGTCGACAGTGATCAAAATTTCATATTTAATACCTTCTAATAGTTTGAAGAAGAATTTCAATTAATATTTTTGCGTAGCTTTAGAAACTTTTCTCTTATGTTATTTTAATCTTTTTAGAGAATGATTACAGGTGAGACCTGTAATATTTCTAAATACTTTTTCAAATAACATTGTTGCATAGCTTTCAATACAAAAGTACACCTAAAAATTTTCTAAAAAGTAATTAATAAAAAATTTCCCTTTTGTAAACAAGTTAGTGCCAAACATGGTATACATTTGAATGTTCAGATCTACTAAAATTCGTAGCCTGCTCAATTTTGTTATTCTACAGCTACAGAAAGAATGCACAAAAATAGCAGAGTCGTCCTATATAGCTTCCCTTTAGGTAACAATTGACAAACAAAACTAACTTTTCCTTAACATTTAGAAATCGTTGGTAACCTATAAAAACCACGTATGTCGATTCAGAAATGTACTATATAATAGAAGTATAAATCGTTTGTGTTTCGCATTGGTTTTTAAAGATTACTGACGATAATTTTATATAAATTACTCATGAGTAAATTAATCATGAAGAAATTTTTTTCCGCAATAGTTTCAACATGTTATTATTTTTCTGGCACGATTTGTATGTACTTATCTGCTAGTGAGCAACAACAATCGTATTGAAGTGCTGGAAGGTTACTAACATCATAATTTTTTCATAAAGCGTTTTTGCCCTCTATCCATTCGTCACATATTCTTAGTATCAACATTGTTAAAGGATTGTGTATGGAAAGGTTTATTTCCTGTCTCGCCTGTCCTGAAAATAGCAATTTTCCACAAACGACGAATTTCATATTTTCACTAGTGAGAATATTGTATAATCGTATTTAATGACTGAAAGATTTCTTAAGCGACGTATCAATTAGTATCATCAGCTCCGTTAATATATATTTGTCTAAAAATGCTATGTATAAGCTATTGTTTAAAAACAATTGTTAGGACAAGGGAGCAAATCTTTATTTCCTGGCTCATTTCATACTGAGCACATACTCTCATATAACCTGATTTAAAATATGCTATTAAATGTTATTTGACATACATTTAAAAAGGCAGACAAGCGGTGAGAACCGTTTTCCAAAGCTATTTTGCGCGAAACGGCGTTTGCCGCACCGTCCGTGCGCGGTTCGCGGCGCAGTCTTTACTAGGGTTGTAACGGAAGTGACCTTTGCTGAAGCGGATGCGGATGCCAAAGCCAAATGATCGACTTACGAGGAAGCGGAACTGAAAGCGGAGGTATAAAGAATATTTACTATACGAACACAAAAACAAAAGAGTATCAAATTACAACAAAACGAACAACAGAACAGTCAATCCAAAAAGGTTCATACATCACACAAAATTGAGAAATTCAAGAACCTACAAAACGAAAATTACTCAATTTCGTGTGGTGGACGAAAACTTACGGAACTATACGTAATTTAAAAAACAACGAATTTAAAAACGGTACAAACATGCGTAAAACATAAAATGCTAAAAATAAACAACAGAAAGCTTTAGCGGCATCCATTTATTTTATTACTTCCGCAATAGATATGGATGCGAAAGCGGAAGCGGAGGTGGAAAAATATGCGAAAGTTCCGCGGTTGCAGGAGCGGATGCGGAATTCCGTTACAACCGTAGTCTTTAGTTCGCCAAGCGATATAATGCGCGTAATCGCGTTCGCCGCACCGTGAAAACTACTCGTGACGTTGTTTGCGGTGAAAGTCTGTACGTAGCATTATGATTTACGGTGCACCAGAAAACCGGGAATATCTTTACCGTCTAGCTACAAACACAATACACATGCCGAGGGTCGTGAAAGCCTTCATACGTATTCATTTAATAATGTATTCCATTCTTCCAGAGAAGACGTAAATCATTTTTCTCAGTTTCAGGTCAATATACATTTTTTTCTATCACAACACGGATGTGACGATATTAATTCAACCGCAAACACATGCATAAATAATACTTCTCATCCATAATCTCCACACAATAATAATTTTCATTGAAATAATACAAAGAGATCACAATAAATCACGATTTATAATAGCCGTACAGCATCCATTGTCACGTAATAGTGGGTGAAGTGTAGTTGAGAATGGCGCGCGGGGAATGCCACGGATAGGTCTAGAAAACGCGGCTCGCGGTGCGTTAAAAATAAACACGTTTCACGTGATCATTTCCGAGAGAACGTACTGTAGCTCGGTTGGTACCGGATGGTACCGCGCGAGCGAGACGGGAAACCAATTGAAAGAGACGAGGCGCTAAAGTAACAGGACTGTTGTGACCGGCAGGATGTTGCTAATCAGTTCGCTCCTGGCGAGCGATTCATTTCGCGGACAACGCGGCTCTCCTCAATGGATTGATGAATACGTCGCTGCACGGGCCGCGACGACCGTTCGTGTGGAGGAGGGCCATCCGTGTCGTGTCATTTTAATTTCGATTATTCTCTGCGGGTCTAACAAAGAGCACCACACGTAAAAATTCTATTCTACATGAAACGGATTGTTTTATTCAAATCTCTGTATTGCCGTCTTATTGGAGCAATTTCAATTACAGAATGGTTACGCTGTAAAATATTGCTCCGACGTGTTATTGTTTTATTATTTTTAGGGCAATGTCGACTAGACAGCGATCCCAAAATGCGACATTATTCTCACATAATTTGTTCAGAAAACAGAAAAAATTTTTAGAAAACAAAAAACTGTAATTTTATAATTATGGTCATAACTTCTGCATTTGTGATCCCATCAAAAAAGCGTTTGGATAATATAAAGGCACTTTTTGTCTACAATTTGATTATGTCAGTTTAAAATATTTTCCGCCAATAAATTTGTCAGAAACATATGAAACTTTTGTTTTTCTAATGGACGCCATAAGACGGACGCCTTGGTTTTATACATGTTTGGATTCAGAATTTTTTATGAGTAATTTGATATGCCACTTGCCATATATAGAATACAATAAGCCGACAACATTGGAATTTTTAATTAATATCTGAAATGATCGCATGATGCCATGAAAAACACATTTGAGAAATACAGTATTTATGTGCCCATAGTCGAGTTATTTTTACTAACTGACAACATAAAATAGTATCAACATTTAAACAAACTAAATAAAGTTTTCAAAAATCTCGTCATTTTCATGGAGGCATTTTTCACAGCATTCCGTAGTATGGTTTCCAAAATTATAAACACCATAGACCTTATTTATTTTCACTCTCATATATAAAAATCACAAGGGGTAAGATCCGGCAATCTTGGTGGCCATGATACTTCTGAATAGGGAGAATGTCTTATATCTAAATAGTTCCTCATGATTCGGGCATTATGCGTAGGTGCTTCGTCTTGTTGGAACCACATACCTTATCGTAACGCCAACGGTATATCGTCCATTCTTTCTTCTACGTCCTCAGAGAGCAATATTGCCGATACCTATCCGAAGTCAAATTTTTGTTATAAAAAATTGGTCCGGTTAATCGGTTGGCCACTATACCGCACCATACATTAAAACCAAACCACACCTGAAAGAAAGTTATGCAACAATATTTGTAAAAGTTATAAACTATTATCTCTGGCTGCCGGCGAATTTTTACTATATGGGTGGTTACGTACTATCGCCATTTAGGGGTTGTTAGCAACGGTGCAAAACTCAGAGCGTTCGTGGGTGGCTAGCCCTTGTAATTACCTACAATTTGATGTATGAAAGAAAGTTATGCAATAATATTTGCAACAGTTATAAACAATTATCTGCGGCTGCCGGCGAATTTTTACTATATGGGTGGTTACGTACTATCGCCATTTAGGGGTTGTTAGCAACGGTGCAAAACTCTGAGCGTTCGTGAGTGACTAGCCCTTGTAATTACTTACAATTTGATGTATGAAGGAAAGTTATGCAATAATATTTGTAAAAGTTATAAACAATTATCTCTGGCTGCCGGCGAATTTTTACTATATGGGTGGTTACGTGCTATCGCCATTTAGGGGTTTTTGGCAACAGTGCAAAACTCCGAGCGTTCGTGGGTGGCTAGCCCTTATATTTACCTATAATTTGATGTATGAAAGAAAGTTATGCAATAATATTTGTAAAAGTTATTAACAATTATCTCTGGCTTCCGGCGAATTTTTACTATGTGGGTGGTTGTGTACTATCGCCGATTAGGGGTTGTTAGCAACGGTGCAAAACTCCGAGCGCTCGTGGGTGGGTAGCCCTTGTAGTTACCTACAATTTGATGTATGAAAGAAAGTTATGCAATAACAATTGTAAAAGTTATAAATATTTATAGCATTCACCTGGCGAATTGCGCAGCAATTTCTCATTTTACAGAGGCATTAGGGTAGGATGTCTTAAGGGTAGTATCCTGTTAATACCGTCGTCGGGTGCGCTATGTCATGTGCTTTACGAATTGGCTGACGTCGATTCTCTGTGATGTCGGTGGACGGAGTAATTTGCAATTGTGTATATAGACGTCGGGCGCTCTTATTAGGTACCGGTCTCTTAATTAAATCAAATTTTAGGGAAAACCCTTCGATAAATTTTTGGTGCAAAACTATGGGATATACTACTTGAACAGCTCTATCGTGTGGTATATGTTTCATTAAAAAATTCGATAAAAAAAAGTTATGGATATCTTTTATGGCTAACTTCTCCGAGGTATATTTGATTCCTTTGAATGGAAGGTATTCATTGGTATGACTGTGCATAGTGTCAGCTAAAATAAGCTTTATTATCGTTGGAATAAACTCTTTTCCGAATAGAGGGTTAACACTGCAAATAATGTTAACATACTTACATAAAGTCTATCGTTTCTCGTTCGTTTGTTATTGCTTTGAATACTCTGAAACCTAATAAACATCCATCTCATTTACACTAATGATATAGTTATAGCGATGGGCAATCATGACAGCCATCATGATTACGTACCGAATTATACCGTAGACGGCGCCAACTTCATGTTCGACAAAGTGCTTATATTCTTCAAGAATCCAGTAACTAATTATGTTCCTGTTATTGTTTACAAACGTCAATATTAATAGAATAAATGCCAATTTACATTGTATAATTTCTAGTACCAGAATCTTCGTGAGCACCTATACTCCATACCCCTATATTGGTCCAAGCCTTCGACAAAGACCAGAAGAAGCCTATATGAGCAGTAGGATGTATCGAAAATATGAAAATTTGAATTTGAAAACTACTTGGCGGGGAATTGATGCTCTGTGATATGCAGCTACTAGAAACAAAAAAAAAAAACTGATTTTTATCTTAATTTTTTGTACTGTCCCAAGGTGTTAATTCATTATTTAACTATTTTGACACACTTACATATACATATGTATGGTATAACACATACACACAGACAAACACACACACAGAAATTTTTTGTACCTTGGTCAAAAATGATCAGGGGTCCCAAAAAGACCGCTAAGATCTCAATCTAGCCAACTAAAATAATTGTATTAACTGTCATACATTTGATTAATTAGTGACCTTAGGTTCGTATTAGACCGGCTGTATTAGATGAACCACATACAGCTAGAGATATTTCTATGATATACATATACCTGTCCTGATCTGGCATAGATCCCTAGTTGCAATTAAAAGCATTTTCACTCGTATCAATATTTTTCTTCTTCAAAACATTTTTGGGATGCCAAAGAATTCATTCCGCTGGATCACTTGATCGATTATGTTTTAATTTTAACTCTTCTAATAAATATCGAGATTAAGCTATAATATTGTAGAAATATATTTCGATCTACAGATACATTAAAGTTTTGTTTTTATATGAAACGACATCGGCTCATACACTTTTAAAATTAAAAAGTTGTTAAAGATTTGAAGGTTAATGAGGAGCCTTATACTACCGCTGAATTATATTTCCTGTGGTTGCCACTTTTCAGTATACCATTTTTCCTGGATTGCGGTTTCCTAAGCTAGTAAGGACATTACTAAATCAATTGCTCTGCTATCTTCTCTAAATTCTTATCCTATAGGACCAGCAAAAGGTCGCAGGCCAGTTTTATGATTTATCGAAATGCTTGAAGAAATTACGCAGTTCATTTGAGTGTAGTAAGCAAATAAACGCTTATCGGCTTTTTTCATTAATAGCATTAAAGTAACGGTTCTTCTAGGCTGATTAACAGCACAAATGTTTATGAACAAGTTGTCTGCTTGAAAACGTCTATGCGTTCTCAATAACTTGCGTCAGTAATGGTTGATCTGCCATGATACCGTGCTTCATTCAATGCATGAGCTGGGATAGTATTTTATCTCTGTGAGTTTATCTCATGAATATGGTACAATGACGATCATCAGATTATTAAAATACTAAAAAGATATATTTAGCTAAGGCCGCGGCTATAATACAGGAGGTGAGCGGCAGAGCAGCCGACTGGCTACAATATTTGTGACAATACTCATCGTGTTTGTTGATTGTATTGTAGTCAGCCACCCGTTCTGCCACCCACCGCTTGTATTGTGGGCGCAGCCTTAGTCATACTAACATAAAGCGCTTTAATGTGCTTATCAAAAACGGTTTATTTTTATCTCATGTCTTGTTCATAAAATGCTCAATCACCCATATAAATATTGAGACTGTTTTACAATAAAACGCCTCCTAACATAAAAATTGATGGAGTTTACACTGTTTAATTGTTAGTATATTTCTAAAAAGAACAATTTGATCAATTTTGAACTGTATCAAATTGTATTACCTGTTTTAATTTTGCACTTCCATGCTTAAAATACTTTAGCAAACAACATAACTTTCAATGCTGAAGAAAATATTGCTTTAGTTGGAATAGGTAGGCAATTATGAAATTAAAATAAATTGTATAAGAAAGAAGATGTATAAGAAGAAGTAAGCCTACTACAACCATCTCCTTTCAATTGAACTTTCTTGTAGCTACTAGATAGGACAACTAAGAAAATACGAAAGTAGTATAATCTTGCCCTTTAATCTTTGCCCTTTAATTACCAGACGCATTTTCCGGTAAGTCTTTACAAACTTGAAATAATCCTTAACATAAGAGGAGAAAACAAAACGATATTCTCGTTTTTTGATTTATTGCTGCTTATCTGTTCGTCTATTACAAGTTTCCTCGTAGCTCGTTAACCGGGAAAGTTCTTTGCGAAGTAAATAATTTACGGTAGGATAATTTATCAGTTTGTTTATGGCGCGGTGTTCGATCGACTTCGAGATCATATGCGAACGAAAGGCGCCAACGAGGAAAACCGTCCGATAACGGCAAGCCGGCCCATATAAATGATATATCTCCGTCGGTTCACCCCCTCTATCATCTTCGTACACGTAATAACTAACGACGACCGACAGCGACGTCCGATATAGCGCATGCACCGTCCACGCATTATTAAAACATTATCTTCCAGTTTGTGTGGCAAGCTCACTTCACTTCACTAACGTAGTTTTACGATGCGGTGAACATGTGTTTTAGGGTCGGTAAAGTTGTTCGAGGGTTGAGGGGTGTAATATGTCTTTATTTAAAGTTTGGGGATATTTGATCTTAATTTATTAAGACCGACGGAATTGCCTAGCCCGGAATTTAATAAAACAACTCATTTAAACTGCTACATGAAGATAGTTGTAGAGTCATTATATACACTAAATTAAACCTGGATCTAGATAATTGACTTCCAGGTGATAGGGTTTGAAGTAAGTGTCTTGGATGAATGCGACTGAACGTGTGACGAAACGCTGCAACCCTTTATTAACTTTGATTATCTCAAGTGCGGAAGCGTTTCGTCACTAACTATTTTTAATTCCGTTTAGTAAAAAAATTAATTAAAATAATTTTTGCACTCACGTTCGACAAATTTGCGCAGTTCGGTCTATACAGTTAAATCGCTACGATTTATCGCTACGAGTGTAGCTGGCTTAAGGAAATACGATCAGTATGGTGTTTCGAAACAATGTTTTCAAAATTTCATTGAATTGGATGACAAGTAGTCGCAGGGGACCCCACATACACCACAATAAAAAATGGGCCGAATTAAATATTTAACTCTCCCGCAGGAGGCCTAGAGCTTATAAATCTCTTTAAACATTATATTTTTTATGAAAATTAAGAGATTTTTTTCTTTTTGAAATAGAAAAAGATTAACAGTAAGGTATAAAATTAACGTATGCAAAAATATATTTCTCTAATGCAACATTTAGATCGCATGCAGTTTATTTAGATTTGATAGAAGTCTTATAAAACTTACCATTTTCACATAATTTAACAAATGTGTTTAAATGATGCATTTTTTTTTTTCTTTTTGAAATAGAAAAAGATTAACAGTAAGGTATAAAATTAACGTATGCAAAAATATATTTCTCTAATGCAACATTTAGATCGCATGCAGTTTATTTAGATTTGATAGAAGTCTTATAAAACTTACCATTTTCACATAATTTAACAAATGTGTTTAAATGATGCATTTTTTTCTGCAAATACGCGAATAATTTCTTTCAGATCTAATGTATTACTCAATACATATTCATTAACCAATATTGCCAATCCATTAAAACTAGTTTCAGTAGACAATGGGGCTTAAGTATTTTGTTATGTTCTTTAGTTTATATAACGATCGATGGCGGAGTTAACAAAATTCTTAAAGCAGTGTTTAAATTTGGCTCAATGTTAAGGAAGGTAATGATTTGAAAAACGTGAACTGGCCCTTCTGGAAACAAGCTCTATTAGTCTAGCCATTTTAGACGCCATATCATTGAACATAATTAATGCGCCCGCCTATGAAATTAATACCTATAACACCATTATATCAAAATGTTTAATGAAAATTTGATGATATTATTATTGAAATTAATTAAAAACTATCAGTGATTAAAAAAATCGTCATGAAATACTTGCATCAATAACAAATTATACACCATACTAAAGACGACAAATGTGGGTATGTGATAGATAAACATAGAATTACTTAAAAATATTGAAAGATGTAGGTTTGGGAGGTTTTTAGCACCGAAATATTCTATCAACTCATCTGTTATCAGCAAACTTCTCTATTTTTTTGACAGACTAGATATTGAGAATATTCAGACCAATTTTGTAAAAATAATGCTAACTAACCACTTGTAAACGTCGTTAAATTTCTTAGCAACAATTATTGGCAACAAGTGTCAATATCTAATCTGTTAAGTCATCTGTCATCAGCAAACTTCTGTATTTGTTACAGAATAGATTTTGAGATAATCAGACCGATTCTGTAAAAAATATTGCTAACTAACCACGATTCAAAGTGGTTAGTTGGCAACTTTTTTTTATAGAATCGGCCTGGTTATCTCAATTTTTTACCTTTTCCCAAATCTACATCTTTCAATATTTTTAAGTAATTCTTTGTTTATCTTGTACCCAAAACTATCAATATTTCATTTTTAATATGGTGTATACTTTGTACTGCTCCTTAATTCTTTAAAAAAGCTAGTGAGCTATTTTATTTAATAGTCTATTATTGGTTTCTGTATATCTTAAAATGTAGGAATGGGCAGAAGCCTGTCAATTCCCTTTGTATTTATTTGATTTTATTTCACTCTTCCTTTATTTTCTAGATTCAGGCAATATTTTGAGAGATATTTTTTATTGTATTTTAGGTGGCTTTACACCCCTAAATTTGGCGCCATATGCAGTTGCCTACCTTGCCTACCGTCCAGGGCTGGCCCTGCTGGTTGTTAAAATTCTCGGACTGATCGTACAATCTTGAAGTGAGACACACACTCACGCATACAATGTGCGCCAAAGGACCTGAACTAATACATAAAAATTAAAACTATTTGTTCGCAAACATTCGCTTCGCATTCACAAAGTAAATGTTTTACTGGTATTTTTTAAAATTTGCATATGTTAGGTTGTTTTTGCGTTTTAGTTTTTTTTAACGCTCATACTACATAACGCACTCTAAACAGTATCAGTGCTTCAACAACACTTGTGAACAAATTTCAGCATTTGTGAAAAACGTAAAATGTTTTTCTTTGACAGCTGCTAAATTCGCAAACATTGCAAAAATAACTTTTTGTCATTTTGAGCTAGTTTTTAACGAAAACCTTTCAGTATATGAAGCTTTTGGATCTGCATTAGATTTCGGTGCAAGCAAATGTATCCAAAATGCCCATTTGCTTCCTATTGATTTAAATTCATATTTCACTTATTTTCTACTATCTTTCTATCTAAAATTTTCTTTTACAACACCATACATTTTTAGGTTGTTATGAAGACAATTAAAGGAACTATTAAAATCATTAAAAAAAAATAGGAGGAGTTGTCATTTAAAGAGAAATGTGGATGACGTCATATGTCAAAAACAGTATAAGTGTGAAAATTGAGTTTGATGTAGAAATGTGTATTTCGATCATCTAAGTTTGACTTGACTTGACTACGAGGACTTTGTAAAATATCAACCAGGTTTCTGTTAAAATGAATGTGGTCGATGCTTCTGCGGCTCACCTTTATCGCAAAAGTACAAAGAACGCACATGAAGGTGCAAAGTTCAGGTTTAACTTTAAGATCTTTCCCAGGACTGTAGGACGTCGAGTTCAAGCGCAAAACACGATTTAGTCACCTCCCAACCACAAAATTTATGTTCCCCAATGTTCAAAACTATAGTGCGCTTTTGTTGGTATTTTGAAAATCTGGTAAATTTATACAGTTGTGGTTACTGCTTTTATCTAGTGATCGCTAACTTATAATAATCATAACTCAGCACAAAATTGTCGGGAAATCCTTGCGATTAAAACCTTCGTATAGTAGGACGTGTTAAATTGCTTTTGGTTGATCTCTCGAGTCGGCCCGCTAGATTTAACATTTCCTCTCAAATTAATTTCGCTCTGTACTGCCGGCAGTGTCCTCTCAGCGTACCCTCTGCCAGAGAAATGGTTTCGTAAATTCAGTCTTAACAACGGATTATGAATTAATTATATTACCCTGGCAACAGCTAACGTACAGATAGACAACGGATTTTGGATCCGGACTCCGCGGACGACCACCAGGAACCCGTCCGATATCACATTCACGGACCGATTTAATTCAATAAAAGTTTTAATAGGAAAACTTTGGTTACCCGCCACAGGCCGCGTGTGATTGATGTTGATAATTTGTTAGGATAACTCTTCAGAGGCGCGAAAATTAATAGCGGTCAGCCTGTCTAAATTATGCAAATTCTTTCTGCTTGACGTCCCTAATGGCAAAGAACAGCATTATAGAAGTTTTTGCTTTCCCCGAGTTTATCAGTAGGGCTTTTTTTTAACATTTTAAAAAATAATGAATGAAACATTATGCTAAAGGACAAACTAACTGATCAGTTTCGACGAAGAGCAAGGTACTAATACAATTTACGTAAATCGTCCCTTAAATAATGTAATTGCTCTACAAACCACATAACATATTTTGTTTCTAACTCCTATTTCTTTGTTTCAGGTAATATTTTCATATGATACTCACCAGCCGGCCTCAAGACAATAGCGATAATGCATCCTACCTCATCATGCATACGTAAGTTTCACGTACAGAATTTGACCCTCTCCAAAAAAACCATAAGATGCGTTGCGCAATATCGACTGTTTCGAAACCTCAAAACCTTTTCAAAACAGTCTCAAATTGCAATTCTTGAAAATTCAGTACCATAATGTTAAGAGCAACTTGTTGGTTTTTAGGAATAAATATTCAACAAATCCGATATGATAGCACTCTCAATGGTAGTAGACTGATATGACTTCATTTCGATAACATAATATCGATCACTTAACATACGAAAATGATGATAAAATGAAAAATAAATAATAATTGAGGCCATGTTCGGCAGGGTGGCTACGGAAACATTATTCCAACATGTCGATTATTACGAGTAAAAAACGCGTACACATTATTCACATGTGATGAGTTAATACGAGTTAACACGTGTTAGCTAATCACGTGTGAATATTATGCACGTTGCATGTTGTGATGTGGCGTGCCAACATATGTTAACACGTTTATGCTATTTTTAAGAAATTCTTGTTATCGAATGAAGTGAACATAAAGGGAAAAACTCTGGTGGATTTCCTATCACACGCGGGAGCAAAGATTTTGCGGGTTCTGTTATGGAACTTAATCAATTTATACAGATGCCTTTAAAATTAAACGTTCAGCTTTGTGTGATGTCTATTAAATAATTCAATAACGTCAAATAATATATTTTGTATCCTTTTTTACAATCAAAGTATAGAAGATGGTGATATATAGGCGGGATGTAAATTTTAAATAAATTAAATGTTACAGCCACGACTTGAGGGCACGGTTTGAGTGAATTAAAGATAATATAGCCATTTGCCATGTGAATAAAATATCGCATCCCTTTCCTAGGAGCTATTCACAGGACCGTAAGTTAACATATTTTTTCCTTAGTATATGGTTAGGGTGTATCGCCTATTTTTCTATTGAAATAGGTAGTGAAATTTTAAATTCCAAGCAGATGGTGGCTAGTGGTATCTGTATGTACTACATCTCATTAAAAATATATTCAGGACGGGGAGGGGTTGAAACTGATACCTGAGTCTAACGAAAATCTTTTTTTTTTCATATAAAACAAAGACAAATGTTGTTCAGAGGCTATCAATCGAATTATTTTCTACTACATTGTTTGTAGCTAACAGATCTGTTCGTTGATAATGTGGAATTAATAAAGAACATCTTCTTCGTTATTATGCTCTATAAAGTGTGAATGCGTTGTTAGTGGATATTTATAATTTCTTTAACTTAGTGAACATCTCCTTTCTGAAGTATTTGTAAAATGCAACATTTTAAATAATTTTTTTTTTTTTTTTTTTTTGGGGGGGGGGGATGTTGCCATGTGCACAAAGCCAGTGGCTTGTCTGTGCGGCAATCGGGGAGACGGAGTATTTTTTAAAAATCCCCTGCCTAACCTGGGCTTGAACCCTGGACTTCTGAGTGGAAGGCATACGCCTTATCCACTCGGCCACCTCCGCTCCCCAAATAATACAGATATTGAAAATAATTAACATCGACAACTTTATTATTAATTTACAATAGAAAAATTACAATTGGAAGTTTCTTTTATTATTCTTTAAACTAAATTTACTCAAAAGAGCACCCTTCAGAGATATACTCATATCTTACCGCCTGGTGGGAATTTCTCAAATTGCCTTAAAACATGATGACCATATCCGAAAACTGCTTTGGAAATGGTATAGGTTATGGCAGCCATCTAATACGTTACTGTGCAAAGCGCGTTCCCTTTACAAACGACCTATTTAACGTCTGGAACACGAGCTTATACGAGTTCCGAAAGTCGTATCGTAAAAGTTCCCAGTGTGGTTTACGCCGCAGTCGGGTGTGAACGGACGCCGACGCCTGCCGTCTTGAGAAACAAATAGAAACATCATGACGTCGTAGATGCTACAATGGCTGTCTCCAACATTTATTGCTATTAAGTCCTAAATCATCCTGTTCATAAATACTGGGCTGTAAATGATTTTTTCTTGGTGACATTAGCAACAATACATCCACATATAATTTATTTTGACAAACCTTATTTTAAAATTAACTTATACCCAGTGTCTTTAGGAGCAAGGTGTACATCTCAGCAAAGTGGTCGTACCATAGCCGGTTTTCGATACAGTTTAAACTACAGCTCAGCGTTTATTCTTAGTTTTCTCCGGTTATGGGAATTTTTACGTCGTAAATTTACTACATTACCATGTAGTAAATGAATGTGACATATCGGTATAGACCAGCGTTTCTCAACCTTCTCCCTGTCCTTCTCCCACTCACGTCGGTAGCATAGGTCCGCTGCGCTCCTAGGGTTCCGCGAAACCCCAGTTGGGAAACGCTTGGATAGACAATATGAAGGAACTTCTTAAGGAATTGAAAAAACAAATAAGTCAATATAAAACAATGTAGCCAGAATGACTTTTGCTTTCTGAAAATAAAAAATAGCGAGTAAAAAGTGGGAGAGCCTCATAAATAATTTTTGAAATACAGCATATACTTATGATCATATTGTCCAAAATTGTAGATACCAGTACACGAATTCGGACCGCCGCCCCATAGGGGTCGGCTCGCTGACCCAGCTTTCGCCATACAGCATCCATTCCACCACCTAGCAAACGTGTCTGTCCCCGAGAGTCCGTCTCCAGTTAAAAGAGGCCATTAGCCGGCATTTGTAATATCCACTAAGTAAGTTGTTCATGCTTCCATTATACAATTAAGACCTCGTTCCTAAACAGACCTCCTTCCCCTCGGTACTCGTGTTAGTCGGACTTCCCCGACACCGTTAGACGAGTCGCCGGCGAGGCCGCTTGTGCGAACCTCTACTCAACATCTGTACACACCGTAAAAGGGCGGCCATTGACCCACAGCTAGGAATCATGATATACGGTAGCCACCGGTGGTTTTAGGAGACCGTGCCCCGAAGAGTTAGTACATCCCGCAGCTTTGAATTACTCTAAGACTCGTGTCGGAAACCTTCCGGAATCCACGTTTGACGAGTCACTGCCCGGAACGCTAACGCGTTATCCGTACCCATCGAGATTAGAAAGGTTGCCCTTTCATCGGAGGATGGGTGCACCGTCGAGCACGCTTACGCCGAGAACTCTACCACATGTCATCTCTCTCAGCGGCTTCTCATTACCCACATACGTGGGGATAGGGTACCTCCACATCGAGAAGGGTATAAACGTCATGTGGTCTATAGCGTCTATCCGCATTTGCCTTAATCCGTATTCCGATATACTAGATATCAGATCGTTAAGTGCTCATGGTGGCACAACTTCCGAAGGCCCCGTTTGATGAGTCATCGGCGAGCTCCAGACGCCTGGAATCCCTCCCTCACATCTATTACTGTTATGGTCGCCGTTACTGACTAGGTCAACCAGAAACATGGAATCTGTTGGACTGTAGATACAGTAGAGAAAAACTAGTCATACTCGAGTCGTAACTAGATAATGAGTAATTGTAATTGACCCGCTAGGTACAACTCTGTATTTGGTTGCTTTCTCTTCAACACCGCGCAACGGTGATAGTCCAATTAAGAAGAAGAAACTTACTTTTAATCAATTACAATGTTAACATTATAGGACAGCTAATTAACCGTTAGGAATCATTGGCATAAATCTTTAGATATATGTATAAAAGCTATGGTCCAAAGTAACATCATGAAGATTGTTTCTGATTCTCGGCATTTTGGGGTGTGTGTTAAAAAGAGTTAGATTTGGTAAAAATTGAGGGACATATAAAAGTTTATATATAGTTCATATGTATGTTCACAAAATCACAGTACTGAGAAAATCACTTTGAGTTTACTCTTCAAATTGTTTTACTATTCATGTACCTACACTATCAAATGTTTTCAGCTCTACTGTACTGTGCACGTGGACTTAAACCTCGCTTATACACTAGCAAGACAATGAGCTACACAGCCTTGTATACCTTAAAATGTGGCCAAACGTTCATAGATTCATGTTAATAAATTCTAAAAATGGCCCGATTACTATCGTTGCAATATTTATAATTGCGGCAAGTAACAACCAGGCAATTTAGGCATGTATAGAAAAATATTCTTTGGAATACACCTAGTAACTTATCTAATGTATAGTGTGAGAGCTCTTTACTGCATGTATGTCGAGGACTTCCAGTCTCAATTATGATGAAATCAGGTATTACGAGTGAATAGTTTTTATTTGTTTACTAAAATGCATCAATCTTATCTATCAATTGTCTCTATTGTCAAAAGCTGTAATTAAATATCAGCCGTGTTATTATGCTTTTGAAGATGGTACTAACAGTAAAACACGTAAAACGAGTCACACTGATCTAAATGTAGTCTCTCTGATTCATCCTCCAGGTTGTTGATTAAAAAATCCAATCACGTTTCATTTTTTAGAAATATCGACTCAATGAACTAATCTACGTGATCAAATTCTATAAGTATACTTAAATGAAAGTCTGAATCTTAAACATTTAGGTTATGAAGGTTTCATTTCAGCCTACCATCCAATCAGCACTGGTATTTCCTCCAATAAAACTGTTTTTTAACATCGTGGCATAATTACATAGTTATGCTTGGTAGGAACTTCTGAAATAAGCAATTTTCGTATGGTAAGACAGGACTAATCAGACTTTGGATATTTTTACTTTGTTTTTACATACGTTCGTGATATGTGATAAATTTGTGTACCAAGACAAGGTAGATCGATTTGCAGAATACCTTTTCCTTCAATTATAAAATAAATTTCAGGTTTACTTCAATCTTTACCGGCTTAATAAGCTGGTGTTGCACATGAAGATGTCAGTACTAATACCCTTTTTGCGAAAGAATAGGGTATTTAGCTATTATTGAAAAATCATCTTAGTGTGTTTATTCCTTCACTCTACGTTGTAAATACATTATTTTTCGTAATTATTTCCTCAATATTCCATATAAATCAACGTTAAAAATTGAATCACAAAATGTCCCGCCAAAACGGTACTTTCTGTTGTACGTAGATCACGTGATTCTTGTGACGTCACACGATACTAGATGTCCAATCGGTCCATATGGTATGTAAGCATTGGAATTGTCGCTGTTTGGTAATTGTGTTGTATGATGTGTTGTTTTCCCAATTTTTCTACATAAAAATGGGTTATAAATGGTGTATAAATCCACAATGAAATACGTCAATAAAAACTACGGATAAACTAATTGTAGCTGTTCCGCAAGCGGCAATATTTGAAACTGCGAAGAAAGTGGTTGAGACTGGCTAGAAATCCAAATGAAATTAATAGCGGCCAATACAAGTTATCTATCGTACTTTCGATCCAGGTATAATCTGACAGTTTAAGGTTAGGACTAACCTAACCTATAAAGTTACGCTTACATGGCACCTTTTACACGTTGCTTACTTCCGGAGCGTAAAAATAAGGATTATGTTTAAAGAAGAATCCCACCATCAAATCGTTAACCTTTGGGAGATTACCACTAACCGCTTTAACAAAGTTGTTTTCTATGGTTTGTAAATTAACGTAGTAAATTCAAACGGGAGAGGCATAAGCGTACTAACGAATTACGTCATTGGAGACTGAGCCAATTACAGAGCGTTTTCAATCAGGTGATAGGACGTGAATAAAATTCTATTTTAATTTTGGTTTTTAATATATAAAGCATGTTTTTTTGAAAAGTAATAACAAATAGTTTCCTTAAACTGTAATCTATTAGGATGACTATAATAAAACCCATATTTTTAATTCAGTCAAATACCCTATCGTGGTGCCAGTTGACTGCAAGAAGAATTCCAGCGGTTATTATATTTCGTTTGCCCCCGGATGCCACTGGTATATTTCACTAATTAAAAAGCGAATTCCGTAGAAATTGGCGAGAGGGGATGGGACCCGATGTTGTACGACAAGAATCCAATCACAGGTAATTTCCTAACTTGTACAGCATAAAAAAGGCTCGGTTTATAACAGATTTTGAAATCATAGCTATATAGAAATCATATCTGTTCCAGAATCTGACTTAATCTGACCAAAAATCTTTGTTTTCGAAAATACGGAATTTGGTGATTTTCTAGTAATAGTCGACAGGTGCCTACATCTAAATTACACCTTTCTCTGTGTTACTTTCTCTAACATTAGCTAAATTTTGTGCTCTTTTTTTCCCTCAACCCAATAGGTCAAATCGGTACGTACAGTGACAGACTCGGGCTATTTTAATTACGCCAGCCGCCTAGCTGGTGCATATCACGCTTAGGTAGTGAATAAAGTGATAACAGTAATGGTGGATGCGCCGGAAAGTATACGTAGACTTATTTTAATAGTATATTATTTGACGAGCACATAATTAAGGTAATAAATCGCGAGCATGAAGTTTTCACGTAATCCTGCGAGCGATTTATATTCGTTATGTGCGCGCCAAATACGACGTTTTATCTACGACTCATAAATTCCATTTTATGCAAACTATTTTAAATGTATTTGTCAATGATGGCGAGGCGAACTGTCACATAACTGTAATCCACGTAGGTTTTGACAGACTTTGACACTAACGTTGTATAATGATGACGTTTGTTCAAATAATGAGGTCATTATTTGAACGAACTGTCATTATTATACAACGCTAGTGTCATTATAATCATTGGCGCGTATAATGATGGGGATTAAATAGTCATAGATACGTATGCAATGAACTTATTATATGTGAGTCGTTGATAAAAACAGTTATTATGTAATAATTAAGAATGAAACGTAGAATACCAGTGCAATTGTCCAGTTATGTACAGTGGTACTGCTAAACTCACAATAATAACCCCTTTAGAGAACTAACTTCTGGAAATCTATTTTTAACAAAATATCTAATTTTGTTTATAAAATATTAATTTCTACACAAAATCAAATGTAAATATTCTAAAAAACACACACAATGAAGGAGATCTTGAATGTAATATAATATTAGAAGTAAATTACTATAACCATTAGAAAAAATGTCATATGGATTACTTTCTTAATTCACATGGGAGTGCGCAAACTCTGGACAGCATATATTTTAAATGGAATTATCGCAACCCATAACCAATCGCAAGGTTGGTTCATTCGTCGCAAGCAATTGGTTGCCGCGTTTTATTTTCCATGTGAACCAACGATCGAAAAAATGCGAAATTATTATATCGTGAGCAACGCTTCGTTTGAATTCCCTAGATGAAGAAACCACCTAGAATCGATCGTTAAAAATTTAACGCTTCCATCATTAATGCACGTTGCTCTCCTGACCTTTTTTTGTTCTCAAATAGTCGGCATCTGTTCACCACCTGGCACCATTTGTACTCTTGAAAACTAAAATGTATTCACCTTGTATATTTAAAAAGTAGTGGTCAAACGGAAATAAGATATAATTTCTAATTCCACGTCGACGTAAATGCAAATTTTGTTTATTATGAAATACTGAAATATCATCATCAAATTACCGCTAGGCATGTAGAGATGTTAGAGTGCGATTAGACCACCAACACAGAAATAACTGCTGGGACTAATCAGGTTAGAATCACTATTGATGGGAGTCTAGTAATCTGCATCCGAAACCGCAAACGTCGAGCTCCGCGAAATATACCTTAACCCAGATTCGGTACCGGTAAAGCGACACCAAGCGGTTAACACCGAAGTGCCCGGAGATACGACGACTGGCTGTGCTTCCTGTTTGGTCAACGACCCGATAATTGACCTCGGCATTGGTATACTTTTACAACACCAAACTGCTCAGCACATTACGCAGTTTTATTCGCAATGAACTTGGTCCACATTTTATTTAAGAACTACTTGTAACTGTATCGTGCGTTATGACTCATGACATGTTGCAAGTAATATTGTGACATGCTTCATAACAAATGCCCCCAAAATAACAAAGCATGACGATATCAGCAATGTAATTATATACAATTTTGACATTGTATTTTATTATTTTGTATTTGCACCATACGTGCAAAACAGCAGCAATTTATTTTTTTCGACAACTATTGTCTTTCACTTGAAAGGAATGCAACAACCAAACAACAAAAAAACACAAGCACGAAGAAAGATAAACAGCAAGCTGCTTTATTTGAACTTAAAACAATATTCTATTTATAAATCAACCTGTGTGCTAGAAGCATGAATAGCAACATTAATAGTTAGCTTACAATCTCCATAAATTTTGGAAAAACTAGTACAGTCATGTAATAGTAATAGTGATCATTATAGTTGCGCTTTTTAAACTATATATGTTTCAACTAAAACTTAACTGAAAAAAACGTGCTTTTTTGTTTAGAGGCTGTAGTGTGTGTGTTGTATACAATTTTAAAATTGATTGCACTTAGCGACGTGTGGGAATGCACACTGCAAGTGTTGAGTATTACAAAATACGTGTATTTTGTTCTGACTTGCCGTTTCTATATGACACATATCTGGAGGTCGCACGCTATAGTCCCCATAACGGTGAAAACGGGTCAAAAGCCGACTAGTTATCACAGGCGATTACGGAGGGCCAACGCGGGGAAATTCGAAAACAATAATAACAGAACTCGTACTTTACATACTTTCTAAGGATTTTTTGTTTGTAATCAATATGTAACGTCAAATTATTACGGTAACAAAATAAATTACGGATTTGCAATTGCAATCTATCAAAAACGGATTCAATTGCCATTTACAAAATCCATATACTTTAGAGTAAGTAAACGAGTAAGTTTTCGAGAAAATATCTTTCCTCCAAAATTTTCTTGTTAATATCTAGTCTGAAAAAAATGCAAACACTTTTATAAAAATCTTACCATATTCATCGGCTTTCAAGGTTTTTAATGTTTAGTTACACACCCGAATTGTATTATTTATAAATGCGATTATAAAGTCAGAGGAAAGGAAATGGATTGATTATATTAGCAAATACAAATGTTGTCCGAATGAATACCCAAGAAAAAACTGATTTTTATTCAAAATAGTATATATTTCAACAGTTATAAATATATGAAATGTACATATTATTTATTAAAAATGATAAAAAATAAACATATTTATTTACTAGATTACTAAAAATAACTACTTTATTCAATTTTTCACTTCTTTGGTTAGTAAAATAATATGGTTATTACGTATTACCAATCTGAGCAACAGATAAACTTAATGGTAACCTAAAAAAATAAAACGGCTGGTTTTGATACAAACAAAGCCGAAAAATTGTTACATGTGAAACGATAATTCGTTATTTTTCTTCGAATTGCAACCGCAATTCCAAATACAGCACTTGTTTACCATTTCTGACACAGGTGACAAGCCAATTGCTAAAACGTTTCGTCCAAATATAGAATAAAAGTGATATCAATCGAACCGACTGCCATACAAATATAATTGACATTAGCAACTAAAGTTAGTTACTTAAAAATCACTATAACGCCTAACTTCACGAGCCTGCGAGGCTGTTAGGATTTTCGGTCATTTTCGATCATTTTGTCAAATGATTATTATAGGTTAATAATGGTGACATACAAGCGGGATGTAAATTTTAAATAAATCAAAAAATTTTGCGTTTTTTAATTTTCCGAATAGAAGCTTTGTTAATTACCTTAGTTTTCGCTCAAAAAACCGAATCTTTTGTGTGGTCTTTTATATATTATCGTATTCACTTCATTTAATATGAACTGCGTTTTTCCATTATCGGTGATGTGCGCTCGTTAAAGAAAAACGGCAACAATCCATTTCTCATGGCATAAGAAACGGAGGGCCGTCACGGTGGAGATTTCCAGTATAAATTATGGGGAAACTTTGCGGTCTTTCTTTTCTTATTTAGAACACTTATAAGTTCTGTGACTTATAATGCGATTCTTCGGTGGTATGAGGAACCCGTGTATAAAATATTATATCCTATACTCTTTTGTGCCATTTCAAACTTATACTTTTACGGGCTTCTCGCTACCAACCACGAACACGTGTCACATGCCCTTACCTGTGGTGGAATTAATCATATTTAAATTAATTCTACGTACTAATTTCCACATTGTCAATAAAAATTCAGGTGAATAAATTTAGGTCATAAATTTGGCGTATTAGCTACACATTCGAAAACTTGCAAAATATATTTATACCCAACGATTATCATATAAATATTTATGAACAATAATTATTAATTTATTTAATTTAATTTTTAATGGCTATCACTAGCCCTACTTTTAATTTTGTTAACATTTCGTTCCTTTGAACAAAGCAACGTTATATAACCCATATAATATGACTGCTTTTATCTTTTTTGTTAGTAATTATGACAAATTGCGTTTGGCGTGTTGGTTTTAAAAGCGTATCATGTTCTAGTTTGTGCAGTACCTACATTCAGCTATCTACTAGCAATTACATGTTTTCGTGAACATGTGTATGCAACGACGTAACTATATTATAACAGTGGTGCTTCGGACAGTGTTCCGACCAGAATTGCTCGGAGTACCTCGGGCGAGGTGCCATTAAATGTACAATTAAGCGATTCGCAGAGCAATAGTTGTAACGCACAAATGTACATAGTGTCGGTGCAAAGGGATGTGCACGTAGCTATGTACACAAAAGGGGACATTAATTATTCGACGAGAGATATTTGCATTTGCCACGGTAACCAGCTGTACCCTGTTTATCTGTCGTTCGCTTCGTACTTGGACATTGAAACAACACACTGTCTGCGATCTAACATATCAAATCATAGGCAAATTAGACAGTTAGGCGTTATCTCGAAACTGTTATTTTGTCTCGAAACAAATAACTAATAAATATTGATTAACGTTCTTTTAAAATGTAGATAATTTCAAACACTAAGCTTATATGGCTTCATACTGACGATATTTGTTTATACCCCCATTAATTACCTAGCAAAGAGACAAAACCAGACAATCTTCTGACTAATTATTTGCGGTTAGGTATATTTTTGTGCGCCTTCATTTAGTCGACAATTATATACTAGAAATGTTATGCCAAAAACGAAATGTTGCCTCAAATACTCACCCAACATACTGTATTCAGAGTAATATTAAACTAATATAATCGTGCACTGACGTTCTGAATATAAATTAAAAACGACTTAACTACTATTGTAGTTAGCAAATAATTTACAGAGTGTTCCATTAAAAATTCAAAAAAAAATGTTTGAAAATTTTAAAAAAATATTTCGTGCTAGATATAGCACTGATTTGTCCTGATACCAACATCTCCCTAGACCAGCGTTTCCCAGCCTTTTTACTCCTGCGGAACCCTTTATATAGGGTTGGAACATATACCGAACCCCAACAAAAAAATATACAATGTCCTGTCCAAGGCATTCCGAGTATTTTTGTTGCGTACAGAACATCATAACGTATTTCGAGTAACCAGATACAAGTCTGTAAAGAAACGCAGTTCAATGATTGAATATTACTTACTACTGTGAAATAAAGTATTTTCCTGAAAAATTTAAAACGTGCCCTGTAAAATTAAAGTGAGTCTGTTCTAATGTCACAGGAATATGTTGGTGGAATATGGGAATTCTGTAACCATACCGAAATTTTGCTGGTATCCAATAATCAGCGATGTTACAGTTAATTCTTCTTTTACAGCTTTTTTGGTAGTTTATTACATTCATTTACTGTAAAATTGTAGATATTTCTTTCTAGGTATAAACTTATTTGTTCTTTTATTCCTTCAAATGTTACCAAAGAAATGAAGAAGAAAATCCACATCAAACAATGCGAAAACCAAGAATACAAAAAGTATTTTTTACAAATAATTAAATAAATAAATTCCTCAAAAAAATTAAATCATTGGTCAAAATACAAAAATTAAGAAACATTTATTCTGAGTCAAAAGTTTCATATTGACCTATTGAAAACAAGTTAATATTCCTTAAGAAGTTAGAGCCACTTAAAATACTGTTCTATTAACATTTTGTTGATTTTTAAGATATTGAAAAAATAAATAAGTCCTTATGAAACATTTTAGTTAGAACAATAATTACGTACTGAGAAGAAAAAGTGTGCGACTAAACACCCAAGTAGAAGATATTTGTACACACTATTTTATCTATAATAGATGATGTCTATAGTTTCTCTTAAAGTTTGTTGAATAGGAAAAAGCTCGCTTGTACATACGCAATGTTGAAAACTGAACTGATACAAAGTAATTTATAACTTGAGGTGAAAATTAAATGCAAAATCATACCAAATTATAAATAAAAATATGTGAAACACTTTTAAATTTGTTTCATTGTCAAAATTAGTACTTCAATTTAATTTAATTGTTTTTTGTTTAACAAGGTGCAGTCACGAACTTTGAAATTACATTCTAGTTTCCTGGCCGTATAAATTTTAGTCTATAATTGCAAATCACTCTGTATATTTATTGAATTTCTATTAATGGGACCGACATAATTTTGCGTCATATAAGCTCAGAACTTGTCTGGTGATTGGTTAGTTATCTTATCTGGAATGTTACATCATATTGAAATCCACCACCCACCACTCTGTTCTTCTCCTAAAGTACCATTATGAGCAGCAGATTCAAATTATAGGTTTATTTTGTCACACATTTGGAAACACAAAAATATTGGAAACAAATAATTTTAGAGTTTGTTGTTTTCTAGAGGTTATTTTGTTTTTATGTAACAGATAATTGTAAGTAATATTATCAATTGAAGTTAATGAATAGTCTAGAATGTTGGATGTAATATCGAACTAACAGTGGTTTATTGGGTTAGAAGGGCTCCAAAAAGAAAATTATTCATGGATTGGCCTTGTTTATTAATCTAATATTTCAAATAATAATCCCTAGCTAAAATAATACATCAAAATAACACTGAATAATGTGCTCATGAACCGGCGACCGCCACCACTACTTGTTACTATTTTTCCGCGGAACCCCTGACGACATCTCGCGGAACCACAGGGTTCCGCGGAACCCCGGTTGGAAAACGCTGCCCTAGACTAATAAGTTTTAGTCTTTATACATAGTTTTTTAGGCTTGCCATCTCCAATTTATTAAACAGAGAATAGAATATCTCAGCGACTGTTTTTTTTTTTTCGGTGGTGCAATCTGATACCGTTAGAAAGACAACTAAATTTTCTTCATGCTCAAAATAATTTTCTTTTATAATCAATGCAATATCGACCACTGGAAGTGTAATGACTCACCTTGTATATTGTTAATATTTTCATATTATTATACTAATTAACACTCTTTACGGTGCTGGTGGTTTTATCCAGGAGTGTATTTATTACCGTTGCCGTTAAACTGAATGTTTGAAAAAAAGGAAATAAAAAAAAGAAATTGCAGTGCATGTGTTCCATGTTCAACCATTACCTAGGAGTACGTCCGTAGGAAAATACGCTAGTTACAGTCAGTTACTTGTCTGTGAAAAGCTCGCCTGCAAATAAGTGAAGTTTCGACAACTTTTTTAATAATGCAAATGCACCCGACTCAGCCGGATTGGTCCAGCTCTTAGCATTACCGCTCAGGTAAATTAGATAAAAATGCAACCTGTCCAGCCCTAGACAAAGTAATTATAAAACTTTCTGGTCTTGCGTTAGTCATTAATCCGGTTAAAGTTGTTTAAATAAACTTATTGGGTATGATATAACAAGAGAACAGTGGGTTAATGATTAGATATCTAGAAAGTGATATAGTGGTTGATGAATATGATTATTATTATTATTATTAACATACTAAAAGTGTATAATCTATCTCACGAATTTTTCGAGGGTATATGTCAGGCATGTGCATAATACGGTCTGCCGTCCGGATTGAGACCGCCGCCATGTTTTATCCGGTCCGCAACGACATTTCCGGGAAGAAATACCGTTTCTGAAACTTACATCATTAATATGGAAAAACGAATATCAGAATTCAGTGGAGTTAATATAAACAAGATAAATAATTAATAATCAAGATAAATAATTCTTGCATATTCTTTCTTGTCAATAATTTAACCTGCGTCTGCTAATGGCCAGGTTATTCAAAGTGTTATTCGTCTCATCTTTAAATATACAATGAAAACGTTAAATTTCTAAATTAAATAAATACTTTTTCATAATCACCATTTATAAAATATGGTATTTACTTTAAAAGTACAAAAAGTAGGGCACGCACCCGACCATTTATTAATTTTTTAAATAAATAAAAAACAAATAATATTTAAATGATTGAATGGTTTACAGTGATGACAATTTTAATGAATAAGATGCCTAATAAAAATTAGTTTCTTTTTTATTCAATAAGTGCATTACAAATCTAGGCATCATTGACTAATGAGTAACCTAATTCTAACTTATTTTACTAGTAACTTAACCTAACAGGCACCCATCGCTGTCTCTCAGTTGATCCTGGTATAATGGGCACGTTTTTCTTGCGCCCTACGTAGCACTGTCTCTGCTTTTAGAACTAACACCTACAACCAGCACTTACTCTGTTTTTGTCACTAACTCACATTCACACTAACACAAAAGGATTCTTTCTCTCGAGTCTCCTGATTAATGCGGTGTTATTGAGGAGCTGGATGGCCTCAACGTTTGAAGCCTTTCCTCGTGACTTCCTGCTATTTTTTGGATTTGTTTGCACACAAACTCCATTTTGACGTCCTTATGGAGATCATCATTCCCCTAATGTATCAAGGCGCGTTGACAATGCATCTCAATACTTTATTTCAAAATGTCCACTTTTTTATGCAACCCCAGAGTTGAGCACTTTTTTCCTCTAACGTTTTTTTCGATTATGTTGGTTATTCGGTGTATATGGTTATAGTAGAGTGTTTGTTCCGAAATCCGTACTGATGATCTGGAGCAAGCCTTTACTCTCAATTATTGGCTTCAATCTATTGTGTGGCAATTTTTCGAAGATTTTTGACAAGATGTGCAGCAAGGTGTGGAGGTTTCCCAGGCTTCAGTATCATGATCACCTTTGCTACCTTCCACAGTTTGGGAACATACCTTAGTATGAAGGCAGCATTGATAAGATTTGTAAGCTTAACTATGACCTTCCTTAAAAGTTCGTTAAGTACCTCTCCAGTTATCAAGTCATAACCGACGGCTTGTTTTCCGTTTAATGTCATTTTTTAGTTCTGAACTTCCGTTGGTGTGGTTGGCATAATTTAGTGACACAGGTCCGGCCCTAAGATAGCCAAGTATCCTATAGTATAGGCAAAACTGGGAGAGCTGAAGATTACTCATAGATTTCAGCTGTTATTTTAGACATACGTTACAGAATATTTGTAAATATTGACGCGTGTTAAAACGAAATAGCATGCTTTTCATACGTCTGCTGTATAATTTAAATGGGAAAGACAAAAAAGTACGTCTGTTCTTAGAACCATAAGAACGAATGACAGCGGTAGCAACCTAACCTCCAATTCGAGCGCGAACGTGTGATGTGAATAAGATGTTTTCGTTGTTATGTTTTCACTTTGCTTCTGTTAAACATGCTAATGATGGATATATAAATTAGATAGGACAATTATCACAATTAAATGACAGTATTTTTAATAATTAAATATTAATCTTGAACGAACTACCTAGTAGGCAACTTAATATACACAGCTAATAACCAATTCACGCGGTACGTTCATATCTTGGTTCATACGATTTTAAGCGATGAATCACCTTCAGCTCTCCCAGTTTTGCCTATACATGGGTTTTAACCAGGTGGTAATTTTGGGCCCGAGTTTTTTTTTTTCATAGCTTTGATTTCAACCTATTTTGAACGCTCTGTTAGATTGCATCGTCGAAGGGATCAGGGGGTTGAGGGGTGTCACTTTGCCTACGATGGTGTGTCATATAGTATAGTGGTCTCGGGCTGAGGCGCGGAACGCCACGTTCGTTATGGCATGAACCTATAGGTATAACATCTGATGTACTGTCGGTTTCAGATAATGCTGTCGGTTTCAGATATTGCGGATATATTTGCAGATATTAAAAAATTATAGAGAAGGTTACAAATTTCCGCTCGTTACATATAGTTTATGTCCAGGAATCCATCGGAGATAGAATGGTCAAGCATCTCTGATACATGTGATTAGTATAGTGGGACAAGTCTAGATCAGAATATACCAAATTCAACGTATCCGTTCACGGGAAATAATTTCTAATGTGGGAAGTTTGTGAGTATAAGGAACTGAATGTAATGTTAAATGTATCTTTTAAAGCCGATTTTAAATGGGGGGCTGCCTCCAGACCACTCGACTTAAAATAATACCAGTGCAGTATTCAATACTCCACCAAAAAAGAATCGAGATTACATATAAATCGTTTTAGATGTCGATCGCAATATATAGCCTCGTTCAAACCTGACCAAGTTTATAGCCGGTAAAATCCTAAAGTCTGCATCTATAGCAAAGGGTCAGTTGGTTTTCCAAATCCATCCGCGGTATGGTTTTTATGTCTCGAGACCATTTTCTATCAGTCGGCTAGATTTTACGCCTCCTTTGGCCGAGAATTGAACGACAGCCGGTGTAATAAATAAAATTTTGCAGCCTGACAGATTTTATTGCAGCAGTTTCAAGTGAAATTTTACTCGTTTCTGTATCGCACTGCTGGTGGAGTAAATAAAATATAACTTTGCCGAGGGCAATATTGTATGCAGGATATTGATTTGCCCGTACCATTCACGTTAATATGGAAGCAGCACAACCCTATTGAAAAAATAGTGCAATAGATAGCACACTCGCATACATTTTTCTGGTGATGCAATTGAGAGACCACCCAACAAATATCGATGGGAATTTCATCCATAAATTCTTTGTATATGTTAGGGACAATTCAAGAAAAAACAGATAAACATTCATTGAGGATACATATTTTTTCCGCGATCGTATGTACATACCACCATCGACGGTTGTGAACGTGATTAAAACTGCAATAATAATGGCAGTTATACTGTGCCTACTAACAGTGGCGTCGCTTAGTGGGGCGGCAGGGGCGGCCCGCCTCGCGCGGCTCTTTTACAGGGCGCCAAAATTTCACAATAAATAATAATATATTGTAAAAATGTAAACCATTTTATTTCATATTTTTTCGCACCTACGATTCGACTGATTTAAATGAGCACGGAATTTTTCATTTCTTATTCTGTGACCAAACTGGGCAATCCCCTTTCTTTAAATGAATGTATAATAATGACATCTTCCTCATTGTAACAACTGGCAATACCGTCTGTACTGATTTGTACGGATTCCTCGTAATTTATTTTGTGCTTGGTTTGTTTATCACAGAAACGGAATCAAGCAGAATAGAAACTCTCGGCAGTGCCTTTGCGCTTAGTGTTAGGCAGGGCCGGAATACGTACTAAATGAGGGGCCTGTGTAAATAACTTATCGCTACGTTGAGCATGTACACGTTAATTTACTCTATTATATATTAATATGCATAATAATAAATAATAAGGTACATAAATTATATTAATTGTAGTAAATTATGAATCTAACAAGATATAAATAAGCAGTAAATATAACGGGAGAAATAGGAAAGTTCCTGAGAGTAAATGTATAAAGAAAATTGTAAAATATAAGTCAACGCAATATTTTTAATTTGAAATGTTATATAAACCGTATAAACAGAAACCATATTTAAAATTATTTATGACGAATGTGAAGCCAGGAGAGAAGTAAATTTTAAAAGTTATTAAAAATTACTGTCTCAGCCGGGGATCGAACCGTGGTCTCTGCCTGTGCCGAGGCCTGTGACGTAAATACCTATAATTCGTCATTTGAAGGAAAAAAAACAATGATCTTTGTTTGACTTTTACCTAACATGGCATCTATTAGAGACGGATGGAAATTGGTTGACGGAGCGCCAAGTTAAACGCAAATCTGGTTTTGCTAATGGTATGTAGATGTAGGAACTGGTTTACTCGGTGTATCCTCCGAAGGAATTAGTTTAAAATGATTTAAGACGAAAGTGAAGCCAGGAGAGAAGTATATTTTAAAAGTTATTAAAAATTGCGGTCTCTGCCCGGAATCGAACCGTAGTCTCTGCATATCCGTGGCATTGCTCTAACCGCTAAGCTACTGAGGCCTGTGACGTAAATAGATATAATTCGTCATTTGAAAGAAAAGGAACGAGGATCTTTGTTTGACTTTTACCTATCATGACATCTATTAGAGACGGGCGGTTCAAGTTGGTCCAAGGAGCGCCAAGTTTAACGCAAATCTGGTTTTGGTATGAAGTGAGAGTGAAGCCAGGAGAGATGTAAATTTTAAAATTTATTAAGACCATATTTTTGTCAGTTAGATTAGTTTCTAGTTCTAGTTTAGGTTAGTTTTGTTTTTAATTCTAACATTTATATAATTTTTCAATAAAAACATAAATAGTAACAGTCTCGTTCTAGTTCTAATTGGAAGTAGATTTGTGTTTTATAGTTAAGGCTCCGTCGGAAAACATCGCAATTCCGAAACGAAATATTTCGTTCTGATGCTTTTTTTTGCTGGGAGTGATCAGCCTGTCCCCCACCAACGTGAATCCGTAGTCACCAGTTATAGGCGGTGTTTCAAGCACTAATATGGGCAAATAAATACATTTCTAGCAATAAAGCTTTATTATAATTATAATGTTTGGGTTAAAATTGTACTTAAATAAAAAATCTATTTTTGTATCATGAGTTGGGCTAGATGTTTTATATTTGAAAAAAGCCAAAGAAGTAGAAATGAAATCAATTTTTATCTTTTAAAAAATAACTTTTCACCCAGCCCAACTCATTATTTATCTAAGATGTTACACTGAAAATTTCATGTACTTTGAACAATAAATAACGCTTTTATTTGAGAACGCGTTTTAGGAGAGGCAGAACTGAGTCTTAATTGGCGAATAACTTACACTTGTCGATTGTCAAGATATAATCATAAGTGTTCTATACCTGATATATCAATGTAAGTGGCATATGTGTAAGAATTCTAATAATAAATGTGATTTATTATATTGTAAAACAGACTTTTTTTATTTGTAAACTGTAATCCCCAATAATGATGATTGTTCTTGCCGAAAACTTCTTTAGAATTTCTGTAAATTTTAGTCTTTTAAATTGAAAGACGCGCTACGCCACTGGCTACTAAATATATGCTATGTGCTTCCTCTTAATTTAAATGTGACTGCAATCAATGCAGGCAATTCGGCAAACAATCAATTACGTTGACGTCCATGAATGCACATAATTCAGCCGTAAATACACGCCCTCTGACGGTAGGAGATGCATTATTCAAAGGGTTTGAGAGAAATTTCAGAACTCGGCAAGCATAGTTCAGCGAACGATATGTTATTCATTGGTATTTATCTTCTTTTATATTCCGCTTGGCCGCACCCTATTCTGTTGTTTATTTTGAACACGTTTATAATAAAATTAAGATAATTCGTATTCCATGGTCCCCCATTTTTAAGTAAAACTTCTTTATTGAGTAAATATATAAATCTAAATCGGAGTTGACATTGTCACAAATAATAAAGCACCGCACTACTATGCTTCACAACTACAAATTTCGCCAAAAAATTACCCTCTTTCATGTGGCTATTATCGACGTCAGCCTAGAATTAAACAAAAGATTCAATCTTCCTGAGAATATCTCTGAAGTTGTGAAATTGAGTGGCTTGTTTTTATCGAAACCCAGTATAGATTGTGATAAGGATGGGTTAATTAGACTTTTTGTAAACAAGAATTTCTTTACAATATTACAAGTTATTAACAAGATTAACGATTATGACGTGTTAACACGACGTTAACACGTCACATCTGAATAATGTGTCCGTATACTAACATTTATAATTTTGTTCGACTTCTCAAATGCAACTTGATTATTGTGGTGATTTCAGCAATAATGTCAAATAGCGATTCTACTCCACCTACAACGCATCAACTATTAAACTACGCGATCGTTATTCTGCAGAACTCTGGAAGTGCCGTTGAGGACTAGTCCTGCAGCCTGCAGATTAAATTTTCACCAGGATAAATAATTAGGCCGGACATTGATAAATAACAGCGATGACGTACCGCCGAATCAATTTTAGCTAATTACCTGTCAGTTATGGGCAGCTTCAAAAGCGTTTATTATGAGCATATCCGGTGGTGGTACCTAATCAATATATCGATAGAGGAGCCTCATTGTTACTATCCTGATTGCAATAGGCGCTTTCGTGAACCTGAAATTTGGGAACACGTGTCATGGATATCTATTACGGATAACAATTCATTGCATTATACATAAGAATAAAACCTCAGATTGACCTCGAAACGATTGTCATGAAATATTCTACGTATTTCAAGAGTAGATACAAAGAATATCTGAGTTTTTATTTGGCGCCTTTTGGTAAACATTTTGTTATTTAAAAAAGAAAAATAAAAAATGCAAAGCAATAATTTTTAAAATTACATCACTTGAATAACTTCATATAGTCACCAAAATGCTCTCCATATACTGCAGCTGGAGTTGCAGATTACCGCAAATACAATTATGGTAAAATTTTGCAAAATCTTATATTTACTGTAGTACCAAGGTATCATATGTCGGAATTTCTTTTTCGTTTTCTGACTTTTATTATTTCCTAGATTGCTAAGAGTATTCTACAAAAGTGAGAGATCAAATTGATAAAAATGGAGATATGAAGGTTTAAAACTCATTCAAGGGAAATAGTTCTTTCGTATAAACTCGTCCGTAATAATAATAATAATCCACGCCGTAACATCCCCCAGCAGCTTTCTCCACTACGGGGGCATCGGCAGGTCCGAATTATTATTATTATGGCTCGCGTCTGTGGCACGTCTTAAGTTGTTTGGCTTTCAGCTTCGCGGTGGAGTAAAGGAAAACCACGAAAAACTTTTAACTCTGAAAGCAGTGCGTGAGAATATAGGAACTAGTTAAGAAGCGAATGAACGAAAGGGAAAATTTGTGGAAAAAATACCTCCGCCTGGATTTGAACCACGATTTTAGTTCCTTGAATTTATTTTAACTTTGTGCTCTTATTAGCTATAAACATTTAGCGACCCCTATGTACCAAACTTCTATATATCGCCAATAGGTCCACTGCGTGTTTGCTATGTTAGAATTTCAGCATTTTCCACTGAAGTAACAAATCCGCGTATAAATTTCCACTGCCTCTGCAGCTCAACTGGGAGAGCTTCTGACAAGAAATTAGAGGGTTCCTGGTTCAAATCCTGGCAAAGGTATTTTTCACAAGTTATCCTCATTCTGGATAAGTTTGCCAACTTTATAAAAAGAAACATGAATCAGGAAAAAACAGTTTCCTGAAGAAGATATCGGTCAGAATTGGTGTAATTATAGTTACTCAAGGAGAAAGGTAGTTTGTCGGGCAATTCCGTCATACGAAGAAGCAACCGTAGACATGTGTTTAGACTATTAGTCCTCATCAGTACGGTATAGCCAAGGAGTAAGATGGACACTCAATGAAAAAGAAACACTCAAATGGAGATTATAAGGGGGGGTGCCCAATGTAGCCAATTTGGTGCTTCAGTCACATCATCGTCAGGATTCGAAGACAAGATGTGACGTCGCGCCGGAGGTGACGGACACCCCAAGCCCACCATAGCCCATGGAGGTATAGATGGAAAGCTGGTTTATCGACGGTAAGATATTCAAGGAGAAAGGGAGTTTGTCGGGCAATTCCGTCATACGAAGAAGCAACAGTAGACACGTGTTTCGGACTATTAGTCCTCATCAGTACGGTATAGCCAAAGAGTAAGATGGACACTCAATGGAAAAAACACTCAAATGGAGACCATAACATTGGGCACCCCCCTTATGGTCTCCATTTAAGTGTTTTTCCATTAAGTGTCCATCTTACTCCTTGGCTATACCGTACTGATGAGGACTAATAGTGCGAAGCACGTGTCTACGGTTGCTTCTTCGTATGACGGAATTGCCCGACAAACTTTTCTCCTTGAATATCTTACCGTCGATAAACCAGTTTTCCAATTATAGTTACTTGCAATTTCGGCTACTTTTACCCAGTTTTAGCCACGTAAATGAATGAACTTTCGTCGTCTTGGCAACGAAAATGATGATGGTTTTTGTATTCATAGTAGTGTAAAAATATTGAAAAGAGAAAACATGCAACGTACAATTTGAAGTTTTGCAAATGACGTCACTTCCCAAAAAACAGGATAGAAGCCTTTCGGGTCAAAATAATTTCATACCGGATAAAAAAAATACTGGTAGGTTCAGAAAATTTGGCAGAATCCAAAAATGCAATGTTGTTTTTCATTGGTACAGGAAAAGTTTTAATAAATTAAAAACTATTAATACGTCTATTCGCGGTAATAGAATGTACCGCTTGGAAACCGTTGGTTATGATGGACCAATACAACTTTTCGCTAATATTCCCCTATCCTTCTCACACTAATACCAACTAATACATCTAGTCCATGGCAACAACGGTTTTCAAACGGTCATTTTTGTTACCGCGAACAAAGATAATAGGGGTCTCATAGCCAAAGTTGCGCGCAGTATCAGTTTGACTCACCCAACGGAAACCAAAAAAGTGCCGGCTTGTAGAGGAGCAATTCTCTATAAATTTGAGGAAGGGTCAGTTTTTCTGTTATAAACAAATGATATTTTTTGAACGTCAATAACGTCAAAAACGATCAGCTGTCTAGTCAGTCCACTGACAGCTTGTCCACTAGTCGAGCGTTTTTCGCTCTAGGCAAATCAAACATTCGGTGCCACATTCGATTGGGTGCTGGTAACTCGTTAGTTCGAATGTGAACGAATATTTACATTAGGTAGCGAATTTAAGTAGTATTATTAGAAATGCCCATCACTAGCTAACACTGGGTCGCCAGATGCGAATAACCCGGACAACAAAAAATGTGGCAATCCGGTTTGTTCACACGTTCAGAAATACATTGCAAAAGGTTTCATGAAAAACGGAGCATATTCAACTGGTCCGAGGTAAAAATCCAAAAGTGCGAGATCCGGTATAAGAAATATACACCATCGTCTGTTATTTAATGGTAATAAAGAATCTATGCTAGATAATAAGGTACCCTATAGCTAATCACGTGCCGATGATATTAAATAATAAAATGTTTAATTATATTTTTTGATCAACTACTCCGATTAATTATTCATCAAAGTCGCTCATCAGCTGAGAGAATATACCCGAAGGAATTGAAAAAATAAAGGTTGTTTACTTCCCCTCTGCGCAACTATGGAGTTGCCAGGTATAAACAGATAAGTAAGCGTTATTAATATACTCTTATAAGTTATTTTATCGAACTACATATCAAATGAAAGGTTATTTTATTCCTTATTCTACTGTATTAGGTTGCCTTATCAAAAAGTTTGTTGAATACATAGTTGCCTAGATTTAAGGCTCCGTTCTGAAAACATCGCAGCAAATATGCAGCCAGTTATTTTTAAAGATTTCTCCGATAATTTAAATAATAAGAACGATATGAATTTTTTTAACTCACACATTCATTTATCAGCGACAATTCATAATTATTAAATAATAAGTTTTTCCTTCAAAATGTGCATATTTCAAAAGAAGACTCTTCCGATCGTGTAAGCGCCGATTAAATACTGGTCTGAACCAAATAAAATATCACGCAGTGATATAAATTATTTTGTGATAATACATAAATAAATCTAACAATAGCAAAATACAAAATTTTTATATAAGAAACATATTCTGAGTCCGACTCGTCAGAAGTGCCCATGTCAAAATTAAATTCTAATTCTTCATCGTTTTCTTTGTTTCTCGATTCTTTTAATATATTGTTAACTTGTGTCACTGTCAGGGTGTTGGGTCCCCTTAAAACCACATAGGCTTCAAATAGCCATCCAAAAACTAACCACAATCTTCAGGATTGTATTTAACGCAGCAAGCATCGGTTGCATGAAGCCACATTGAATTGTCATATATTGAGCGCAAAATTTTCTATATCAGCGAGATTCAGCACGGTGGAATCAGATTGATGGCTTTAATCTTCTTTATAAAATGTCTTTGTCTTTGTTCATTGAATATGTTTTTGGAACAGCTGATAATTAGCGTCATTGATATCATAACATTGCTTGATCCCATAAAAAATGGCATAAAGTAAACTCCTGATCCTACTAGATCCGTCAGTGCTGCGAATGTCTCCTGGAAATCCGTTCGTCTTGAAAATATTTTAAAAGGCTTCACTATCCCTTTGTTATAAAAAGCCGCGGTGTAATCCCAGCCCGTAAAAGCGTGGAAAGCAGGCAACGTTTCTCTGTCACTTTCAACACTCGCACAGAAAATCTAACATCTTAAATCTAGGCAACCATGGATTCAACAACTTTTTTGAAAGGGCAGCCTAATACATTTGGAATAAAATAACCTTTCATTTGATATGTAATTCAATAAAATAACTTACGAGACTATATTAATAACGCTTACTGACCTGTTGATATCTGGCAACTTCATAGTTGCGTAGAGGGGAAAGTAGGCAACCTTTATTTTTTCAATTCCTTGGGGTATATTCTTTCAGCTGATGAGCGACTTTCATGAATACTAATCGAAGTAGTTGATCAAAAGCATTTAATTAAACATTGTATTTCTTAATATCATCGGCACGTGATATTACGTAGCCATGCAACCTATTTGTGATGTATCAATGTATACATTATATATATATATATATATATATATATATAACTAAAACTTAAAATTTTTTTTTTATCGTCGAATTCAATATTTGTTTGGGTATCGATCATTGGCGAAAATTAAAGAAAACTCTTTAAATCAATGCAATATTTCGGGTCTTTATTGATCCTTCTTCATAGCATGGTCTAAAAACAAATTTACAAGTCTCTACAAAACAAACAGAGCATTAACGGCGGACAAACTTACTTCGAGTCTTAATGAGGCAGCGAAAAATCAGCGACAAATACATTTAGACGAGACGATCGAGCAGCATTTCACAGTAACTAACAAGACACTTGGACATTATACAATATACGAATCACAACAACCGTGGCAAACCGTGGGGTGTCGTACGATGCCCACCTGTCATCTGCAACCACCCACCAACCTCCGAAAAAGTAATGTATGCGTGGGGACCGCATGTTGCCAACCAACCTAACTCAAGGCAATATAATTTTGAGTGACACGACACTTAAACAAACCAGCCTCAAAAGCCTCAAAATGCCAGTGACGAGCTTTCAACATTCTCCGATTTAGAGTGATTCCTATCATAGTTGATTATAAAGGCGTATATGTTGCTCAAATTTTCCACATCTAGTTTAAAATTTACTGTGTTCTCTGTAATGTTTATGTAATACATCTCTAGGAACATTCTATTGTTATAGTTTGTTTCAGTGTCAAGCACTTTCACTTCATCAAAGTTGAAACTGTGTTTATTTTTGATCGCGTGGGCCGCCAAGGCGCATCTGTTCTTTTTGGTGTTACAGTCGCTTTTATGTAAATTTATGCGGTTTCTAAGCCACTGAGAAGTTACACCTACATACTTTCCATCGCAATCGTTGCACGAGACACCATACACAACATTAGATCTAAACAGTAGGGGCACGTGATCTTTAATTTTTCCAAAAATAGTTTTTAGTTTATTTGGGTAATGTTGTACAATGTTTAGGTTATCACGCAGAAAAGGCAGGAACACTTTTTTAATTTTACTTGTAACTGTTGGAATTGCCATCAACTTTAAGTATAACGGTATTGTTTGTTCTGGGGGATCAAATATGCTGTGAGTTCTTTGATTAATAGTGACAGTAGAGAACAACAGCTTATTATCCAATCAGCCCTATATTGGTCCTTGTAACAATGGATTATGTCTTGGAGCAGGTAATGCCTCTGCTTGATTTTAAACCTCCGTTTGTGTACAAGTTTGTAGACGACTTGATAACGTGTGTTCCCGGGGGTAGGGTAGATGATATCTTGGCAGTTTGGAATAACGTTAATCAGCATATACAATTCACGATCGAACTAGAAAAGAACAATAGTATTCCTTTTCTGGACTGTAGAGTCGTGAGGGTCGGAGACGGTTCAATACTAACTGACTGGTACACCAAACCAACGTACTCAGGTCGCTACATCAACTATTATTCTAATCACTCTTTTAACCACAAAATAAATACTGTGGTTGGTATGAAAAGCCGAATATTAAAAATATGTAGCCCAGAATTCCGGCCCTCAGCACTAAAAAAGCTCCAGTCAGCGTTTGCAAATAATGGTTTCCCACACAGATTACTTAATAAGCTGTTGTTCTCTACTGTCACTATTAATCAAAGAACTCACAGCATATTTGATCCCCCAGAACAAACAATACCGTTATACTTAAAGTTGATGGCAATTCCAACAGTTACAAGTAAAATTAAAAAAGTGTTCCTGCCTTTTCTGCGTGATAACCTAAACATTGTACAACATTACCCAAATAAACTAAAAACTATTTTTGGAAAAATTAAAGATCACGTGCCCCTACTGTTTAGATCTAATGTTGTGTATGGTGTCTCGTGCAACGATTGCGATGGAAAGTATGTAGGTGTAACTTCTCAGTGGCTTAGAAACCGCATAAATTTACATAAAAGCGACTGTAACACCAAAAAAAACAGATGCGCCTTGGCGGCCCACGCGATCAAAAATAAACACAGTTTCAACTTTGATGAAGTGAAAGTGCTTGACACTGAAACAAACTATAACAATAGAATGTTCCTAGAGATGTATTACATAAACATTACAGAGAACACAGTAAATTTTAAACTAGATGTGGAAAATTTGAGCAACATATACGCCTTTATAATCGACTATGATAGGAATCACTCTAAATCGGAGAATGTTGAAAGCTCGTCACTGGCATTTTGAGGCTTTTGAGGCTGGTTTGTTTAAGTGTCGTGTCACTCAAAATTCTATTGCCTTGAGTTAGGTTGGTTGGCAACATGCGGTCCCCACGCATACATTACTTTTTCGGAGGTTGGTGGGTGGTTGCAGATGACAGGTGGGCATCGTACGACACCCCACGGTTTGCCACGGTTGTTGTGATTCGTATATTGTATAATGTCCAAGTGTCTTGTTAGTTACTGTGAAATGCTGCTCGATCGTCTCGTCTAAATGTATTTGTCTCTGATTTTTCGCTGCCTCATTAAGACTCGAAGTAAGTTTGTCCGCCGTTAATGCTCTGTTTGTTTTGTAGAGACTTGTAAATTTGTTTTTAGACCATGCTATGAAGAAGGATCAATAAAGACCCGAAATATTGCATTGATTTAAAGAGTTTTCTTTAATTTTCGCCAATGATCGATACCCAAACAAATATTGAATTCGCACATATATATATATATATATATATATATATATATATATATATATATATATATATTCTTTATTATCATTAAATAACAGATGAGGGTATATATTTTTTATACCGGATCTTAGACTATTATTGGACTTACTAGTAATATTTATTATATCCTCCTGCAAACCTTTGCCCATTTTCTTGTACACTTGGTATTTAACGTCAAATATGTTTACCAACCAAATATAAAAAAATAACATAATTTGAGCTAAAGAACATTTGTTTGGACTAAATTAAAGTAAACATTTATTCGCTCAAATAAACGGTTGCTTGCAAATAAATATACTATTTACGATTAATTTAAACGCAACGAAATTTTTCTCTATGCTTCTCTACATACGTACGAGTTTCCCATTCTTTAGTTTGGACAGTTGTTGTTTTTATTGCGAGGAAGTCGTGAATGTTTCAAATCAATATCGGCGATTGTTCGTCGTGCATTGAATTATTTACTTCGGTTCAATAGGTGTTCCGGATGGACGCCACTGCCCGGTCGTCGAGAAAAACAAATACGATACACCATTTGTTTTTGGGGTTTCGGGTTAATGAATCATTCAGTTTAGCCAGCCAGCGAGAGGTTTACCGGGAAGCCAATGCGTAACAAAATCGAACAGATTGGCTGCGAACACAAGATTGATATAATACGTTATTCTTTAGTTTTAGGACCTTGTTCCTAATGGTTGAAAAACATAAAACGTGAAAGCGGAAGTAAGACAAACAATTATTATAGAAACACAAAAACTAGTTTTTATAAAGAAGCGTCTCTTTCCTGTGATTAAAAGAGGTTAGTTATAAAAAGATAATTAGCGGTAATTGCACTATGGATACAAACTAATAAATGTTCATATTAATATGTTAATTTCTTTGCGTCTAGCTGCTAACGCTGAACAAGTGAAGCTGTTGAGCCGGCCACTGACGGTACTGCGCCGCAGTACGATTTTATCATTCCATCTTCGTTTCGTTAGCGTCGAAACTCATTCTACCTTCGTCGGATTGTACTGCGGCGCAGTACTGTCAGTGGCCGGCTTTAGGTAGTAAATGTGTTACGATATGACTACATGCGTAAAGTTATAATATAAAAGGTTAATAATATGGTGATATACAGGCGGGATATAAATTTTAAATAAATCAAAAATTAAATAATTAATTAATTAATTTTTATAATATAAAGTTTAAAACAAATCGGGTTGTTATACACACACCCCCAATCATCTATTTTCCGGAATACGACACTATTCAGACGAAGAGAATGGAAATAACTGTTGGACAATGAAAACGTTCTGTCGTTTATTTTATCATACTGTGAAATGTTGCTTGCGATACCATCTACTGAAGCACCCTCTACATAATGAATATAGGGCTTAGCTCGCTCACTTAAATCCCGATGGTATTATTATTATGACAACCACACGTGGAACCCTAACGCACTGCCATGCTATTCTCTGTAAATCCTATATAATACCATTCAGAACTCCACTTCAATTATATCACAAAACCAAATTCGTTGGGAGTGTGCGTACGAACCGTATTTTCGGCGAAAAGCCGAATTACAAACACGAAATTTATCATTTATAATTGAGTTTGTGAATTATGAACTCCGAGGGTTTTGGTTAAATTTGTGTACGCCACTGGGATCTTTTATGGCTTTTGTCCGCCTGATTGAATTTAGTTTATTCCACTGAAAGGATAAGTAAGAATTTAGGTGTTGAGATATTTCGTTTTTTATGCAGAAATACGAAGCTGCTTAAAAATAAATTCTATAATTTACTTATTGTTATAGAGTACCTACCTATATATGCTTTTGAATTAATAATCGCAAACAACTACCGCTGTAATTGCTTGTACTATCACGAGCAAAACAATAAACGGGGACAGTCAAAATTGCACTAATTCAACTGGTATTAGTAATGTTATATGCGAGTGTGCATCAGTTGGTGACAAATAAATATCATCTTTAATTTAGACTTAAGCAATAAAAATGCCGCAAATTAATGAATTTAAGAAGGTAATAATTCAAACTCGACTGCATGATGGTATCAGCATTCGAGAAATTGCTACTGAATAAGTGTAGTCAATACCATGAAGAATAAAATCGTTGAAACCTTGGTTGAAACCGAAAGAAGTTTGAAGGTTGACAAATACTGTAAAAACGACTTCACAGGTTAACGTACTGTCAAAGTAAATGTTACACAACTAAAATTGTTAAGAATATACGTGCCTAATTTTACTATGTTGTCCCCGTTCTTTTGCTAGCGATGGTACATGTAGCTGTCACTGCTCTATCTTCAAAACCCTTTCAGTCATAAATAGGTAGGAATCAACACAACACAACTTCTGAATACTAGCAATTTAACAAAATTGTTATTATGTTTTTAATAGCTACTTTAATTAAGATATTGTGATACTTTTTTACCTATTGGCGTAACAGTTTTTATGGGTTTTATTACTAATTTTCAATTGCTGCAAACGTCAGCTGTGGCTGTTGTGGAAACCAATTCTAAGATATAATAAATTTTAGATCAGTTTGAAGTTCATTGTTTGCTTGCGGGAGGTATTTAATTCGCAAAATCAGATTATATGGCGATTCTATATGCAACCGAGGGAGGGAATTTTGCTCGTCATTTTGCTTACCAGTGAAACAAAACTGATGTTGGTACAGATAAAGGATCTATTCATATTCAATAAGCCCTCCTTGCTCTTACTATACGGTGCTGTGGTTGGGTATGCACTCGAGAGACGAAAGGGCCGCCGCAAAGTGTCGGAAGACGTCTTTTCTTTATGCGTCTGGAACCGGAAGGGAAAAAAAGCACCTGAACCAGCACGGCAAATGAGAAAAGGAACTTTGCGACCATTAAGACCCAGAGAAGACTAATTAACGCGTTTAGTTAAGTTATTTTCCTCCTTCTCTCCTTACCATATTCTTAATGAGTATTATTTTTTTTTGATGCTCGTGTAAAAACAATTTGGTGATAAATGTGAAAACGTAATGCTTTTTTAACGCTGAAATGAAAATGTTTATGTCATGTAATTTAGCAACACTCTGGAAACCCAAATCAGTATTGACATTGTATTTATTAAAAATGAAAAATAAGGAATTAATTATTGTTACTGTACATTTATTGTTTAGTTTTTAGTTAATTCAAACTCATTTTTTTAACTTTCTTAGTTCGGTCACGTTCCTGGGGGTGTGCAGACGGAACAAAATGGACACTTAGTTTGATTTTCAATAATATGAGTGTGAAAATTGAGTAAATTGAATTGAAAATTGAGGATGCGATTTGAGACGTGAATTACAAAAAAAAATCTTAAATTTATTTATTTGTAGTGGTAAAGAAGGCGCATGTCTAAAAAAAATACCTGGTTATGATATAATTGAAGCAAAAACTATTTCCTGTTCCCGTGGTTCTCTCGGCATTTTTGAATGAGACAAGTGCGATTGCATATCACAGTTAAAGATGGATATCCGTTACAGTTTGATTTTGGAAAATTCTTCCATGAATTGATAGCGAGTTTTATGCAGACCCAATCAAGTCAAACCAAATTATTGTGATTCGCGCCATACTTCTTCTGCATACAGTTGTATAAATATCCGTGCAAAAATAATAATGATAATGATACAATTACATCACTAAATCAATTCCGTACATCTAAATTCACAATATAACTGTATTATTGTATCAAATAAAATCGAAAAAGGATAATAAATCATTGTGTGCTTAGGATTTTTATAACCCCGTCTGAGAAGTAAATTCGTGTACCACACGTAAACGTATCCTACTTTATACCGGAACAGGCGAGAAGGTTTTCGCATTTGCAAACAAAAACCTTTCTCCGACGTGTTTTACTGTCGTCGTATATTTTCATTCGGTTCCGATTGCTCTTGGCAGCAAATTCGATTTTATATTGAACCCTCACAAGGGACCCCACAAATTCCCCATCTCAAACTAAAAAGGACAGAATGTGCGAATATGTTCTTTTTGTCCTAGACATTCGCCATAAATATTTACCCTAATGTCTCGCTACAAAGCTACCTTTGTTAATCCAAAACAACGGTTTTTCAGATGTATATACGCAAGAATATATGTATATCGTTCATTGAAAAAACGCGTTGTTTTGATCGGTTGTCATACTTTAACACACTTTACGTGTTTCTCATTTAAGATTGGATTTTGAGGTACTTACTTCCCCGGTCGTTTAAAACGCTTAATAAAAATATACAGCCGAAATTTTTATAATAATACATTTACTGCCACTAAAAAAATACAGTTTACAAATATGGTTTTATGCTAATATACAATTAGACATCGACTTGATTCAGCAACAGTGCTGTTCTTCCACCAGGTCGTGATAATTTATCCATCATGGCTATTGGTGATACATACAGGATCTAAGGCTGGATCTAAAATTGGTATTAAGTCGCATATCTCTCCGTTTCCCAGACACCACCTTGAGTCATAAATCGCGTTCCCATTACAAACCCTACTCGCTCATCATGACATTGCGCTTCAATTGTGTGAGGACATACGCATCTTAAAAGATACTGGGATGCTGTTAAACAACTTTGAGACACGATATGTAATAGTTATTTATGTTACAAGTGCCGAAAGTACGGAATAGCGCGACGAGCGGTAATGCGGCGCGACGCCGAAGGCGGAGCGCTGCATGTGGGCGAGTCGCGCTTTGTAGTTTTCGGCAAGAGTGCCATACAACACTTTTTGTGCTGATTTTTGAGTTAATATGTATTTTTTTAAAGATTCATAAATCGTTATATTTATAATGTTAGGTTGGTACCACTTCGACGAAACGTCCAGTTTAAAAAACTAATCAAATTCTAACAGATTTATATTTGTTCATTACACTGTAGGTGTCATATGCGTCCCAACATACTAAAATAAAACTACACTCATCGCTATACTTTATTTACGATTTTCTCAATTTATCGTTTTTAGAATTGATATAACAACGGGTTGGGGATATTCCTTATCAACAAACAACCAAACTGGTGATCTTAGTTTATTTTAAATCTGTAGTTTGTACTTTGCCGCACTAGAGCCGCAAAGTTCCATAGCGGCACTCCAACCTCGAACGAAATCAGCTGTTTTCGAGTGTGACAGCACAAAAAATACTTTTCGAACAAGGCGGCCAAATGTGCTGGTGGTGAAATTGTGCCCCTACAGCTTAACATTAATTGAATGCACGTCCCCCTAAATTGTTTTGTTTTTCGAATAATATAGGGGCGTTCCCTAAAAATCTTCATATTTAACCACTTAGCTCATGGCTAACATATTCCCGGCGCCATATCCCAATTATGAGTCGCAAGCAGGAGTATTGGACCATCTGAATTTTGACCGCCTGGACAGTGGTAAAAAATTGTGCAATATATTATACATATAAGATAATAATTGATTATATGTATAAATTCTCCTTATTCGTTCCAGATGTAGTAGAATTCGCGTTAAAGTACTCCATAGCTGGTATATATGCATACAATAGTGTATTATTTCACGAGCACATAATTAAGGATATAAATCGCGAGCATGAAGTTTACACGCGAGCCCTAGGCGAGCGTGTAATCATACTAGCGATTTATATCCGTTATGTGCGAGCTAAAGATGACGTTTTATCTACGACTCATAAATTCCATTTTATGCAAAATATTTTAAATGTATTTGTCAATGATGGCGCGGCGAACTGTCAAATAACTGCCATCCACATAGGTTTTGACAGACTTTGACACTAGCGTTGTATAATGATGACAGTTTGTTGAAATAATGTGGCATTATTTGAACGAACTGTCATTTATACAACGCTAGTGTCATTATAATCATTCGCGCGTATAATGATAGGGATAATATAGTCATAGATACGTATGCAATGAACTTATTATATGTGAGTCGTAGATAAATTTAATTACATTTCCTTTTGTATTTGGTTATTTATTTTCTTAAAAGTCGGAAATTTCCAGTGTATAGTTTATTTTTATGTGTCTATTGGTACCTGGTTTCGGGACGCCTGTCCCGTCTTCAGCCAAAGCTACAATAATACAAGAAACGATAACTATAACTAAACATCAAATCACATTTTAAAAATATATTACCGTCAAATTATAGCTGTTCAAATATATTTGAGGTTAAACACGCCATGACGTCACAAACAACCGGCCTTCTGCGTAATATTCGTGAAATCAGCAGTCTATGAATAAAAATACAAAATCACAATTACAAATATGTACAAATCTCAAGCAACAAACACTCACCTAAAGTTAAGGTAGAATACAATTCAATGAAGTTATAAAATATGTTTAATTACTATCCACGTGTCAGCGTGCATACAGTGCTCGAACAAGCGAACGTTAGACAGAGACAGCATGATCCTGTCATTCTCTATGAAGCGATTGGCGCGATTTTTTGAATAAGCGGGTGAACAGGTGTTGGTTCTCATTACATAAATTTTCATTAAGAAGCTGGCCTGGGAATTCCAAATTGTGTTTAAATATCTCCAGTTCCTCAAGTATATGCATTTTTTTACCTTTGTCGATCTCATGTAGCAAAGTGACGTTGTCTGGAGTGATATGATGAGTTTCTTCTACCAAGTGCTTAAAGATACCTGAATTATTATCATTTTTGTGTTCTTTATATCGATGTCTCAAACTTCTACCACATTGTCCAATGTATGATTTTGAGCAATTACCACAATCTATTCGGTATATACCTGATTTGTCAAATTTATCTATCTTTGGTTTGGTATTAATCAATTGACTGCCCAACTTTGAAGATGTTTTAAATGAAGTAGTTATTTCGAACTTATTCAGTAAAGCCTTAATTTTATATGTTAAATTGCCCTGAAATTCAAGGGATATATAACTATTATTTCTTTTACAATGTGGGTAAATCTCTTTAATAAATAGATTCCTCTTTACAGAGCTATAAATCTGTTGCATGTCCTCCATAGAGTAACCATTGTTAACAGCTATGTGGAGTATATTATTGATTTCCTTATTAAAATTGTCAGTATGTTGTGGAACAGTAAATGCTCTATGAAAGAAGTATCTGAATGATGCCATCTTATTGTTGTATGAATTAAAAGAATCTTTGGGAATAACAATGTCAGTCTGTGTTGGTTTTCTGTATATTTCAAAAGTTAGTTTCTGATTAGGCAAGTCTTTGCAAATGACAAGGTCTAAAAATTGTATGTGTCCCTCGCTCTCCCTCTCTACAGTAAATTGCAGTGCACTCAAATTGTTTAGAATATTGTGTAAAGCAAGTAATTGGGCATCACTACCCTTGTAAATAATAAAAATGTCATCTACATAACGAGTATAGCTTACGATCTCATTGGTGATTAGGTGATATTTGGGGGAGAATAGTATGTCTTCAATTTTGTCAACGTAAAATTCAGCCAGTAAACCTGAGAGACTGGACCCCATGGGTAGACCGTCCTCCATTTTGTAAAATTTGTCTTTGAAAAGGAAAAAGTTTTGTTTTGTGACAAGGTCAATAAGCTCTATCAAATTATCTATGTCGAGAAAACTAAGTTCATGGTGACAGTGTAAGTTATCTAGCAGAAAATTATAAATTATGTGGATGGTCTCTTTTATGGGGATATTATTATATAGATTTTTGATGTCAAAAGTTATAAGCTTGTATTTATTGTTTATTGTTAAATCTTTAATTTTATTTATTAGAGCTAAAGAATTAGGGATAGAATATTTAGGAGTAAACTTAAATTTATGTTGTACGACTAGTTGCAATATTTTTGAAAGTTTTCCAGTTGGGGTATTGAGGTTGGTTATAATAGGACGGATGCTTTTATCTGGTTTGTGAAGTTTGATAAGGCTGTAGAGAAGGGGAGGTCTGGGGTTCATTTGTAGGGCCCTATAACTATTATACTTGCATTTCTTTAGGGTGTCTTGGTTATTTTTAACAGTCTGACGGACCAGTTTATTAAAAGAATTCATAGGATTCCTATTGCAAGGTGAAATGTTATTGTCTTTGAAGAACATTAAAGTTTTATCAATGTAAATATTTGTTGGAATAAATACCAGGCCAGCATTCTTATCTCCATAAGTAACGGTGATGTCCTCTTCTGTAATTTTAGTCTTCAGTCGGTGGATAATGTCGTTCTCTTGGTTTTTCTGTCTTACTCTCTTCGCGAGGTCGTGGGTGTTTTTGTCGTATTTGAGTGTAGAAATAGTCTTTCTTCCGATTGTTGGATAATCAGGATGTTGTGACAGCTGTGATTCCAGGTCTACAGCAATCTCCTCCTTGTTGATCCTTTTAATCGTGGTAGTGTATTTAGTGCTACATGAGATCGACAAAGGTAAAAAAATGCATATACTTGAGGAACTGGAGATATTTAAACACAATTTGGAATTCCCAGGCCAGCTTCTTAATGAAAATTTATGTAATGAGAACCAACACCTGTTCACCCGCTTATTCAAAAAATCGCGCCAATCGCTTCATAGAGAATGACAGGATCATGCTGTCTCTGTCTAACGTTCGCTTGTTCGAGCACTGTATGCACGCTGACACGTGGATAGTAATTAAACATATTTTATAACTTCATTGAATTGTATTCTACCTTAACTTTAGGTGAGTGTTTGTTGCTTGAGATTTGTACATATTTGTAATTGTGATTTTGTATTTTTATTCATAGACTGCTGATTTCACGAATATTACGCAGAAGGCCGGTTGTTTGTGACGTCATGGCGTGTTTAACCTCAAATATATTTGAACAGCTATAATTTGACGGTAATATATTTTTAAAATGCGATTTGATGTTTAGTTATAGTTATCGTTTCTTGTATTATTGTAGCTTTGGCTGAAGACGGGACAGGCGTCCCGAAACCAGGTACCAATAGACACATAAAAATAAACTATACACTGGAAATTTCCGACTTTTATTTAAATTTTGCCAGTGAGATGGAGGATTTTATTTCGAATTTATTTATTTTCTATTCCATTTAGCGCATGCTTCAAGCATAATATGTGGTCAATTTAGACTCTAAAGCGTAAAATAATGTTAATTATGACTGGAACAATATATTGACTACAAAATATTCTTTCTTTAAAATCATTAGTCAACAAAATCATGTTTCCGGTTGGATTAAAAATGGCCGTCATCTAAATTGTGAGTTTTGATTACGTATTATATTATTTTATTTTTATTTTTTCAAATGTTTATTTAACCTTTTTATAAGCTACTTTAGATATTTTACATTTATTATTTTACAATAGTCATATTTATTTTGTACTGAAATCCTTATTACTTATACCGGGTGGTCGTTTTAACTTGAGACTCTTAAATATCTCGTAAAATATGCATGGTACGACAAAAGTGTCTCAAACAAACTTGTAGGACTCAAAGGGGGAAATGAGATGACGATATCAGTTTCATTGCAGATGGCGCTGCAATCGGTGAAAATGATGCTAACTGCATTTTTTTGAATGGCAATACCCAAATTTTTTATAAAATTATGATATTAAGCTAAATAAGAAGAATCTTTTGTCTGAAACTTTTTTTCGTACGATGCTTTTTTTTCGTGCGTAAACAAACACTATGCGCATGACGGCGCAACGCGCGGGATACTAAAACGTGTCCTGGCTACGCACATACCTTCTTACGTTGTACCATGAGTGTTTACTAAGTCGTCGCTTTGACTGCCAGACGGCGAGCGCATCTCATGCAGTGGCAGCGGTCGTAACTACCGCAGCCGCCACAAACTTCCACCGTCAATAACTTTTAATAGATGCATTGTACGAAAAAAACATTCAGACAAAAGATTGTTCTTATTTAGCGTAAAATCATAATTTGACAAAACATTTGGGTATTCCCATTTAAAAAATGAAGTTAGCCTCATTTTCACCGATTGCAGCGCCATCTGCAATGTAAATGATATCGTCATCTCATTTCCCCCTTTGAGTCCTACAAGTTTATTAAAGACACTTTTGTCGTATCATGCATATTTAACGAGATATTTAGGAGTCTCAACTTAAAACGACCACCCGGTATAATATGTATACGTGCCTACAAAAGCAGTAAACCTTTTGAAACCTTGACGTTTTTTGAACGCTATCTTCACCTCCGTCCACAACTATCTAAAGCTTCGGGAAGAACAGGGGTTATAACCATGGAGGACAATGCTGTCTTAATGAAGAATGTGATCAATGGAATCATTTTGATAACGCAAACCGGGTAATGGAAGACTCAAATTTTCCTGCTTCTCAGCGCACGCATTGCGGCAAATTTTTACGCATATGGCTAGAGAGCGGATTCTATGTATTTTGCTTTTGTTATTTTATTGTAAGCTATCTTCGCGAATTAGAAGTATGTCATGTCTACTTATGACATTTGATCACATGCATCGACATGCATAACCGAAACAATAATTATTTTCAGAATGACAGGTTTAAAAAACACCGTTTACAAAAGTAAAGAAAATAAATTCAGTATATTAGGTTGCACGTACGTATTTTGGTATTCTCATAGTACGTAGCTGTGAACTGTAGGTCTACTCGTAACTGTAGAAGATAGATAACTATGGTGATCAATGTAGGTATCAATTAAATTAACGTATGAGTAAACCTTAGTTATTTTTTTCCCGAACCATCTTTCCGATTTTTTTAATCAAGTTGTACGTTGAATTAAAGTATCTCCCACAATAACGTTTTTCTTACGGCTAGATTCGATTAGAACCCAAAAACGTTCAAATAAAATAAGAAATAAAATGGTCGATTGGTTAAATCCACCATTGGGGTTACCAAAGTACGGTATCACTATCTCCCTCTATAGCTATATCCCATATTACGTTAACTTTATCCAGGGTCCCAATTTTGTGTTTGTTGAACTTTATGCGTTCCTATATCCGAACAATATTACGATGGTAACACCTCCACGCAATCTGTTCGAACTTTTTGCACCATAAATTTCGGTCTGTTGCCATTACACTTCAGGGACGAACTCCTACCGCAGTTCGGCTCCGGTGCGCCGTGGTCGAACAAAAACCGCAAAATATGTGACACAAATCTGGAGCAATAAATTCACACGCACGGAATATTTCTTTCCGTGGGAAACGTGTGAAACAGTGAAGTATGTTAATATCCGGTTTATATGGTAACCAGAGCTATTGCAACTACTGGAAAAGACTACCTGTTTTTTCCCTTTAAGTTGGTATATGAAGTAGAGTCAAGAAACGTCTTATGAAATCGGACATCAGTTAGAACGTATTTATAAACTTAAGGTGACCAAAATTTGATTGAGGCGAAGCAACAAAAACAAAATCGAGTGTGGGTGAATTAATACCAAATACCGAAAGATCGACAAATGCTAAAAATTGGGTAAAGAAAAAATAATTCTCGGTATGTTTTTGGGTTGGATTGTGTACACAGTTTTGTTTCTTACGAAACATATCATTATACTCTACGTTATTTTCTTGTAGTGTATAATTGTTTTGATATACGTAGGTATATATTTAAATTGTGCGATTCAAGAAAAAGTTTTTGTTCTTATTTCTTATTATGTAGTTTCAAGTTGTAAATTTGAATTCAGTTCAATTTAATTTAATTATTTGTACCAAATATATATAAGTTATAAACAAATACATTTTTTCCACAAATGTCAATACAGTTGGTTCTATTGAAGGAACATTTTGATTTGAACTCAACAAAACTTTGAAACAGCGCACAACCGTACCCACTGTTTAGGATTTACCATAAGTACTTTGAAATTTGTAAAAATAGTATTACTAATTCAATTTTTATTAGGGTTTCCGACTAACAATAATAACTCGATTAAAATACAGAAACACAAATACAATGTTTTGCGCGTAGGTACTTTTACTACAACCGCAGATTTTCTTTCGCTTAGGGTCGGTTTGTTCATCTGGCGTTGTGTTTGATGGCTTTACCCCCACAAAAGACCCCATTGGACTTATCTGATACATATCTAAGCAACAGTTTATGGGTAGGTGAATATACCGCCCCTAAATATGTTAACGAGGCTTGCAGATGGATGATTATTGGGACAACAAAAATCACTGCTTTGATTTTTTATTTAATTGACTCCAGTGGCAAAGGAGAATTACTTTATAGCAGTTTGGTTAGGATTCTTATTTTTAACGAATTAATGAATATTAGATTTAGAATTATTCTGGTATGTATGTTTCACAAAATGCTAGCATTGTTGTTTTTAGAAAACCACTGTTGTTTTATGTAAAAATAAATACGTTTACTGCAATGCATAGAACGATTTGAAAACTCACCATGCATTACAGCTGTTTATTCATTTTTTTTGTTATTCTACTCTGAAAAGCAGGCATCTTTAACCTCAGTAAGACGTGGGACAAAATGTAAAAAGTCCGGACGTCTAGTTAGTTCCCTTATGTAAACCGCTAGAACGACAACACTTTGTATGGCAGTATTAACATAGTATAAAAATGTTTTTATATTAACTATTTTTTGATTGATAAAGCTGTAATACAAAGTTGAAATGGATATTCTGTTTAAATCTTTTGTTAAGACAAAGTTGTAATGAACCTGAAACGAAATTTGATCAAACTGCTTTATACAGGGTCCTGCAACTAAGCTCCCGTCTTCTGTAGCTCACTTACTCATTAAGCTAAGAGTTTGACATTTTGCAGGCTTACCCTGTACTTCAAGGTACAATTCAAGAAATTATTTTTTATTATACTGGGTGTTCCAAAAATGTGCAACGCCATGGTAATATATTTTTTTAAATTGCATGCTATACATTTTTCTACACATTTGGAAGCATTTTATGGTTGCCTACATATCACCAAAATTTTATTGAAATCGGTTGAGTGACCGCAGCGGAAAAAAAATAAAAACCAAAAAAAATTGATTTTGCATCGTAGGCTTTAAAAATCAATAAAAAACCACAAAATGCACCTCTTTAATAAAATTTTGCGACGTGCTTATTAAGTTAGATGTAATAGTCTCGTTAACCAAGTGACATTGATCCAAATTATACAGGGTGGCCAAAATCGAGTGTCAAACTTGTCAAACTTCAAAGCGCGCTATTGGTCTTATTTTAAATTGGAACCCATATTTTTTTTAAGTGAAACGGTGCGGAATTATGGAATAAATATTGTTTCTGAATACAACCCCATCATAATTCCCAATATTTTAAAAGTTATTCGCCAAAAACTCATTTTTCAACGTTTCCAACGGCAATTTTAGGTAATAAATATCGTACGTGGCTTCGAAAAACAATTTATTACATAAAATATAACGCAGAGAGGTATTTTAGATTTTACTGTACTTAATTAAGTAGTTATTCAATTGCTAAATTTACTGCAAAATTTACCTATAGCCACATTTCCGTCCTTACCGCTATAGGTAAATTATGCAGTAAATTTAGCATTTGAATAACTACTTAATTAAGTACACTCAAATCTAAAATACGTCTATTATTTTTTATGAAATAAATTGTTTTTCAAAGCCGCGTACGATATTTATTATCTAAAATTGCCGTTGGAAACGTTGAAAAATGAGTTTTTGGCGAATAAGTTTTAAAATATTGGGAATTGTTATGGGGGTGTATGTAGAAACAATGTTTATTTTTTAATTCTGCATCATGTCACATAAAAAAAATTATGGGTTCCAATTTAAAATAAGAACAATAACACGCTTTGAAGTTTGACAAGTTTGACACTTGATTTTGGTCATCCTGTATAATTTGGATCAATGTCACTTGGTTAACGAGACAATTACATCTAACTTAATAAGCACGTCGCAAAATTTTATTAACGAGGTGCATTTTGTGGTTTTTATTGATTTTTAAAGCCTACGATGCAAAATCAATTTTTTTTTGTTTTTTGTTTTTTCCGCTGCGGTCACTCAACCGATTTCAATAAAATTTTGGTGATATGTAGGCAACCATAAAAGGCTTCCAAATGTGTAGAAAAATGTATAGCATGCAATTTAAAAAAATATATTACCATGGCGTTGCATATTTTTGGAACACCCTGTATAATAAAAAATAATTTCTTGAATTGTACCTTGAAGTACAGGGTAAGTTTGCAAAATGTCAAACTCTTAGCTTAATGAGTAAGTGAGCTACAGAAGACGGGAGCTTAGTTGCAGGACCCTGTATATTTGATTGAAATTAAAGATGATGTATTTGCTGATGAAGCAATACAGGCATCTAAACACTAATTACATTTCATTCCTTTTTAAATCTTTTTTTACTACAAAACCTGCTGTGTATTCTACATTAATTGAAAATTGACTGACATTCAAAAAATCTAAATAATCGGCATCATCTGTCATGTCATCAAACATTTTATACCGCTCTATGTCATTTTATTAACATTGAGACAACCATTTCTCTGTGTGGCATATCCCAAAAACTGTCCATTATAGGACCCATGTTGATTTAACGTTTTGATCTATGTATTTTTCTCACTACCATACATACATCAAACAGTTTATAGGTTCTGTCTTAAAGTAGTGTTTTCTGATTCCAATAGGATGTTTGGAACCCCCTGTTTAGCAAGTTGGTAGGTCATCTGATTGCCCGGTGTAATTCTAACGTGTAATTGTTAGGAAGATAATTGAAAACGTTTTGTTCATGTTTTAGTCAAGGACCTCAAGAGCAAAACAAATAATTCATATCGAGAATATAGCAGGTGCTTCTCTAACATTCAGAAAGTATCGATTGCTACAAAACGTGTATTAAAACTTCTTCATAAATCAATCTGTGATCCGTCAGTGTATCTGTAAACATGAAATTACTTAGATGAGGCTCTCGGTTACTCCGTCTGGGTCGCAGCAGACTAATGATTGGAAAACTTTGAAACAGGGCCAGTTCAGGAGTATTATTTCCAGCGTATTTATGAACTTTGAAACCTCTTGCCTGGGAAATAGAATTTTTAGTCGCTTCGGTGGTGAGAGCGAGACGTTAGTGAAACACGGTTCCGCATTTTAGCGTAGACTTTAAAGTTTCACGAAACGGAAATACGCTGCTTCGTATGTAGTGTTGCCTTGGGCAACTCTTCAGCTCAGCAGCGGGTTCAATCAACGGCATAGTAGTAAATTCTGTACGCTAGCGCATTGTGTTGGGAAATATTGGCGAATAAAAGTTTTAAAAGGTTTGATGTTTATATTCGACAGTAATATCACGACGTAGAAGGTCCTATTGACATATCTAAGATAATGTATAAGAATTGCCAGACAAGAGATAATTATGCCTGCTCAATATACATACATAATAGGTATTTATAAATTATGATACATGTGTTAATTAGCTGTTTATCTTTGGACCACCATGCATAACGGAGTGATACAACTGTGATACATACTATTTAAAGAAATACATCAGAATAATAAATAATTAATAAAAAATGAATAATAAAAAATATACTTTCACGAGACAGTGCAAGTTGTAGAGATGGTGTAACTGAACATAATGGTATAGAGGAAATTCTCCAGAAAACTCTAAAATTTTGATTAAAAAAAAACGGTTTTGGGTACTTGCATGTGTTTAAAAATTCGAAATCGAATACAAAATGGCGGAGTTATGAATTTTTATACACATGCAAGTACCCAAAAACAATTTTTTAATCGATATTGGCTGGTGCCTGGGAAATTTCTTCTATACCATTTTGTTCAGAAATCAAAATAGCGGGGTTCACTGTCGCCGACTGAATTAAAATAAAAATAAATGATTTTAAAGGGCGTAGAAGGGTGGCACGAGTCTTTTTATAGTTTTTTATATTTAAATCAAATTTCGAAAAAATATTGGATTATAGCACCATATTCGAGCTGATATCCTGTGTGGGGTTGTTTCCTCTAAGCATTTTTCAAGGATTTTGGAAATGAGCCACCATTTCTGAAATTTCGTCAAAATAGTTAAATAATAAATTAAAGTAGAGGAAATTTTGCATATTTTATAATAATAATAATAATAAGTTTTATTCAGCTCCAAAAGATTTACAAATCATAGATCATCGTTCAAAATTTGACAAAAAAAATTGGTATGAAAAATCAAACATAATATTCATTCAGATAGTATATATCCTTCTCGATCAGATATCTATGACATTTTTTGGTAAACTTAATAGTTTAGCTGCAGGAGCAAATTCTATTTAATCGAAACCGTGTCTGCATTAATACTAGGTAGCCAGGATAATTTGAATCTTTTGACAGTATTCAGAACGTCAGCGAAACATCAATTCAACACGCAAATGCACGGAGAATTGCCATGAGGAGAGCTTAGCTGAGAAATCAATGCGTATTTCCAGTGCGGATAGCAATGTTGTTGTTTTCGCGAATAAATATAAGAGAGATTGTAAGACGGTATGTTAACCTTAAAACTTATTTGGAATATTGAGCATAATTCTTTATGATCTTTTGTAGTTAGCACTGAAGACGGGTTAAAACCCGAAACTATAGTATGCTAGAAGCCAATATAATACCTATATTAATCATCATAACGGAGAACCTTTTTACGTTATCATGCGTTTTTTTGTTGAGGTTTTTGCGGAAGTTAGTCCTATTGGGTCCCCTAAACATTTTTGACCAAGGTACACAAAAATGTTTGTGTGTGCGCGTGTGTGTGTGTGTCCGTTTTTGTGGCGACGATTCCGGAAAAATTACTAAAGGTATCGGGACGAAACTCCATATTTAGAAGTTTCATGATGAAACTTAGAGCTGAAAAGCTTTCTGGTGAAAAGGGTCCAAAACTAACTGGAGGTTTAGTCTTAGCATTTTTGAAAGATTTTGCAAATAAGCCGCTATTTCTGGAATTTCGTCGAAATAGTTAACTAATAAATGAACGTAGAGGAAATTCTGAATAATTTATGCCTATGACACTTTTTGGTAAAATTAATAGTTTAGCTGCAAGAGCAAATTCTATTTGATCGAGATCGAAATCGCTTGTACTGCATTAAAACTAGTTAGCCAGGATTTGTCAGATATTGTGATTCTAATGACAGTAGGTAGTGTCAAATGCTGATGTTTCGACATTACCTGCTGTAAATATAAATATCTGTCTAGTTCTAGTAGTTTTATTTTAACACAGACATGGTCGATCTCGATCAAATAGAATAATCTCATGCAGCTAAACTATTAATTTTATATTTTGTATGATAAAGTCATGTGCCTGGCCACATCAGATTTTTTATGTTAAATAAAAATTAATTGATTGTTCCTTTTTCGAATATGTTTCTGATTGTTAAAAAATAAGAAAAAATTATTTTTTATTACGTACCATATTCTTTCCACACACCCGCAACATAGGGCGTTTTAGGAAAATGTTATTTAAATTACATATGAAAATCTAGCAAAATGACATTTTCGTAGATTTTTGAAGAAAATATTCTATATACTCATTCTTTCTGCCTGTATATGTTTAAAACTGATACTCAAGCAAAAGGTTCTAGCACCCCATTTTTGCTGAGGAATCAACCCACACGTGAATAAAAAATCATCAAAATCAGTTAAGCGGTTCCAGAGAAAAACAACCTTGAAATCTAGCCATCTTGATATTACCTTTCTTGTTGTAACTCTTTACAAAAAGACATAATGAAGTCAATCAAACACCAAATTATCCGGAAAAGGTCAGATTACTGTTTCATTTACTGGAATAACCCTCCGGTATAGCTGGAAAACCCTATACAGTGCTTCAATGTGCAGCCAAAAACCCCTTACATCATTCTTGCACCCTGTATATAATCAAAACTGAAAGTCGAATAAAAACTCATCCACACTGCTGCTGAAGAACTAACTAACCTGTGAGTGATAAATGGTATTGGAGAAAATTTCCTTTCAATGTGTGAGAAATTTTTCATTATCTCCTAATTCTTTTGACCAGTGTAGTTAAGAATTGCCCTCAGAACACTAAATACAAAGTTTCGTGAACATTACTAAATAATGAACTATTCATTTTTAAAAATTTTACAACCCGCAAATATCTTACAAAATAGCTTATCAACTTGACTACACAATCCATATTTCACGATCACGTAACTAAAAATTCTACAGTACGCTTTTAATCTCAAAATCCCATTCAAATGACATTTATTAATTTTACGAAAATTTCAATTTTTAATTTTTCTCGGACTTTTTCATTTTACTAAATTTTAGTTTAATTAATTTAATTTTTAATTTTTTTACACTTTAATAATCTTTTCCTCAAAAAGTTGGCTGGAGGGATAACTTTAGACACAGGGTTCATATCAGTGCCAAAAATATTCAGGAAACTCCTTGTCAAATTCATAAAATTTCGAAAATTCCAATTACGTTCTGTAGTAATTCCACGATATAATAGGAATATCCAAATAAAAAGGACTATTGTTCTGCTGCCTCATAAGCAATAACAAGTGTTCATGCACCAAAGTTCCTTACAATCATAATAATTAAAAAAAAATACACAAATGGGTTTTTATTTTTTTTTATATGATGCTATTTTAATACAATGTTGTACAATCTTGACCAAAGGTGGGGCGCACCGTAGTGCGTTGAGGGCCGCAGGCCGCGGGCCGCGGATTTGACATCACTTCTCTAAAAGATCATCGTGGTGCCCCATCAGAGGTACAGTTATATGTTTTTTTTCATAAATATGATTTTTTTACTTATACGTCATGTGCGTGATTGTACGTTTGTAACAAATACAGTTCTCTGATTTAATTTACGTGGACAATACTATGGTTAAGATTATGTCTCTTATCTCTATGAGATAAGTATCATAATGAATGTATTATTGGTCAGTCTAAGATAGTAAGAATAAAAATAAGAAATTCGTTAAAGTTAAATTCTTTTTTATACAAATTCAAAAGGAAAAGTTGCCAGTTCTCTTGAGTAGATTTGCTATGGGTTTTAGTTGGTTCTTTGTACTTGTTCGGTTTAACGTATTATAATATTATGTAAATGTACAAAATCCGTAATGTTTGTGTGCCTGAAAACGAAAATAAACATTATTTTTATAATAATAATATATTTATTACTATTGTCTACTTAAATATCATCAAAAGTTCATAACGTAAGATTTTGTATTGTTTCAGGTATGTACACGGAAGCATGCTACCATTGCTTGACGTCATCGAGCTTCTTATAAGGTAAAACTCGAAGCAATAGGTATCGGGCTACCAACAAGACGATTAAATTCCTAAGATAGCTTTCGTTTCTACCATTGCTCCCTCCCCTTTTGTAAACTCAGATCTGGTATTTTATTTTGCCCAACCGAATCCGATACGGGCATAGCTGCTAGCAATAAGGGTTCTCAAAGCAGTTACTCGATGCCAGCCTTCGAAATAAGGTCGCTGTTATGTACTCTGTTTTATTATCTACATTCTAGAACTAGACTACCTTCGATATTAGATAATTCTCTGTCGTATCTGTCGTATACCTACGATGTATATTGTATATGTTACGGTCATACTGATAAACAGGTTATTATTAATAATTACCTGTTATTATTAAAAATAGCCAAGTTGCGTGGTTAAATTGTAAAATTTATGACATGTACCGGCAATTAATAATTTCCACCATGCTATAGTCAATGTGATATATTTCAATACGATCGCGATCGCCACACATCAAATGTTCTATTCACTGGGTTTTCAGTGTTGGACATTAGTGACGTTAGTCGTGACTAAGTTATTTAGTCATTAGTCATGACTAAAATAAGGGAGATCATCAAAACGAGACTAAAAAATGCCAATCCATTATGCTTGTACGTACAAATGTTTAACTCCTTGGGTTATTTTTATATGCGCCAGTTCCCTGCGTTGTTAATGAATCTAGATGATCCGCTTATTTGTAATAAATAAGAAACTGTGTTTGTATTAATCTGCCGACACTACCCGGGCACCAACAAATACTTCGGGGGAGAAGGGCAGAGGTGTAATATTTGAGTTTTATTTTATTTTTATTTTATTATTCACTAAAATATTAGGAAACAATTTGTGTTTGAGAAAGCAGATAAGAGCACAACAGCAAACATTGGCTCAGGAGTACCTCAAGGTTTCATTTTGGGGCCTGCCCTCTTCAACACACAGAGAAAGGAATGCTCAAATCAAATAAAATTGCTTTGCATCAAAACAACGGTTGATTTCCATATCCACGAAATAACTATCCACTTCAACCGAGACAATATTTTCTCAGTACAAATGTGTTAAGTGCTTCGTTCGAGATAAAATTAGTTGCAACGAGTAAACTATTGACTTGCACCAAATAGTCATCAACTCGAAAGGACTATAATGTTGTTTTGAATGAAACTTGGTAGTATTATTTCAAATATTTCAACATTTGGACCAACCTAATATTGTTTTAATGCAACCATATGATGTCTTAAAGAGAGTAATAGAGCTATCGGAATAAGTAATAGGTTATTTTGCTTGGAAGAACCAATGTTTCAGAGAAACATTTGTACTTTTGGTTCAACACCTTTAGTGTTCTGAATAGAGTATTTTGTTCTCAAAGCAAGTAACTGTCATTTTAAACGAAGTGCGTTAAAAATTCAAAGCAAGTAATAGTAATTTACATTCAACATAATATATTGATTTGAAGTGAATATGTTTGTTGTTTTGTTAAAACTATCTACCGCTGCTGCAAAGGTTACATAAAAAATAAGTCTATCAAAACAAATGCAGAAAGAACTACACGATTATAATAGCACATTACTTTCTTAATCATATTTACTAGCAAGAATAATTCTTCTGGCTGACAAATCTAATCAAAACATAATATGTGGTATTACATCAAAGTTCTTTAAGCAATTATTTTGTAAGACATATATTTTTTTTAGTCATGTAGCAAAGACAATGGGTAAAAAAAGTTCATATATACCAATACATTAATTTATTATAAAAATAAAAATACATTTCAAACAAGTAGGTGTCATACTGATATAAACCCAATAACTTGTTATAAAAGAAAAAAAAATACATTTAAAATACAATCAAAAATACAAAAAAATGTCTTCCTGATACAGTAATTAGTACAGTTAAGAGCTAAGCAGTCAACAAGACTTGATGGGCCTTTCTGCAACTGGCCATTATAATACGGTTTCTCACCTTAGATGTTTCTAAATCTCCTCTTCACCGCTTCCCGGAAAACAATCCGATCTCCAATAGCCGGAATAAGTTCTTTTATCTCTTCTTCTGTAAGTTTTGTTATGTTTTGCACAGTTATTTTATGGTCTGCAAACATAGAATGCACATAGTGTATTAACATTCGCATAAAAAGTAGATATACGCATATACTTACTGTCAAATATCGTTTTAAGATGATCTGATGAAATTGAAAAATCATCCACGTTGTCCATTATCACATGTAAAACTGCAGATACAATCAAGCGTATATCAAAGCGACACTGCTTACCACTATAACCAATATATTTGCATGGAGTTAACGTTGTGAGGGTTGTGAGTGCGACTGGAGAATGTAGTCCTCATATACTGCGTATCTAAAAACTGTCGCCGTTCTACGTCGCGTCAGTCTGGTGCCACAAACCGCGCAAACTCTTAAGTTTTCCGCACAATGAAACCACCCGATATTTTAAACTAAGCATTTGGTTACTTGGTTCACACAAAACGTCTCTTGCATCAACCAACTAATTTTACTTGTTTTGAACACCATATTTTACATATATGATCTTGTTTCAATGCAATAGTTGTTTTCATTGGAATATATTGAATTGTTCAATGCAACACACTATATTCTTGAAAGAACTCATAAGAACTTTTAAAATTATCCAATGTAGTTTTACTTGGAAACAAAATGTTGTCGCTTCAAAGGAGAAATTTGTGAGTTTTGATTCAAAAAGCTCATCTAAATTGAAAACTTTATTGATTTGTTCGGAGTAAATTTCGGCAAGACAACGAATGTCTTAAACATTTCTCTGTGTGAACATTACAAATGCTATTTAATCGAGATCGCTTGTACTGCATTAAAACTAGTTAGCCAGGATTTAACAGATGTTTTCATTCTATTGGCAGTAGGGAATCCAATCCCACAAATGCTGGATCCCGCAATTGCGGGATCTCGCATGGATTTCGCGGGAACAACGTTGCAGGATTATCTGTGCGGGATTCACGGGACTCGATATCAAATTTCTGAATTCGTCAATAAAAACGAAAATTTCATAGCACCGCAGAAAGCAGTAAATTACTCATCATAAATTACGGACTCGTGCCAAGTCGGTTCGACTCTGGGTTTCGTTCCTTTGCATCAAATACGGCCGACCGAAAACATTTTTATGAAGTATATTTATTGATAGTAAACAACAATTTAAAACAAATGTTTTAGGAAAAGAGAATGAATGTTTTTAAATGTTTATAAATTTTAAAGTAAAAAATAACAGCAATCTTTACAAGGAATCACAACCTTTGTGAACATTTAATTTTGTCTCTTACCAATCAATATCTTTTGGGAACGAGAAGAAATTAGAAACTCATTTTCTGTTTGCCGCTGTGGCTTTCGCAGATTTGCACAATACACCCTTGTCCAGGCTTACTAAACTTATACGACGAACACTAACACTAATACTAACACTATACTATACCTTAATATATAACTCTACATACACTTAAAACTAACAATAAGTCAATAAAACACTATGTAAATTTGCTATGATAACAACAATCTAAAAACAATTCAGAATTGCTTACTACGGACCTGTATCTACCGTCGTTCAACACCGTTCGACGTAGGTATAACCACAAAATGTAAAAGATGAGACATTATATATTATATGTTATTCTTTCTCAGAAAATACTTCCAAAATCAATGTAAAATGTAACTTTTAAACTATTCCGACTGTTGTATTTTGTATTGTATCTATATGCTAAAAATATCTTCCTGCTACTATATGTTGTTTTTAATTACATAAAAACTTTTATTAGCATATTTAGTAGGTTCAGCATAAAGAATATATTGTTTGCTATCCCGCAATTTCGCGGATCCCGCGGGATTGATGGCTATAATCCCGCGATTTGCGGGATTGAGGTTTTGGTGCGGGATTGGATTCCCTAATTGGCAGTATTGGCAAACATCATTGATTGGCACAGTTTGACACTGCGGTATAGGACAGTATTTGAAAACATCATTAATTGGCACAGTTTGACACTGCACTATAGTATGATAAAGTAACGTGTCTGGCCTCATCTGATTTTTTTAAATTTTAACCCAGTTTTGAGTACGTGTAATGAGTTATGGTTGGTGCTATTTTGATATGTGTCACTTTTGACACTTTATAATGACTTTTATATCTGTTAAAAATTTGTGTGAGTTCGACCTTCTGACGGACTCCTTACCTGGACAGTAGAGTGGACAACTGGACACTCTGGACAGCCGTCCCAAATAGGGCGACGAAGTTTGCAATTACATTCATAGAGAATATTTGATTTCAACAGAAGAACAAAAGTTGGCCATAGTTTCTCTGCTCTTAAATTTAATTGGGCTATAATATTATATTAGTTTCTAGTAAAAGAAATAGAAATAATAAAAAAAAAATTGTTTTTGTGGTTACCATTCATAAAAAGATAACTGCCGTGAATTTTTTACAAAAAGAAGCGATAACACTATGTAATTATAAAATTAGTTTGTGTTGTAAACAAAATCTAAAAATGTCGTAGCTGATAAATATAAATTAAATTAAATAAAAATGTCATACTTAATGTGTTTCCTGGTTCCAGGGTAGCCTGCGACAGTCAACTTCTTTTACGGTCTGTTGCAAATACCCATGTCTATGTCTAAATAGAATGTAGGCCCGGTCGAAATAGTTAACGTTTGTCAAGTAAAATTGTCCTGAACTACGTCCGAGGACAGACAACTATCCACTGCTATTAACGCGCCAGTACCACTTTACGTTTCAAATAATGTATTACGTCGGCACCCTTCCCTTGTTAGTGATAACAACATGGAAACACGTCAAACAAACCAGAACAATTACTTATCCCAACTGCCACTGACACAAAGCACTGTTGAAACATCTGGTCCATGAGGACTCGGATAGTTTAATTAGCATAGTGCGGACATTAAGCATTTAAATTAGTAAAATAAGCACGACTTATAATGCTATATATTGTAGTACGAACATAATGGAATAGAACAAAAATCCGTTGTGCTAGAACAACATACGAAAATAATTACCATTATCTGATCGCTGCTTATATTCAGCGTTCGGATATTCGGATTCCGCTATTAGTGGACGGAATTGCAATCATCACCGCCCTAAAACTTTAACTGCTGTACTCATTGAGTATTGAAACGGCCTGTCTCATATAATTATGGTAAATACAGAAAATAAATACTGGAAATTTTCTTCTGAATAAAATCACGTTATCTTCTTTAAAAATAGTTTAGTTTCTATAAAACACAAAAATTTAAAAAATTCTACCGGGTTATTCAATTTCGAGCCTCACCATGGGGATGACGCTTATTAGTGGAGATAGAGCCTACGTTTAAATTTGGCAACGTTTCGTATTTTTGTGTTGTTAAATTATCTGAAAAGAAATTTAAGCTATCATTGCTCATTTTGAAGATATCCACAAAAAACTGAAATGTTAAGATATCGTTTTTAATTTTTTATTCATAACCAAATGTAGCTAGATATTTGAAACAAAAACATTCTACAGGTGCTTTTTACCAAGGAATGCAGTGTCATTTTTTAATTTGAAATAATATCAAAGCTGGTGGCGTAACCATGGCCAACTTTTGTTTTTGTTGTGGGCGCCATGTTGAATTTTGGCATTTTCAGATAGTCGTGTTTTTTTTCTCTTTTCCGCAATGTATAACATGTTACCATTATTTTTGAAAATAACGCTGCAAAAGTGCTGACGTACCCTTTCAAGATGTTGCCAACACTTCAATAAGCTTTACTGGTCTTTCCAATAAATTGTATTCCAATGGAAGCATAGCTGTGTCCCTAATTAAGAAATGCGAAAGAGTAAGAGCGGACATTTCATTTGGATCTGAAGTTCTGATAAGTGGTCGAGAATGTAATCACACTTCAATTTCAGCTAATAGAGTACTAAATTTCTCGAATGTTAATAGATTTAACCGCTGCTTCATGTAGTCTCCAAAATGAGGTGATCATGGTGGTAAAAATTTCCAATTAATTTTACATGTAGCTGTATCAGTTATTATCGCATCTTTGTGAGCGTATAGAAAATAAAAAAAATTGCTTAATTCGTTATTCGCACCAACAAAATTTATTCCGTTATCAGAGCAAATTATTGAACAGTAGAACAAGTCCCCTCCGTGCCGTAGATCTTCTTAGAGCAGCTAGAAACGCTTTAGTTGATAATTCGGTAACACACTCTAAATGAACAGCCCTAGTTACCATACATACAAAAACTACTATGTATGCTTTTACTAGTTATCGGCCTACCTCTTCTCCTACGCTCTTTGCTATGAATTGAACCGGCAAGGTTAACTCCAGTGTGTAAAAATGGTATGTTTGTTAGTTCTATTCTAAAGTATGGAAGAATTCCCATTAATTGTTCTAAAGATTGCGGATAAATTCGATAGCACTTTAAGCATGCCTTAATAATTGTTTTAGTAAAATTCGTCCTCCAGTTGGCAAAAATTTATTTCGTAGGCATGCTAATATTACATCCGCTCGGGGATGATGTAATTGGACGTGGTACTGTGTAAGAATCAACCAATTTATTCTATGCTTTGGTAAAATAATAAGGGTGCTTATGATTTTCTGAAATTGTAGCTTTTAAAATTCTCCCTCATTGTAATAGTATAAGCACGATGCGTGTCAAACCAGTGAAATTGTCTAGTTATTTATATTGTGTCATTTTTACAGAGATACAACTTTACATAAGATTAAAAAAAGATCACCTGATTAAAAAGTAAACTCAAAATTGGTAACAACAATTTTTTTTCTAAAGGGTTCAAAGCAACTGGAGATTTACTACATATTAGCAATTTTCAACTATTTTGCAAATGTACCGGAATTTCTTCATAATAGTTAAATAATAAATTAAAGTAGAAAATTTTGTATAATTTATGTCTATGAAATTTGTTGGTAAAATTAATAGATTAGCTGCATGAGCAAACTTTAACTTAGAACGTCATGCATAGCAGGTGACTCTGTCGGTCTCTCTGTGCATTATGTATATATGTTACAGTAAAAGCATAAAGTGCAGTAAATGTATACACTTACTAGTCAGTGTATACATTTACTGGCCATTTTAGTAAAAGTATTAACTCTGTATTAAAATGTATACTATTCCTAGTAGATGTATACACATACTAGCTGATGTATACATATGCTACCACTGAGTAGTAAAAGTATCAACTAAATGTAGAGAAACTTATTGAAGTATATATGAATTACGATATGCTCATTAGTACTTGATCTTTTGAAGGTGACATTATGTACATTTATGTTAGAATTTAATTATTATTGTAATTATATGTAATTATTGTAATTAGTATTGTAATTAACTGATTGTGAGAACAGAATGTCAATGAACTGATAAAAGCCGGATGACAAAATGATTTTAATTCTGAACGGTTTGACATGGCTATTTCGTTTCATTTGGTAGTTTGATAGTTTTGAATTTGTTGCACTCTGGATTAATTAGCAATGTATTAATTAGGCAATGAAAGCATAAAAGATATGTTGATAGGTATTTTTTTAATAAAACTACATATTATTATGTCGCGAACACTTTTGAGTTACAAATATGCTTTGTGGTTAAAATTATTACTTCTCTTATCAGTTGTTTACAGAAATTATCAAATTACCAGTTGTCTTGTATCATAAACAATTGATCCTGTAGGAACAACGAATTATAACAAACAAATTTAGTCTATTGTGCATTCATTTGTGACTGATATGATATAACGTAGATCTGATTCTTTTTGTATAATAACGGGTAATCGTTTGTTCAACATTATAACAGCTTGTGGCAATTCATTCTTGGCTGCAGAAGAAATATCAAGAACTTGTACATGACCGGATTTTCTTGTCCATGAGGTTATTTATTACAATACATTAACAGTACACTACTTTGAATTACATAAACATTTCATTATGCATTATTATTCTGCTTTGTTATTTTGCAAAACATTATGTTCACTGGTTGTTCTGGGGACACCTCTTGACCTGGAGTGTTTGTATTGAAATTCATTCAGGACCTGCACTGCATGAGAACTCGACTGTACTTTTAAGAATGCTGTTCAACATATTTATTTAAATGGTTTCCTTCGTATTGCGCCTCCTTTCGCTAATAATTGTTTTGTTCTGGTAGGAATTATATTAGGTTATGTAGACCACAGCGGGAGCCAATAGAATTCGGAAGTAATGCACTTCTACTAGTAAAAGTATACATTTATATTACCGTGTGTTTTATTTGTGTATACTTCTACGAAAGTTGGTTAGTAAAAGTGTACATTTTATTGGTTGTGAATACTTCTACTATACAAATCTGTAAATGTATGCACTGACTAGTAAGTGTATACATTTACGAAGTTGGTGCTTTTACTGTAACATATACAAAACATAGCTTAGTGAAGCGTTAGCAGTTTTTAGTCGAACCAGCGCTAGCCCGACTACACACATCAAAACACTCTATTTGATCGAGATAGCTCGTATCTGCATTGTAAGTAGTTTGCCAGGATTTGACAGATATTTTGATTCTAGTGACCGTGTCGTCAGATCGTCAGCGTTTGACACTGCTGTATAGTATAATAAAGTCATATGCCTGGCCACTTCAGAATTTCATAATTGTAGGGTAATTATTTAGATATAACATTACATCCTCACATCTGGTGTGACCTTGTGATATGGTTTGATGAAAACATGGATGAGAGCGAAAATAAAAAATACGATCATTCAAGATTCACTTCCTATGTTACTACTGATCTTTCTGAAAATTGCCGTCCAGCTACGACAATCGGACTCCAAGGTCAATACCAATTGACCACTCATACAATAGGAGTAATTTTCTATTGTAATTTTCATTATTCCGTTTAGGTTTTATACGTTTTTAATCTATAGCGCCATTTGCCTGGGGCTACAAAATTATAGCGTAAACTATAGTAGGTATCTTCATCTCTGGAAGACTTTAAGCTTCCGAGAACGTAAGGAGTTTTTGGGGTCTCGGATTCCAAATCTGATTTCGAAGTTTTAGAATTCCAAATGGCGGACCTAATATGGCGACCAAACATGTAACTAATTGTCGGATTCATACAAATATTAAAACATGTGATATATGAAGGTTTCCGATTCCAAATCTGCTGTCAGATGTATACAATTTAAAATGGCGGATCCAATATGGCGACTAAAAATGGCACCGAATGCAATCTGACAACCATAATACATTAACGTGAGTTTACAACTTTTGTTTTCCTATTTCCTGTAACATAATTATGCAGCTCTTTGGTTTCAACACTTATGTCAGTTAAAATCCAAATTTGCGAATTCAATCTGACGAGGTTTAAAATACAAATAATTTTAAATATTTAATGATAAGAAATAAACGTAACTAGGTACACAAAACATGGAAATACAATGATAATAAATTTATATAAAAAAAGTACATTTTTTATAAACAAAATCACAATTTTTGAAAATTTTTCTGAAAATTATCAATTTTTTTATTCATTTTTTTAGGCATTCCGTAATCTGTCCACATACAAAATTTCAAATCGATTGACCAAATTTTTCAAATTTAAAACTTTATCCGATAATATTATGGTAAATGTTTACTGATTCATGTTATTGTTACCGAAAATCTGTCCATATATTAGGCAAAAAAATCAGCACAATTGGAAAAATTTTGGAAAATTCTACAAATTTGTTTAATGCTTTATGTATACTGTATAGTCACCGGAAAACTGTCCACATGCAAAATTTCAACTCGATTGGACAATGGGAAGTAGGAAAAATATCGATTACAAGATTTTAACGTAACAAACAACCAAACAAACAAACAACAAGTGAAGTTAATATAAACGTAGTAATTGTCCCGGAATATTATATAACTTTGTAATAATATTTTGTACAAAAAAGTTTATAAACTGCTATCATAGGGACATTTGTTTGTGCCACTGTATGCGGCAACACGGTAATGCGCTAGAGCGTAGCGTGATATCGACAACTGGTCCCTTTTTCGTTTGCAATTTTTTCATGCGCATTTTATCATACGTTTCGAACCGCGGACGGGTTTCAGACGAACACATCTGATAAAAAACACAATAAAGAGACTAACTAACGAGTAAAACGAAAATGTGTATTTTGAACCAGTTTAACTTTATTTGCAAATATCTGCGTAACTAGAAACGGTCAACTGGTCCGTTTTCACAACCACGCACACAATTATTGATTTTAAGAACTATTCATGATAATTCTGATGCTGCGTTATTTTTTTGTAATGAATAAACCCCAATTTATCACTAAATAATATGGATAATCCATAACGATATTAAATAATTAACGTAATTACATAAATACATTTGGAACTGTAAATGAAGTAATAAAGGAAAAACACAAATTCAATATTGCTAATAGCTTTTCGGTTGGACGATTATCGGCAAAATTATCTCTTGATTACAAAAACCCTGTTTCTTAGAAGTAATCAGAGTGTGCCTTTAGGCGTTTCTGAGGACCTACAATAAACAAATGCCTGTTAATTGAACCGAAACTAAACTGAAGACGATCGCTTTGTTATTTTGGGTTCACCGAGGTCAGCATTCCGGAAGTTCGCCGCAATTATACACCAATTGGATCTTCCTAATAACTTTCAGGCATCCAGGAGCGACGCTGTCTGACTTTCCTGTCTTGCCATTCTTAATTATTAGTGGGCTTTGGGGTCGCTAGCGGCTAATGACTAGGCCTGCAGACCATTAACTTGGTCATTCTTCTGGCACTTGCGGTAATTTGGTGGATGATTGTGAATATTTAACGTATGACGGTCTAAACTTCTTGATTCGAGGACAAAGCAAATTGACAGCAATTTGTATTACTACCGTTTATTATTATCCCTTTAAGACGTTTAGCTGAACATCTAAACAATAATCCGGGTTTGGGTTATAATAGTTTAGCGTTAACAAACCAAAGATATGAGTAAGGATATTAGTGCAGAACTGCGTATGATTGAGGAACCGAGACGGTATGGTTGCGTGATCATTTCGCAACATATCTCAGATTAATGAGAAAACTATTTATTTTCTATTGCGCATTCTTAACAAAGAAGTACGTCGCGATACAGAAACGTTTCCTTTGCAGTTTCTCAGATAATAAATTCGCAAGATTTGTTATTAGACCAGGGTCGATAATTTTTGAAGCAAAAGAAATACTAGGATGAAACCCATTGGAAAAAGAAGAGAATGTAACAAAAATGAAACCAAAAATAATTTACGGGCGATCTCACATAGCCTCAAAATTTATGTGAAAAATTCAAATAACCAAGTTTTTGGTTTTTCATTCCTACCCTTACAAAAAAAAATTCAAAAAGTTTAGTGAAAACTTACCTTTTTATGTCCCAAAGACACTGTAATTTTTTTGATTTGAAATATTTATTTTTCACCTTATTTTGACTTAATATCGAAAAAGCAACCTAATTTTCAGTCGAAAACTCTCACGTCAAAATATCTGTTTTTAAGTCGGTGGGCTTTTCGGTCATTGAAATCACTTTCTGGTGGTGTAAAAAAATACATTACTATGATAACTGTTCTCAAAAAAATGCAAAGAAACGTAAAATACTCGAATCCGAATTTTTTCTTAATCATTATGTACAATTTTGAGCTATTTATTAAAATGTATACTTTAATTACTCGAAAACCGTAAGAGTCCATGATACATCGATAAACAAAAAAAGATTACAAACCCATAAAACATGCAGATTGCAAAAAATATGCGAAAATAGTTGTTCTAAATATAATTAAAAGTAGGATTTGAAGGGTATTTCTTCTAAAAAATTTGACTGCTGCAATTTTGTAAAAGTTGATTTATTAAATTCTATTTACATTTGTTACTATCCACTACTTTTGTCTCTTTGATGGCACTTCTTCGTCGTTAGATTCGACAAACCTTCCCGATTCTCGTAGATCTTCGAAATCTTCAAGACCATCACTGTCTTCGTCTCCAATATTATTTCCAGTCTGCATTGGTTCTTCATCCACAATTTTATCTGAATCACTAACTTCCTCGTCGCTTTTTTTCCACAATGGAGCATTTTTCAGAATAATGACAATTTGAGCATAAATTTGTGTATTTGAAACACTGTTTCCAGAATCTGGGTTGAAAAAATAAATGTCATGATTATTTGAATTTATTTGATTCAAAAGGACCAAAAGAACAATATCTTGACCCACAACAATGACAGTTTTATTAGTATCTCTGGCAATAAATAGGCATCTACGCATATAATTTAAAGAAGATTCTACAACTTTCTCAAAATATTGTAGATGTCTTATTACATATTAACTTTATTAATTTATTTGGTTGTTAATTATAGTAGTATATTCTATTTCAGTAGTGTTCTTAAACGTTGCCGTTTTCCGCTAAACACGCTGCAATTCTTTTTAACATATTTGTGTTGGTTGCGTCCCTGATTGAGTTAGCACATAACCCAATGAAAGCAGCTCGAACTATATCTTTCTTCTCCTTATCAATTACTGCGATTGCATCTCAACCATTTGTGGAGAAAATGGCGGTATAAGTTGCTTGGTTACAAATCACGCAAGAAATGCACTAAAAACGCCTAGAGGAACGTGCATAATACACAAACATTATCCAGATAGGCATGAATTTCCTTATAAACCATGGTGTAGTGTGGAGAACACCACTTCCCACGGCACTTCATGGTCTTGCTATATTAGTATGGCGGTCCATTATTACACCTCGAATAAATCTGATTATAATTGCGAGCGTCAGAAATAATCCGCGGCTCGCCGCTGCCCATATTCGCAGACACAGATTTGATGTGGCTGTAAAATCGCTCGAGTGCGGTTTGGAGAAATGAGGGTAAATCCACTGCTGGCCGGGTCTATTTTGTACGCGTTACTAGAGGCAATGTCGTTCACCACTGGAGGGATCGACTGATTGGTGACGGCCAAAACAAATTACGTCGGAGAGTACCCAGGGGACTCCGTGCCGACATCGTCATCCTTGACGTATCGCCTATTCGAAGAAGAGGGTTTTGCTACGCTTCTAAGATTCTAGACACCGTTCTGCTATTTCAACATTTCTGTACTTCTTCGGTAGCTCGTGCTTAGGGTAGCTGCTTAGGATGCTGTAATATCCTGTAAGTTCTGTAATGCAGAACAGGTTTCTGATAAAAAGGAGACATCCTGATTCTTACTTTTCTTTACTTTTCTTCGACCTTCGTAGGATTCTCATTATTCAGCATTCTCGTCAATATTAAGGAAAGTTTATCAAATCAGTGCCTGAAATGGGACAGCTTAGTTACTTATAAACACAGTGGATAGATATTTTAGCGACCCAAACGTGATAAAGTGGCCTATTCCCGTGAGCTTTCTAAATCAAACAAGAAGGACTTAAAAGCGTTTTTAATTTCACAATTTCACAGATTTTGTCGCAAAACTAGAGTATAATAGCGTTTTCTTTTGGTAAATATCTGGTGCATCAGTGCACAATTTTGTGTTTTTTTGGTTGCATTCACAGAGTGTTTCGTGTTCTGTGGGAAACCCGGTGCAGCAGAATCTGCACTCAGTGCACATTTTTGGCCACTAGTTTCGAGAACTCGTGCTGGCGAGTGCAATATGGCTTCAATGCGTATTCTGTTGGGATCGCACTCACTTGCCCGACACCGAAATTTGCACCAGTGCGCTCAAACTAGCGCGCCCTAGTTTAGCTAAAAGAGAAAACGTCTAAATATATATTATATAAGTATAAGCGCTTGAATTCACCACAATGCATTTATATCAAATTGTCAAAATTTCCTGCATACAGACGTTCTTCGTCGACTGCTGACCTAAACATTGATAGCGGTACTAGGTTATGGTGATTGGCGAAGCATGATAGAAACCACTAGAAACAGAGATTACGCTCATCAGCGTACAAAAATCGTTTACTTCTGCGCATCTACGCCACACCTCATCCGACGTAATGCCACTGGACACACTGCGCATGCGTTGTACCTACGATCCACTAGACCGGTCTGCTTACTTCGTGTCTCAAATTCGATCATTTCTGCGTATGACGACACTGCGAGAAGGATGTTGACACGGACACCTAGGAACCAAATACGTCATTAAGCTTTTGACATTTGTAGGTTATTTAGGTTAACAAGTTAAAAACCATTCCAACATATTCATTGTCAAAAAAGCTCTAACGTCAGAACAACATATTATGTGTCATTACAACCGTGACAGCAACAGTTGGCTACTAAGGCAGCCATGGAAATTAACACCATATTAACGCTACTTCCGCTTCTTTCTCGCACTGACGTCACTTGTAGGCGTGGATCGTGGTTGAACCGAATATTACCGGCTAACAGTCACGCACTTACAGGTACAATTGCCTGTGTACGGTCCTCATAACCACAGGCCACGCATGCGCATTTGGATCCCGGGCACCACATCGAAGGACAAAAGATATACACTCCATGTCACATTGTTGGAACCGCGACTACACATTGGCGCTAGGACACGCTCCGTATAATTCTTTATATGTATATCGCTCAACCACAGACTACTAGGCTCAACGTTTGCAAACGTAGACCGTTGGTGAACTTTGGGTGAACTCGGCCAATGGAAGCGTTCAGATAACGCAACTATCAGCAGAGTTGCCAGCAGCAGTTTGCAGAGCGGTTTCGCTGACTAGACGTTGATAATCAAAGTAGCACAACCGTCTCAGCGAAAAATTTGCATGTTTAGTTGTAAGCGGCCCATTGTAACCCAAAAAACAATACTATTTGTCATACGGTTCCATAATGGTCGTATATTATGCCATTTTGACAAGTGTCAGATCATTTCAATTTTTGGACTTATTTCAGTTTGTCTTTTCTGTCTGTATATATTGCAGCCCGGCCACTCGGAAGTCGTTCTCAGAAATGTAAACATTAGGATGCGCACTCAACATTTAGTGAAAGGGGTTACTTTGTCTACGAACTCTGAACAGTTCATAAGAACAGCGCTCGCAGCTTATCTAGTATTTGTATGGATATATCGGCTCCCAATTGCTCGATTGTAATGATTTTTGTGCTAAATCACAGCCCTGACTTCTCCGATATGTTACTAGTAGCTATTGTATTTTTAGAGAGCCGGTTTCATATAAGAAAAAGGAAATATTGCGCGATTATCTCTCGTTCTGCGCAACCATCGAGGCAACATTAACTTTGCGGACCTGTAGTAAGTGAACATTTGTCGGTGACCTAGACGCGTAGAAGCTAAAACTTTTTAATCCAACGCTTTTAGCAGCAAACTCATCACCACATACTCAACAGTTTGACACTAATCAAACGTATACGTGTTTGCGCTGACAAAGTTACACAGCAGTTTCATTTCTTTAAGTTTAGACACGGCTTTTAGGATAATCTCTATTTTTCTTACTGATTTCAACAGGTCTTTTAAATATATTTATGGTAGCATGCAAATGTTATGATCATTAATCATACACCAGAAAATTTTCGAGAGAACGACAATTGAAGAATGTGTAATAACAGGTTTGTTCCTACACGAAGAACGGTATCGGTTTTTTAATGATGAACCAATTATGCTATTGTAGACAACGCAATGATAAAATGTACCTGAACGGTATTTTGTGTTTGTGGGAACAGACCTATCGAAATCTGGGGATTTGTGAATGTCAAATGACTAAGCGTTATGGATTTAGATTTCGTTGCGTTGAATACGAATCCGAACTCAAAAACTTAAGTCGAAATGTCAAATGTTGGCAATTTCCTCAAATTTATACCAGCTGAACCCCTGCTGAGTATCCTTTAAAACTCAAAATACTTTCATAGTAAACTTTAAACTATTTTGGGAATTTGTCAAAAATGTTTTGATATAAGACCATACAATTTGTAGGTACCTACATTATGTCATTTTACAGTAAAACTGCGAGTCTTTACAGCATGTCGCTGGTTACAGATAACACGTAACGCGGCTATATAGTTTTTTGTCTGCTCATTGCACTCTGCGTTTCAAACGCTCGTTCCTCTGCCCTATACGTACCATACCTACTTAAATAAATCCGATAAAATGGCAGTAACCCGCTCGAAATCATTCACTCTAATAATATCGGTTTTCTCTGCGGTAATAAATGAGCAAATTACGTGTTGTGAATGGAAGGCGTCCAGCACAGATGAAGAGAAATAGTCTACGAATAAATAAAAGCCACTCGACGAAGATTTATAACCCCTTACCGCCAAACCTGCGCATAATTTGTAAGAAATAATACTCGGCTAAGGTTGCAGGAAAGCGCGTTCATAATTACACTATTTTTAGATTACTCTTTTTGTTCTTTGGCATAGCTTCTGTCTGATCTAATTACTGTTGACTAGGCGACAAGCTGCAGAACTACAAAAGTTAATCAACCGATCCGCCCAACCGTACTGCACAGAAACCGAATCGGCTTGCCTTATTGTGCTGCGGCTTTCCAATTTATACCACATTTGTTAGATGTTTTACTGAATTACTGTCTGGTGCAATAAAATGAAGCATTTCTAACAGATCGTGCATGCCAATTTAATTCTACGTTATTTGAATAGGTAATATTGCTCTAAACATTACGTATATACAGAGTGCTACAAAAATATGCGTATACTAAAAGTTTTTAATCTAGTGTTTTCATAACGATGCCGAAAGCGGTTTCGTTATGAGTTTATAACGAACACAAAGTAGAAAAAAGTATAATAAATATATAGCAAAAGAACAAATAATGGTCTATCTTACAATTTGTATGAAAACTGTCTCAGTGGAGTTAATTTTTGAAGGCTCTACATGAGAGCCACCTCTTAAGAAAAAGTTTATCGAAAATGTTTATTAAATATGTAACGGGTCATTCTAAATGATTGTAGTCGATGTAGACCATGATATGAAATGTAAAATGTTCTAGTTGCCGCTCTATTTGAATGGTATACTACTTTTCTACACGCAAAGTTAAATTGGTTGTATATCCTATTTCAAGTTTGACATTTGTTTGTGTACAGCAGCAAAAGTTTATTAACATGGGCATGGACGACTTTGGCTACAATCATTTATAATAAACCTGTTTATCTACTTTTTGGACTTTTGGGTACCAGATTTGTAATCTGCGACAAAGAAACTAACGGAATCAGTTGTCATTCCTGATAAGTAAAAAACACTGTTGCTCAGAGTACTTTTTTACTCATTACGAGAGAAAATAGTTGGGTTTGGTACCCTAAATCTCCTCGAGTTTGACTGGTTTTAACCGAACAGTATTCAGCAAACTTTCGTGATTATCTGAAACTTGGCCCAAAAGAAATTTAACTCTAAACTGTTTCTTTATTTGAGGCGGGAGTACTCAGTTAACACCCCCGACGTCTCCAGGGAGTCTACTCTCGTCATTTTTGACCTGTGTTTAGAACGTATGGGCGTGGCGCGTGCGTCATTTTTCTTAGTGACAACCAAATGGGCGTGGCGCGTGCATTATTGTTAGCGAGAAGCAAATGGGCGTGGCGCATGCGTTATTGTTCTTAGCGACAAGCAAACTTGCTCATAGATAGGTATCAGAGGGCAACCGCTGATATCCGCACTCCGTCTCACCTAACCATTCGAAAAGTCTCGCATTCGCTTCAAAAAGTTAACGAGACTAGACTCCCAGGTCTCAGTTTGCTATCTTTTCCCATTACGTTTCTGTTGATTCCTTTAAGTAGTGTTCTAGTCTAAAACAGGGTCTTGGTAATATATCCTGTAACTTTTAAATTAAATAATAGCGGTTCTTTTCTGCTAAGTATATATTAGGGAATATCTTCGTTCTTGGCAAAAGCCTGTGGTGGCATTCTGTCGTATCCAGAAATTGTCTAGAAGGAGCTCTGTAGTTGTACATTTTCATTAAAAAGTTTGATACGCTACCCGGTTAAGTTGGGAGTGAAATTCGTTAACTTTTAGAATAATATTCAATGAAATAGGGCGAATATTCTAAGCACGTGTAAAGTTACTACGGCAGTCACAAGTTTTGTAAGGCGCTCCGACTTTTATGAAAAGTTTTATTAATTAAATTACATGAAATGAAGAAATTCTAGTTGACAGCTTCGATAGTTCATAGATTTATGTAAATAAGACTGTTGAGACTCATGTAGATACCTACAAAGTACCTTAACTTTGAGACAGTTTTTCAAACAAGAGATATCAATATTTTTTCTTTTGCCATATATTTATCATACTTTAGTGTACAAAAGGATATACCGCCATAAAAAACTATATGCAGTGGATACTGTTGTAGGAAGTATCAGGTCCTGTACGGCGTGCTTGCCTCAACGACGTGCACGATAGCTCCTATAAAAATAAACAAAAATCGAAATTTATAAAGCGATGTGAAACTAGATGAAATCAGTTGGAGGCTAAACCAACATTTAGTTAAAAAAGTTGAAAATTGACAAAATACCTGGTGTTTGAATTTTAAGGTCGATTTTTTATAGATTTTTTTTTTTCGGTTTCCAATCGTTATAAATAATATATTTTTTTAAAATTTGCTCTTATTATGAGGTTTAGCCTCCAATAAAAAGTATTTTCTCTAAGGGAAAAAAGTAATAACTCGATCCGTTAAACAATTCAAAAGTAATCGCGCTTGTCAGTTTGAAAGATCGTGTTTTTAGAAAAACGCGTCGGTTGTATCGGTGTAAAGGTCCGTTTACACGCTCATGCCATTTGCACAAACTGATTTGCGCAAGCCAATTTGTGCAGTTGAACTAAATAAAATGATCGCGTTCACACGTTCAGTTTAGTTGGTGCAAATGTAAATCAGTTAACTGTGGAGAATCGTCACGAAACGCGGTATTTACTGTGTTTTACTACAGTATTTCAAAACTGGAGAACCAAGACTAGTTCTTGCAACTGCTGCCATTTGTACCTATAATATGAAAATTCGGAAATCGATAGTAGAGGAATCTGCTTTCTCATGTCAATTTAATTGCTGAATTAGGTAGTCAACCCGACGATTTTTTCAACTACTTACGCATGGACCAAAGTACCATAAATTTGGAAGATACATATCTTCTTCTCCGGCACCCGATTTTTCCGATGCTAACACTTTATTTTAAGTTTCTTCGGTAGGGGGTGCGCAAAGAGTTAATTTTTTTCACTTACATACTTTCTCTATTTGACTCTGGTTCGAAGAGTTGAATTTTTTCTATTAAACTATTGTACGCGTACGATTTACTGTTGCGGTAACTATACTCTGTACTGTTACCTTTTCATTAACATGGAAAAGATTATAACTATATAATTTGAAGATTAACTGTGTTATTGAACGAGAAAACTTATAGTGGGAAATCAGTCAAATATTTTTTTGTTTTTAATTTTTTATTCCTTAACCAATATTTCGGACAATTTTGGTCCTTCTTCATAGTTCGGAAAAAGTTATATAAATATACAAAACAGGAGAGGTGTCATAAGACAAGTTTACTCGTTTTATATATGTGTATATGCCTATAAACTCACAAAGAAACTTTTTCGACTTTTAAACGGAGTAGGTACGACTACAAATTAATATTTTGGGAAATGACAACCATAATGACAACGTGCTGTCAACAAACAAACATCTTTCGGGTAGGTTACGTGTTGTCAACAATCGACGGGTTCGATTTCCTACTGATATGCATGCTCTTAGTTGGAACTGAGGCTTGTGCACCGTTTACACAAGCCGATTTTCTGTCACGATAGATTTTACACAAGCCAAGATTTTTGGCTTGCGCAAACTTCATGCCAGCGTTTACACGCAACGATTTAACTGTGCAAATCGATTTGTACAATCCAATTTGCGCAAATGGCATGAGCGTGTAAACGGACCTTAAAAAACTCAACAAGAGAAGGTAGAAACATGATACTTTTTAAAACTCCTTTTCTATATGAATTCATTGAAATATAATAATTGAATCAACAGAAGCACCTAGATCTATACGTTCTCTGGGAGGGTTCTCCGGAGATAACCATAGGCTATAAAACCGTACAATTTACGACAAACACAAAACTGTTTCAGGGGCTGAAGTTTCTAAGGTTTCAAAATATGAAACTAAAGAAAAAATGATTTTTTAGTCGGTTACATGAGAACCTTACCTTAAGTTTGACTAAAAGGTATATCTTGTAGTTTTATTGCCTATAGGTACAACTACTACATTTCAATGCACATCTGTGGAATTTTGTTCGTTACTCTGTCAGTAGCTCTTTGATCTTCGTATATTATTCACTCTCAAAGGTTACGTTTTAGGGATCGATCCACCGCACACTCAACCACATTACTGACGTTACTAATGTCCTTTTTCTGCTCCGGTCCGCTGGAAATGGAGACCATAATGGTATTAAAGAGAACTTCTGCAATATTATTTTTTGATTCTTTTAAAAACCCATTTAGTTGGATCGTCCGCACGATGGAGGTTTTACCCAATCAATCAACGTAGTCAGCTATGAAATTGATATTTGATATTGACGTCATCACAATACTAGACGTACGACAAACTATTTTAGCACTACAAAAATAAATTGCAATTTAAACATTTGAACAATCTCCCTAATATGTTACTAGAGTGGACAGATGTAACTTGCAATGTGTGGAAACTTCCATTGAAATAAGTGAGATCACGGTTACTGTATTCATCTTTTCAGTAAGTCATTTAGGACATGACGCTCTCAAACAATAATAAATATGTTAAAAAAGTTCCGGTCCCATCTGTAACCTGTAACCAATGCTAGGATATATGGAAAACAACACCCTAGCGAGAATATGATCAAGACATTGACATGGACATGAGCATAGGTACCTAAAAATAATAAGAAATAACGTACACATCGGACTCTTGAACAATAAATCGACAATATTATTCGAAAGACATCCTCATCCTCATCTAAGACCATTCCATTAATTATACTGAGAAAAATTGCTTTAAAATTACCCATCAAGTACTGTATAAATTACCATAGAAGTCTAAAAATGTCACGAAATTCCAGTTATATTTAAAAATCTGTGATATATTGCTACTTTACTTCAATAACAATGATGACCTTTTAGTAAAAATACAATGGCTGTATAGCTTGGATATGTAAAATTAGAATGTATCTTGTGATTATTCTAATATCATAAACATTATTATTATTAGTCAGCTCAACTGTTTCGAGAACCGATAGTCTTGACGCATTGCATTGAGTACAATAGTTGGACGCGGCGTATTGCTGTATAAGGTAATAACCAATTTTTGACTGTAAAATATGTAGCAGTAAGCCACCAGAACAAAGTATGTTATCTTTATCATCAACTACGACTACCATCTACTAGAGGTAGAGATTGATATCAGCATACTTGCCAGTTTCTTGAATTTTTGCTTTGAAATTTAATGTTTTATATGCACAGAGCTTGAACAATAATGTGCAAGCTATATCCACAGCAAACGTTTGAGTACAAACAAAATGTGTCTTCAAAATCCTCATCTTTGTGTGTAATATAGTATGAACACATACTACGTAGACACTAGACACCAAGAAAGTTAACCTAAAGCAAACTTGTCAGCATTCTGTTTTGTTCTTAAAATTTTGCTTTGCAAATAGTTTGCACAATACCTTTCTGTGGGCATCAAAATCTTCAATTTTAATGTAAATTTTCAAGAATAAAACATAGAAGACTCGGTACTTACACCAAACTCACCGATTCGATAAGCGTCGCTACCTACTGCAAACTCACCGAGGCGATAAGAAACTAGCGATAGACAACAGCTTATATGTTTCTATTAAAACTGAAGTGAAAGCGATATTGCTCCAGAAAATATCAATCTGTTGCAAAAATATAGGTGAGTTCGCTGCCTAAGGATCCTCTTAAATCCGTCTATTCCAGTGGTTCTTAACCGGTAGTCCGCGGACCAGTGGTGGTCCCTGAAAGCACTCGAAGTGGTCCGCGATGCCAAAATGCACTTATTAAATAAATTAATGACAAAAACGACGAATTAACGACGCGAAGACTACGAACAATTAAGAAATACTTAGTTATTTTATTACGTGTGTAAATCAAACCTTGTTTTGTATGACCACGATTATATTAAATTCGGCTTTACCTCAATAGAAATAAATGGGAAGATTATCCCTCAATACGTAATATGTGCAACTGCTCTTACCAGTGATGCTTTTAATCCGGCAGAAATGGAACGTCACTTAAAAACCGTACATCGTAATTATTGTGACCGTCCGCGAGAATTCTTCGAGGGCAAACTATGAATTAAAGAAATAAAGCTTGGACCCAGTAGATCACGATATGCAATATCTGAAAAGACATTAGCTGTATCCTTTGAATCTTCAGTTGCAAGGGTCACGAAATATGAAGTTGGAAGGCATGACCAACATATTTTTATTTCACGATAAATTAAGCGCTTTTATCGCTAAAATTGAGCTATGGGATCAACAAATAGAAGATGATTTTTCTGCTTTTGATAGGCTAAATTCAATTTTTGACTATGTACTGAGTATGTACCTACTATGACTATGTACTGAGATAAAAGACGAACATTAAACAGAATATTACAAAAATTACAAAAATTTTTAGTAACTGCAAGGACACTTTCGAGACAAGAATTGAACTTGACAATTTTAGATCAAAAAAGCGAGATCATTCTCTAAAATTCGAGAAATTGCTTTACGTTACATAACATTATTATCTACCAATGTGAGCAGGGATTCTCAACGTTTTTGGTTATTGAAAATAAAAACCGAAATCGTTTGGCTGCCAGTGCCGCTATGCGTTTGAGCAGTACCAAACCAGAATGAAGCACTTGCTAAATGCTGAATGCAGTCACAAAAATCGCACTAAAAATGTAACTTCTTCAACTTTAGCAAATAATATACACTTGATTTAAATAATTTCAAACATGTTTTATTTATTCAACAACCTTATAAAAGTTTATTTTGCCGCTAAACATTTAGTGGTCCATGACAAAACTAAAATTTAGTCAAATGGTGCTTCACCACTAAAAGGTTAAGAACTACTGGCTTCTGTTTTTAGAATATTTGCATAAAACTCCTTAAAGACGTTACACGTAATTAAACAAAAAGGCAGCCCGATGCTTTGCATGGAACCCGTCTTATATGTAGGGTAGACTGGGTACGTTTGTGCCAGGGTACGGTTGTGACAGTCGCCATATTAGAGAAACTATGACGAATAACGTAGTGGTGCTACGGGAGAGAGAGACAGCGTGCTCGTCTGAACGTGTTTGACAGTGTTGTGTCAGTTATCCCACGACATTAACGCTATCAGAGGTCTACATTACTTTTAACTGTCAAAAGTAAGTATTTTTATTAGATTTCTTTTAGTAGTTTTTGTTACATATGTACAGATGGAGCTCTGAGTGTTCTTCTCGTTATAAGTTAAACATTAGTAGTTAAATAGCAGTGATTACTTTGAACGTAGATTATTTTGTGTTGTCATAGTGATTGTTTATATGCGAAGGAGTGCGTTGGGTACAGTTGTGACATATTTTCTGGGTACGGTTGTGACATACGTAATTTTTTTATGTTTGTTTTTAGATGTCAAGGAAACGCTTGAGGAAGACAGAATGAGGGCAGTGTGACATAAAAAAAATATGAATTTGCTTACAGCGAAGTGAAACGCGGGTCTTCCTAAGGGCACTGACATACATCGAGGGTATAGCGCAGCGGAAAGCGAAGCATAAAAGGTTCCAACACGCTCGAACATACAAAAAAATGGGTCGAAACCTTTTACGCTTCGCTTTCCACTGGGCTGTATCCGCGCTCGGTGTGTGTCCGTGCCCTTACGGAGAGCTGCGGAAATGCACGAACTTAAACGCATGTTTTTGCTACGATACATTCGAAAATGCGATGGAGCCGCGGTAGATCACAATAAAGAGATCATCAGAACGGGGTATGTTGCTCATAATAAAGTATTCTCTGAGGAGCAAGAACAGCAGTTGTCCAGAAACAAAAAGTCAACCATTTATACAGACACGCATAAAATAGAGGCTGTCAGACAAGAACATGAAAAAAAAGAAAATCGATTGAAGGCTAAGAATGCACAGAAAAATCTTTCTGAACCAAAAGGAGGCAACAATAGAAAAGGCCAAAAGAAAGCAAAGAAAAGGAATACATCACCGCCGTCTTCGGACGAAGACTATTTGTCTTGCTTGTTTAGACGCATATTCTGAAAGCAAAACTGGGGAAAAATGGATCTAATGCCAAGGAAAGTGTGAGCTCTGGGAGTCTACTCTCGTGATCTTTTTGAAGCGAATGCGAGACTTTTCGAATGGAGTGGGGATATCACCGGTTGCCCTCCGGTACGTATCTATGAGCAAGTTTTCTTGTTGCTAAGAACAATAACGCACGCGCCACGCCTATACCTTTCAATCAAACTTATGGGAACGTATGGGCGTGGCGCGTATGTTATTGTTCTTAGCAACAAGCAAACTTGCTCATAGATACGTACCAAACAGAGGGCAACCGGTGATATCCCCACTCCATTCGAAAAGTCTCGCATTCGCTTCAAAAAGATGACGAGAGTAGACTCCCTGGTCCCACTTTGAGTGCGCAGGTGGTAGTCGCCATTACGTTTGTGTCTGAGTCTGAGTCATAACGGTGATGAGTCGACTAGATCTCTGTATCTTTTTTTTGTCTTTTGAACTTTAATCAACCTTCTCGTGTTTTTTGATATTGTGTGTTATTACACAAATCTTTAAGTAAATTTTTTCAGTTTTTGTTTTACTAATTTTGATATAACATTATTATAATTTGTTTTGTATTTTGACACAGTTACCATAATGTGTAATTAGAAATATTCAGTTAACTTTTTGACTGATTCTAATATGAATATTTACAATAACTGTAGATACTACAGTACCTTATTAGTTCAAGCGATTAACGTATAACCAGATTATATTGCTGATGTTACAGAAATGTTAAATTTTTCCAGAAGAAGAATATGTTGCACTATGTTAGATATTACTTGCAATAAAAGTGATTTTAGGCTAGTTTGGTGCTTTTTTAAACCTGTCACTACCGACCCCAAGCACTGTCACAACCGCTCCTGGGTTGTGGTCGGTTGTGACAATTTTTCCTTTTTTCTCTAATTTTCTCATATGAGCTAAGCATTGTACATAGGTCGAAACTTTTAGTATTCATATATAGACAAATGTACCCTTTACTATAAAACACATATTTTTTCCAGCTAACTAGCATAGTAACAAAATAATGGGCGGTCATATGAAATTTGGCACAACCGTACCCAGTCTACCCTACTTAGAAATTTAGTGGTGTGACATTTCATTTTTATATCAAATTATAAATTACCGTATAGTTGTTCATTTGGACTTATTTAGTTTTTGAATGTTCTAGAAAAAGGCTGTTATTGGGTGAGACGTCATCTAGATTATCATATTTAAGCGTTATCAATAAACATGATTAAAGAATAATCTCTATACATAATCGTACGGATTATTTAGTATTTTGGTAGGTGACAATAGTCCTCAAATTATAACGGAATCTCCGTCGAATATCTGAAATGTAAACACGCATAAACTGATTGCGGGTTAGTAGGCTAAGCTGGGGACGTGTTTACCGACTTGAAATGTGTAAACGTTTTGCCAACTGTGTAAAGCCATGCAATAGCGCCACGTTCGCGCAATTTAACCAAACGCAAACAGAGCTCCCTAAGTGCCCCGCTACTAGCAAATTACATTATTAGTTTTATTATTACAACCGGGGTCACTCTGGTCAGATTATACAGAATTACATTGTTGGTTTGTGTATAAAGTATGTCTAATGTATTGGTTTTGGTTATAATAAAGTTGTACTGGCGGCTGTGCGCAGAATGTGAATATAATATAAGCGTTCTGCAGAGCGCTGCTGGTACAACAAATATTGTTGCAATATTTTGCGTTGTGTTTCGTTTTCAATACTGATAATGTAAACTAATGCAAACTAATGCGCTTTTTCCTTTCAACTTGCTAGTGGACGACAGGACGACACACAAACCTTTAGAATTTATACGCGCACTACACGTCCCAGTGGCGACGAGAGATCAAAATAGTATATTATTATCAGTGCTAGGCCAGAAAAGACCCGGCAGAAATCGTCCAGCTAAATTGTCGTATAGCAGGGCGTAATGAAAACTATTTATCTTCGAAATGGTCTACTATGTTGCAACAAAAACTAACCGTAAACCGAGCGCTTCCAGTGGCGGAGACGCTAAGGCGCGTGTAGAGCATTAAATAAATTAAAAGTTAAAGTTGAATAAATCAATAATAAATTAAAAAAGTTATTCAAAAAGTATATAACAATCCAAAATAAACAGACAAACAATATAATGTAATTTACACATATTAATCATTAACAACATATAATAACAACACGGCGTAGGTACCTATTAGACGTTATTGATCCCTAGTTATCGATGTGTTGAAACTATGAATAATGACTTTTCAAGGTTTTCTTCTGTGAAATGAGTCCCCTTGGAAGTTAAAATATCTTTGAACCTAGAAAAGGTTCGCTCTACATCGCAGCCGTGATCGCAGCTAGTCACAGGCGCAAATAAGAAAATGAGAATGAATGCAGAATATGTTTCAAACATGGTTGCATTAATCGCCTCAAAAGCTATCTGTTTTAAAATTTCATAATCTGGATTTCGTGCCACAACTGCGTCATTTTTGTGTGTAATTTTTCACTTATTGGTTCTTCAATACTTTTTAATTGTTAAAATAAGAATTAAATTTTTTCAAAACTTCTCTTGAGCTCAACATTTTGCTGTTTCAAAAATTTTAACACACTTGGAAATTGATGTTTTAACATTTTTCCTACCTTTAACATAGTTGCTGCAGCTTCGGAAATAAAAGGCACCACTTTATCCGATTCGGTTATTCCGATGGTCAGAATTGCATTTTGTATTATATTTGTGATTTCTTCAGCGTTCACAGTTGATTGAAACTAACTTGAAAACAAATACGGCTCATACTTAGTTTGCTGATGAAATAAAATTTTTGTAGGTACTTTTTTTGTTATTGTTGATTCGTGAGATAAATCTTTACCAGTATACTTTTTTATTAATTGCTTAAATGTATGGTTGTTAATTTTGTACAAAGTTATATGGCTGACATAAGAGCTTCACATAAATCTCCATGAAATGTTTTGTTTGTAGTACCGTCGATATTCTCTTGGTGTTTTTTGGTTCTGACGTGTGCTCGTAGATGTCGTTTCTTAGTAAATTTTAAGTCTTCAGAACAAAAATTACAAATCAGTTTTTATTTTTTAACCCATTATATTGCTAAATTCAATAAGTAACGTTTTCATGTTGCCTTACGTAAACCGAGCAATATAAAATAACATAACAGCTCCCAATAATTGTCAATCAAAATGAGTATTCTCAACTAAATAAAACAATTACAACACCAAATTCCAAACCACTGCACTACTAATGTTTAGAAATGAAAACTAAAGACTCGAAAACTATCGAACGAGAAAGACCTGCTATATTCAACTAAAATACAAGAAAGCACTGCGTAACTAAAAAAAAGTTGAACGATATACCATATGGCGCACTAATCCGCAGACCTCGCTCGAGCCCCGTGTGCAACGAGCCGGCACGGAAAATGTACTTTTCCTGCCTCTGATTATTATCTGATTACTATAAGTTTTATAAGACGTAAAATTGGCGAATGAGTGGTGTTTTTTATATGATAAAGCCTAATTTTGTGGCTACTTTTTTAGCATTAAGTAATTACGATCCAGTCCGGTCAAATAAGCTATAAAATTGCAAATTTGGAATGCTGGAATATTTAACATGCTATATTTTATCCGAGATCATTTGGACAAAATTTGGTTATAGAACTTTAAACAAAACTACTTTTTTCGCGGGAGGAATCTGTAAACTTTCCCATTGGCCTTTGAGCTATTTATTCATTGAAAATTTAAAGCGATACACCACAATGTGGGTGGATAACTATATAGTTGTTTTAGAAACAACTGCTAACCTTGAAGAAGATATCCGCCAAGGACAGAGAAGCAATTATGGGCATATAATGTATAGTCTATTTAAACTTTAAGTACCAACAAAATTGTATCGAATAAATCGTCTAAGGCCTGCCCTGGTGAATAAGCGATCGCGCATGACTGAAATACGGTTGCAAACGTACGTACGAACATTAATCAATTGAAAATTAGAAAGATTAGTACGTATCAAATCCATAAATGTGGTGCGGATTTAAAAACATTGTGATTGCAAAGCGATATCCTTCCAACAAAATAAACCTACTTAACACAGCAATTACGCGTTGCGACCGATCAAAGTTGAGTCGCATTCTAGCCATAGAATTGCCCTTCATCCGTGTCTGGTACTACACAAATACAGTCATTACAGACATTACGATTCCACAATCCAAATAATTCTTATTGTTGATAAACGAACAAACAGCTGACAACGCTTGTGTGCGCGCACATATCAACTTGGCAATTGTAGGCCATTGTCACGAGTTGCAACACAACAGTAGTGAAGTGTTGTCGATTTTCTTCCGTTGATCAGGGACGGACACCGTCGTTCTTTATTAGTTTCTTCAAGAATACGTTAAGTTAGGCCGTACGTTATTCGACAAAACATGCTTATTACGTCCTTGGGTATATGCTCCTTTAAGGTTAGCCGTTATTTCTGAAACACCTTGTGTACTATTTTGGTAAATTTTTAAATTTTGCGCACTACATATGCTAAAACAAAATCATAATTTTATGAAATGTTTCAATAAGATTCACGGCTCAACTCTGTACGTGCCGACCAACCAATCGATATAATTTATCATTATGGGGCGACCCAATGACGCTTTGTATACTGTAAATACGTTAAATGCACGCCAATAGCGTCAACGCGTTCTCCTATCGTATATTGTAGCGCTAAATACCGTATATCGGGCGGCGTACGTGCGTTATGGCAACCACCTGAGAAAAGCTGACGCGTTTGTACCACCTTCCCCGAAGGCAGCCGTATTAGCGTAATTGAATCGTGCCGCATAATTAAGATGCTCGGCGCAAATACAAGATAGCATTTCCGCACGTTCGCAAATTGCATTTCTATAATAGGGCGTCGGTCGTCGCGCGCGTACAACTTCAATGGCCGCTATCGCAACTTGAAGCTGCGAAGCCGATATACACACCAAACTAATTGAATTGTTTCGAACATCGCATGAATTCTAAGCCTGTATCGAACTCCGAGCACAAATTCTATGCCGGTTTGGTAATAGGTATTGTCAGTATAGATAGGTTAAAGTTCTAAACCGTTAAAGGTTTAGAGTGAAATCAAACTCCATCATATCGTCTGTGAAACCTAAATAGGCAAAAGGTGTAAGTTTCATGAAACGTAATCCCGTCATGTTTATGCATAACAAATTGCAGATGGGCCACGAGCACACAATAGTATATTATAATACAAGTTTTATAAGACAAACATTGACGCACGAGATGTTTTGGAACGAAATGGAACGAGTGCGCCAATGCGTCTTATAAAACGAGTGTTATATAGTATTTTTCTACTTTGCGACATTAATTTTACATAATGTCAAAAATTGCGGTTGTCATCTTACAATCTAGTGTAATTTTTTTCTTCAACAGTTGGTAGTTGTAGTAAAATTCACAAATACGATTGAGGCGAGCCAATAGCGATTCAGATGTCAGCCTTACTTGACACTTGACGTCAATTTCATCAATCTTGGAAAACTAAAAGTTACTGAAAGTTTGTGATCTAGTGTTTTCATAACGACACCGAAAGCGGTTTCGTTATGAGCTTATAACGAACGCAAAGTAGAAAAACGATATTTTTATTATTTTTTTCTACTTTGCGTTCGTTATGAACTCATAACGAAACCGGTTTCGGTGTCGTTATGAAAACACTAGGTCACAAACATTTGGTAACTTTTAGTTTTCCACGACTGATGATATTGACGTTAAGTGTCAAATAAGGCTGTCATCTGGCTGACATCTCAATCGCTATTGGCTCGCGTCAATCGTATTTGTGAATTTTAGTACAACTACCAACTGTTGAATATGAAACTACTCTAGATTGTAAGATGACAACCGCAATTTTCGAAATGTATGTGAATTTAAAGTCGCAAAGTAGAAAAAATAGTATATAACACTCGTTTTATAAGACGTATTGGCGCACTCGTTCCATTTGGGCACTCCTCGCTACGCTCGTCGTGCCCAAAACTACTCGTGCGCCAATTTTTGTCTTATAAAACTTGTATTATAATATACTATTATTATTTCCTCGCTGCGGTCGTCGTGCCCAAAACAACTCGTACGCCAATTTTTGTCTTATAAAACTTGTATTATAATATACTATAGTGCTGTCGACGCTGTCGACTATCAGATTTTAAAGCAAATACATATACGTGCAGCACATGTGGGCAACCAAATAGGTTTACTTATGTGGAATTCAGACAATATTAATTTTAGACAATATTAATCACCATAAAAAATCGTGTTCTCCTCGTCCTAATGGTATAACAAAAAGGCCAACACAAAATTATTGTTGATCTAAATCTCTATAAACTTAAATAAATCATTGATGATTGTTGGGTGTTTAACTGGTAGGAGGAGCATTTAAAACTTGTACTTTTTAACTTTTTTTTATCCGTTTACACTGACAGCGTTGGCATGCTTTAGAACAGTTTGATGGAATTAAATAAATTAATTCTGAAGGTACTGAAAGATCCATTGTACTCTTTCAATACCTAATTTTGTAATTATGATGTTCTTTACCCTGATTGGGGTTAAAAACAATGTTGCTGAGATTAAGAGACAAAAATGTTACTCTGGATTCTGTAATTCTATTACGTCGGTACTAACTATAAACTATAAATATAAATATAACTATAAATATGTCACCGGGAATACATATTAAAATCGACTTGCTGTCATCAGTCAGTGCGGTCGGTTTCCCCAACTGCGCTAGACAGATATGTTGATTTCTTTAGTCCCGGTCACATTAAGTTGGCAGAATTACCAACATTTCGACATGAATCACATATAAAAAATGAATATTTGTAAGGATCATAATAGTAGTATTATCATATGTAATGCGATCTGGGAAAATTTATTACCTATTCGGGTTTTTTTTTTCTTAGTTTGTAACGGGCTATAACACTGCTCCTCTTTGTGAGGATTATTAAAAAACGTAAAAAAAAATCTCACAAAATCTCAGACAAACGATAGTTTGCTGTTAGTAAGTTGTGTTACTATTTGTGTGCCCACCAACTATCAAATGGTGTACTAGGTATACAAATATTCTTTTTACGGATAATATGATTTATAACAGATTAAACAAAAAAATAATACCAAGTTCTTCATTAACGTGAGCCCGAAAATAGACTGGGTATACAGGGTGTCCGTGTTAGTGTGAATGCAATAATATCTTCATTAGGTATTTCAAGAGATAAAAAGCAGCGGTCATAAGCGGTCAAGGATGCATATATGTATGAATGTATGTGATTAAGTATCTGAAACGGAATTACATTATTTTTAAATTTTGAATGAATCAATAAAAATATCAATGAAATATTGAATTTTGTCATTTTGAGAATTATCTTCATCTTATTAAGCAATCAAATTCGTTGAAGCAACGTTTCTTAAAAATGTACGTAGGCTTTCACGGCCAGAATCATTTAGAAAATAAACTGCTTCCGGGTTATGCCGTGTGTCAAGAGTTGTAAAGGCTGACGTTTCGCGAACCATGTTGCTCGCTTCTTCAGAGCTAACTGAATACCTATAGTATTCCTTTATTTAGATTTTTGATTGATTCCTGCTGCCCCAGACAACAGTTTTCCAACAAGTCCAAAAAGTTTCCCGAAGTGAGAATCTAATCATGCTAGACTATATATTGAGTCATTGTGAAAGGGTTACATACTCCTTTCTATTCGACGTGTTACGTAATAATAAGTAATGACTGTTCCTGCCTTGACATACACGTGTATGTGATATTTTAGTTTAGCGTAGTTTTTGTGCGGAGTCCGACAAATACGACAAACATCAAATAAACCCTACTTATTTACCAGCGAGGCTTGTTGCCACTGGGGACCTAAAACACAACGATAGGATGATAGGCAGCACGCGCACAAATAAAATGCTGGTGAATCAAACAGGTGCACTAAATAACGTTCTGCTGCGTGAACATCGTATTTTCCGCCAAATTTGCAAAATATCCGCATATGTTTAACATTTGCATGTTCATTAAATTTCCTATTGAAGCTGTGCGAAAATTAAGTAGATATTTCTGAAAAAGGTTAGTTATAAAAAACTGGTATAGGTAAATCTAGTACAAGAAAAAATCAGTTCTTAAAATATAAACCAAAGCGTTGCTCAAAATGTAATAAGGAGATTTTCGATATATTCAATATAGATTTTAGCTATTTGGCAACAAATATATTTTACCTCTCAAATTGAACTAAAATTGTATTCCCTTCCGATGAAATTTTGATACGGTACAATAAATAAATGGTTTGAATTTGGATAGCTAGCGCTTTGTGTGCGCAGCCACTGGCCATAATTTATGGCAATAATTAAATTCACTCTAAACTCGCGTTAATTTAATTTCTCGTAAATTGACACCGTTTGTTCCGCTGTATCCATGCGCGATATTACATGGAAGCCACCATCACAACCAAGGTGTGACTGTAATCAAAATAATAATAATAATAATAATAATAATAATAAACGCCTTTATTTTAGCCATTGAAAACAAATACATCATGATAACAAAAAAAAGTACACCTGGATAAAACTAAATGGGCGAAGTTCAGTCAGCTCCCTGTAGGGAACCTCTGTTCTTCCACTTAACCCAAATGATTACTTCTATCACCGCAAATAGTTAATTGTTAAGTAATTTGTTAGTTTTCGCGAATAATGACGTGCCGGCAACTCAGCGGCGTAAATCTGTAAAACCAAATAAATTTGAAAAATTGAACAGCTAGAATCTTTTGTATCAAAAAAGATTTTCTCGATTTTCGAGACCCACCACCATTAAATTATGTTAATAGAAACTATGTAGATCGTCTTCCTTATATAAAATTATATAAGAGTTAATTTTTATGATTTTTTTTGTTGATATGGCTGGGAAAATACATCAATATAAGCCCTCTCATACTAGAAATGTTGTACTGACATAAAAGAACTAAACACAAATAAATATTGATATTATACAGTGTGGTAGTTTTAACTTCAGACAAATAAATATCTCGGGGAATATGCATCCAACGACAATGGTGTCTCATATAAATCGTGTGTATGCAAAAAAGGGTCAATTTAATTGTTTTAAATGGTACCAATTTTTGCAAACATTGAATTTGTCCAAAAAAGAAAGAATATATGAATATATAGAATAACTTATATACAAAAAATAACACAGCATTTTGTACATCAGTAGTGTGATTATGTGGTGTTATTATTTTTCCTTCGGAAATGGCCATGGACCGGAGTCTTTCAGTCTTGTCTGGTCTTCTATGTGAATCGTCGCATTTCTTCAATGGTTTCAAATAGTATCGTATTGGAATGGATTTGGGTAAGTTGGAGTCGGCTTGGGAGTCTTTTTAGGAACATATGAAATAAATTTGGGGGGAACTTTTTGGATATTTTTACCAAGAGGGCTTCAATTCTAGTGGTCGTGGGGTTTATATTGGTGGTTTCATAGACGAGTGCGTTGGAAGGGCTGTGCAGGGGGTTGTTGGGTGTCTTATTCGAGTTTTGGTGCGAAAAGAGCTTCTATCGCCCATATTTAGAGTATTCAGTGCTATTCTAGGTAGCTTATTAAGTAAGAGGCATCCGTATTCCAGTGCTGCCTTGGCGCTAATTCCTCTATTTCTGTACATGAGTGATCTAAAGTGCGATGCTTTGGATTTTGCTTTGATTTTGCACTACTTTGTTTATCCGGTGAATCTTAGCTTCGAATCAATGGATATACCAAGCTATTTACAGGAAGGGGATGGACTGTCGCTGGCACAATGGACCTGTATTGAAGGGAGAGGTGTCTATGATACGGTGGAATGGAATTAGGTATTGGGTTTTTTATGGGTTGATGTTAATTCTCCCCTTGCGGGACCATGAAAGGATTCTCTGTAGTAGGGAACTGAGGAGGTTAGCAGCTGAGTCTAGGGAATGGGAGTGTGAAATGAAAACTGTATCAGCATAAAGGAGGGATATAGCTGTGGATTAAATACATTTAAAGGTAAAGTAAAAAATGCTCTTGTTTCTACACAGTTTATTAATATACTTGGGTATGCGTTTTGTGACTCACGTCACATCTTTAGCCCAAATAGTCGAGAGTTTCTAAAGTACAGTCTAAGGACTCATTAAGCTGAAACCGAAGGATTCCTGACGAGACGTGCAGCTGTTTCATTTCAAAGACGACGAGGAAATGAAAAGAGCACAAGCGAAAAATCAAATGGCCGACCGGTACAAATCGCTAACCAGGGGACATGAAAAGTCACCAGAAATTGACATACAATAAATGAAAAATTAACAGCAAGAAAATATTTCTTGCGAAATAGGGCGATAGTTACAGGGATCTGTTATCCCGCCTTCTTTTTTAGGAATACAAGATATTAGTGCTATTTTCCATTGTGTTGGAAAGAGTTACTTCCGGAGACAATACTTAAAGATCTTTAAGATGTGGCCATGTGTTTCGGGCTCTAATCGTTTGAAGATGTTAAGCCTTGTACAGACTGAGCTGCAACGTGTAACGCAACACGTAATGTAACATGCAACGCAACCTGTGTGGACGGGGTGTTGCGCGTAACAGCCATGTTGCAGCGCGCGTTTCAGTGTACGCGCGCCGTGATCCACCGACTATGGGTTTTCGTTAATTCCGTCCACGCGCATTGCATGTTACATTTCGTGATGCATTCATTACACGTTGCAGCTGCAGTCTGTACAAGGCTTTACGAGTGATCTTATCATTTCCTGGTATTGTGTTTTATGCCTTTGGAAGTAATCTTCATGCCGTTGATCGCCAAGGTCGTAGTGTTGTTGGTCGAATTGAGGATCGTTACTTTCCCTAAAAACTTTTTGCAGATATTCGGCGTGCAAGTCTGTAATATGTTGTTGGCCGGTATGTGTAATATTAGTGTTTGGATCAGTTAGTTCTTGCACCGGAATAGTTTCTTGTATCGGGATAGTTTTTTAATTTCCTGCCAGTACGTTTTTCTTTGAGATTGCTCTATTTTGGAGCAGGCTTCCATATATTTCTCGCATTTGTTTTAGGGCTGTAATCTCGTTTGCTTCAAATTATCTGTATAGTTTTCTTTTTTTTCTTTTATCAGGCGGATAATGAATGGAGGGAGTGTTAAGGAGCCGTAGTCTTTTTTTTACTTTAGGGGAATGTTGTATGACTGACGTAGTAAGTATTTCGGTGAAAATGGATACTGATGTCTGGTCTATTATTGGGTTGTTAATGATAAAAGTGTCCATTTCACGGTTGATATTATTGAAATTTCGGCGAAAGGAAGAATATTTTACCTGAAACAATCTGAACTGTTTCAACAATTTCAAACATCTATCAGAAATTATTATCGATGGAAGTTTGTGGCTTCCAAGGTAGTTACAACCAGGGCTGTGGAGTCGAAGTCGGAGTTCAGACAAATTTCAGAGGAGTCGGAGTCGTTGTCGGAAAAAATATACCGACTCCGACTCCGAGTCCATGTTTAAATAATGTATAAAAAGACTTGAGAGATGGCCGTTGCCTCAATAGATAGTAAACAAGTAACTAAACATATTTTTATGTCTTTTACATAGTAGCTACCTACATATATAAATATAATTAAACTCAAAACACACAGGTTGGTGGTGAGCGATGATTATCAAATGATTATTGTGAGTCGCTTGCCGCGTCGCATATATAGTTAATCTACAATTTCCAACAACCAATTGCAATGTGCTAATTATTATAGCTCGATCACCTACAAATAAAAAAAACGGACTTCGATGCATGCTTAGCCGAATTAGAACTTTTCAAAGTGAAGCGACAACGTGTGGTTTTCCTTATTCAGTTATTCATCAAAATTAAGAGGATTTGCTCGTATTTGTACAGCTGAATAATTCATTAAATATTGAAAAAGTATTTTAATGATTTTCCCTTACAATTTTAAAGAGCAAAAATAGTTTCCTACAGCCTTCGCACAAGAAGAAACTGTGTGATGGTATCACAGTCGTTTTTTTAAATATTATTCGCCTCAATATCTGAATATTTGTAAAAGATACAGCTTTACTAGCTTTATAATTTTAGCTTGAATATTTGATAACTTTGTACCTCTAACCGAAATGTTTTTTTTTTTCGGCACATGAATATATTTATTAAATGTATCACATCCCTTTGTAGTTAACAAAATATGCAGAGATTTTAAATGGTTACTGACACTGTGAAATAGGATAGTTTAATATTGTGACAGAAGAGGACAGTTTATTTAAGTTGAATGTATGAATATCCATGTATGCATGTCAGACTCGTTGCAGCCAGAAATGTGACGTCATTAACAGAAGTAAGAGTGGAGATTATTTTCAGCTTATTTTGCACTTAAAGTATTCATTGGAATGAGGTTTACTGGATGGTTTATCATTACTTTCGTTATTATTAAAGATAGAAAATCGACTAATTTGAACAACTAGAATTATGTAGTCTTTAATGAGAAAACGGTTGAATTTCTAATGATTTCAGAGATATTTTGAAAATATAAAAAAGCGTCATTTTTAAATGTGACCATAACTTTGTGGTCCGATCAACAGGTCTTTTTTACTTTACGTAGTATGACAAAGTATTGTAATAGTGTCGAAAAAAAGTTTTGAGATTTTAGCGGAATGATGTCCTTTCCCAATTCTGGAAAAACTACTAAAGGTATCGGGACAAAACATCATCGTTATTTAGAAGTTTCATGACCAAACTAAGACCTAAAAAGCTTATTGTTCAAAAGGGTCCATTTCTATAATTTTGTCCAAATAGTTAAATGATAAATTAAAGTATAGGAAATTTTGAATAATTTATGTCTATGATATTTTTTTGGTAAAATTAATTGTATAGCTGCATGAGCAAATTCTATTTCATCGAGATGCTCCATTCACACCAGTTAGCCAGGGATTTGACAGATATTCTGATTCCATTGACAGTATTACCACCACATCAGCGTTTGATGTGCTGCTATATAGAAGTCATGTACAATGCGCGCCAAAAAAAAATATGATGTGGTCAGGCACATGACTTTATCATACAATATATATAAAATTAATAGTTTAGCTGCATGAGTTTCTATTTTATTGAGATAAATCGTAGGTATTGTCAAAGCATCAGCAATTGACACTACCTACACTACGTCATTAGAATAATAGTTATTTATGTCACAAGTGCCGAAAGTATGGAATAGCGCGACGAGCGGTGATGCGGCGCGTCACCAAACGCGGAGCGTCGCCGTCGCATATAAGCGAGTCGCGCTATGTAGTTTTCGGCAGGAGTGACATCAACGTTTATTGTGTTGCTTTTTGAAAAATATGTACCTATTTAAAAAAAATAATTAAAAAAATTTTATATTTCTGTATAGGAAATGTTAGGTTGGTACCACTTTGACGAAACGTCAAGTTTGAAACGCTAATTCAAATTTCTCAATTTATCGTTTTTAGAATTAGATATAAAGACGGGTTGATATTTCTTATTAACAAATAACCAAATGGGTGATCTTATTTTATTGGAAATTTGAATTTTGGACTTTGCTGCACTAGAGCGGCAACGTTCCATAGCGGTTCTCCAACCTCTGATGAAATCAGCTGTTTTCGAGTGTGACAGCACAAAATATATTTGTCAAAATCCTGGCTACTATTTAGTTTCATATCAATGCAGATTAGGGACCGATCTCAATCAAATAGAATTTGCTCTTGTAGCTAAACTATTAATTTTACCAAAAAAATCTGATGTGGCCAGGCACATGACTTTATCATACAATATATAAAATTAATAGTTTAGCTGCATGAGAATCTATTTGACTGAGATAAATCATGTCTGCATTAAAATTAAACTAGTTAGCCAGGATTTGACAGATATTTTGATAGTATCAATAGTAGTATCAATAGATGTCAATACTATCAATCAAAGGTATTGTCAAAGCATCAGCATTTGACACTACCTACTATCATCAGAATAATAGTTGTTTATCTCACAAGTGCCGAAAGTAGGGAATATCACAACGAGCGGTGATGCGGCGCGTCACCGATGGCGGAGCGTCGTCGTCGCAGGTGAGCGAGTCGCGCTATGTAGTTTTCGGCAGGAGCGACATCAACGTTTTTTGTATTGCTTTTTGAGAAATACGTATTTTAAAAAAAATTCAAAAATGGTTATATTTCGGTATAGAAAATGTTAGGTTGATACCACTTCTACGAAATGTCAAGTTTAAAAAGCTAATTCAAATTCTGACAGATTTATATTCGTTCATGACACTGTAGATGACGTTCCATAGCGGTTCTCCGAGTGTGACAGCGTGGTGACAGCCATAGACATTTCTGCGGTGACAGCACAAAAGAAATATTTGTCAAAATCCTGGCTACTATGTAATTTCATATCAATGCAGATGCGACCGATCTCGATCAAATAGAATTTGCTCTTGCAGCTAAACTATCAATTTTACCAAAAAATGTCATAGGCATAAATTATTCAAAATTTCCTCTGCTTTAATTTATTATTTAACTATTTTGACGAAATTACAGAAATGGCGGCTCATCTGCAAAATCCTTGAAAAAGGCTTAGAATAAACTACCAGTTCCTTTGGACCCTTTTGAACCAAAAGCTTTTCAGCTCTAAGTTTGGTCATAAAACTTCTAAATATGAACTTTCGTCCCGATACCTTTAGTAGTTTCTCCGGAATCGTCGCCACAAAAATCGTTTACACACACACAGACATACACACACACACACACACACACACACACACACACACACACACACACACACACAGACATTTTTTTGTACCTTGGTCAAAAATGTTCAGGGGACCCAAAAAGACCTATTTCCGCTAAAATCTCAATTTTTTTTTTCGGCATGATTACAATACTTTAGCATACTGCGTATGATAAAGTAAAAAGTCATAGGTATAAATTATTCAAAATTTCCTCTACTTTAATTTATTATTTAACTATTTTGACGAAATTACAGAAATGGCGGCTCATTTGCACTATCCCAGAAAAAGGCTTAGAATAAACTACCAGTTCCTTTGAACCCTTTTGAACCAAAAGCTTTTCAGCTCTAAGTTAGGTCATGAAACTTCTAAATATAAACTTTCGTCCCGATACCTTCAGTAGTTTCTCCGGAATCGTCGCCACAAAAATCGTTTACACACACACGCACGCACGCACACACACACACACACACAGACATTTTTTTGTACCTTGGTCAAAAATGTTCAGGGGACCCAAAAAGACCTATTTCCGCTAAAATCTCAATTTTTTTTTCGGCACGATTACAATACTTTAGCATACTGCGTATGATAAAGTAAAAAAGTCGTACACCACTTGCAACCAAATATATACTGAACATAGTTTTGTTAGCTTTGTAAATGGTTCTATACGCTGTCATTCCGACATTAATTGTAAGTACGAAACATGCATCAACTGTCAAGTTGACAGTGATTTTTGGCGCGCATCAGATTTTTGATTTTATTTACAATTAGATTGTCAGCTTTATTTTTTCGCCAAGTAATTCGCTGGAAACAAATAAAATTTTGCCGGATTCGGAGTCGGACAACGAAAATTATCTAGAGTCGCAATCGAAAGTTTTTTTACGTGCTCCATAGGCCTGGTTACAACCACTAGTTACAACCGCCAGTTAAGTACAACGCTGCGCTTGCAATAAAAGCCTCTTCTTGGAATAAAAGCGGCAACTCTTGTCCGGGCATGGGTTTTGCATGGTAGATAGCAGAAGTCGACCATACTCTGTACACGATGTGTTATCAAACGCATTCATTTGATTCTTTAATTTTGACTGCAAACAGTCGTTAAATTAACTAACTTTTAGTGACACGCAGCAACAACTGGCTTGTTTTCAGAGAGTTTTCTTATGATATGTAGTAAATACTCGAAAGGATCATGTTCAACATCAATACATTTATTGATCCAACATTTCTTAAAGACCTGAGCCTTGACGAGTGACTGAACATTAATTTGTCATCCATACAATAATCTAAGCTATGTGACTATCCTGAGCAACAATGAATACAATCTAACAAGTGATAACTGTTTCCGATATCCTTTTTTCCGTAATCTGAATCTGAAGACAGAAATTTTGACTGATCCTAGTTTTAAGTAACGCAGTGCTAATTTCAGATTCAGGTTCAAGTATGGAAAAAGGTACCAGAAACAGTTACCACTTTTCACACGATTTTGTTATTTGTTGGCCAGGATAATCACTTAGCATACCTAGATTACTTCAAAATGTTTGATATCTATCCTTAAAAAGTTATACGCTATATGTTTTAGACTAATCTAATAAAAGTGGTATGTGCATTTATTGCGGTAAAGAAAACATTTATTTAATTTTTTTTTAATATTATTAAATTGAACTTATTTTCGATTTAGAGCTGTTTGGGGCACGGGTTAATATGTTTTGATCGATCTCAGATTTCACAAGAATTAAATATGAATAAAAAATAATAAATTGAGAGGGTCGTGCAGAAAAAATATTAGTATATGTACATAAAGACCAACAAACACATATACATAATGAGTGTAATATTAATACCTAACTAGTCTATGAAATTCACGCTTGAGACGATGCACATTAGATTACCAGAATACTAGAAAACTATATAGCGGCGACCAACAATTTTTTTTGTGTCAAATATCACCACATAACATAGCCTGTATTATTAAACATAAAATATGAAATAAATGCAATCGAAGTAAATTGAGAGTTGAAAACTAAGGCTGAGGAAGCTGAGAAACTCTTATTACATTAATCTAAACCAGCAAATATACGAATAAGATTTCAGACTTTTTTAGTTTTAGTTTTCTACTATCTTTAAACTCTACCTACCCTGCTGCTTTTCCCATTAACGTACGTACACAAACTTGCCAGAGCGTAGTAGTGCCAGGGCTATGCAGAATTAGAAATTCCGTACAGAACAATACCGCTGAAGTTTTCGATGAAGCACCTAAGTGGGACAGCCAAAACTGCACCGGGACGCATTAAAAATTAAATTGCGAGTGATCCCAACGCGCTAATGAAAGTTGAAAGTCCCGGTGGTGGGAAAACGGCAACGTGTTCTCTCCCCTGTCTCTCCTATTTACCTTAATAGCTTCTGTATTCTCTAACGTTCTGTTTCTCCGTTGTTAACAGGAGATCCAGTGGGGGCAGTATGTCCGCCATACATGTACCGTTGCCCGGAGGGAAAATGCATCCCGCTATCGTCGGTTTGTAATTACCAGAAGGACTGTGATAAGGCCGAAGACGAGTTCCAATCTTGCCGTAAGTACTACTTTTCTATTCTTTGTACGCTCGACAATGCGCTGGTGGATGGAAAAAGAATCAGTATTGTTACATTTCATACTATGCCATATTATACCCATCCACTCGATAAAGGGGCACGGTAAAAGCAAAGCGAACAGGGAAGCAGATCGCCTGGAAAAACACGCTGCGAGGACGCTCAATATAAGACGTGAGCCAGCGATACCACTGTCCCTAAAACATTACTCAACTCACTAACCGAAATATCCCACACTCTCTTCAGGAGTAGATGGGACGAAACCACCAATTGTGTTTTTTCAAAGGAAACCCTACGAGTCCCTAGCCAAACGACCACAATGTACTACCTTTATTTAACTCACCAGAAACAATCTCAGACTACTAACTGGAATCTATACAGTACACTGCAGACTAAAAAAGCAAGCCGCATGGGACTCCTAGAGGACCAAATGTGCAGAGGATGCGAAAGCTAGGAGACGGCAGAACACTTTCTGTGCGAATGTCCTGCACTTTCGACATTACGTGGCCCGTTCCTGGGTGAAAGCTGGCTGGATTTATCCGCCATCAGAGGGGTTCCGCCGAGCGACGTCTTCGCCTTCACGAATACCGCAGAATGGCTCGAAGCAGACAGCCTAAACCATAAGAAACCCTCGGAGGTTAGCAAAAGGGGCCTAATGAGGCCTAGCTGCTGTGGGAATCATCCCACCCTCCAAAATGTACATAATCCATACATTTGGTACCAATTTAAAGGGAAGAACTGCAGAACGTTCATTATAAAAAATTTGATGTGGTCAGCCATATGACTTTATCATACTATATATAAAGTTAATAGTTTAGCTGCATTAGATTCTGATTGATCGAGGTCGGTCGTGTCTGCATTAAAATAAAACTAGTTAGCCAACATTTGACAAATATTTTGATTCTATTGCCAGTAGGTAATGTCAAATCATCAGCATTTGATACTACCTACTGGCATTAGAATGAAAATATCTGTCAAATCCTAGCTAGGAAACACTCAAATCACTTAAATCAAGAAAAGTTTAAGACTAAACTATAGATATTTATTTTGAAAAGAGCTGTGTTGCTTTTTAAGTTGACGCCAATCGCCATCCTCCGGTTTTCTTCAATTCTCTTCAATAAAATTATATATAAGATGGATTGAGATAAAACCTATTTGGTTTTAAAAGAGCTCTCTTTCCTATAGTACATCATACCACGTACTACATCGATCATATTTCTCATGTTGGTAACAGTTACACCAACTTCCGGTGCATATCGGAATTTGACAAGGATCCTTTGGACGTATCTACCTGTCGAAACTTACAATTTGCATAAATTATTATTTCAGTGCAGCTGTACAGTGTACAGTTAAAGATATTTCGCGATATTCATTAAATTAATTAACCTTGTATATGTATTCTTTTTTGGGGGGAGGGAGGCGTGTGTGAGCAGAGGCAATCTTTCCTCCCTCGGACAGCTTTTGACTTAAGATCCTTCCAGAACATGAAAAAGAATAAACAAAAGAAAAAATAATGAAAAAGTGTCTAAATTAAAGTTACTTCAAACACATCAACGAAATTGTATGAAACACGCAAGGGCATTTATACAAAGAGAAAAAGATACAAAGCACTGCGTCTGTAACTCCAAAAATAAGTAAAAATTATTGATTAAATAAATCAATTTCAATTAGCAAATAGTATATTATTTGACGACCACATAATTAAGGATATAAATAGCGAGCATGAAGTTTACACGCAAGCCGTAGGCGATCGTGTAATCATGCGAGCAATTTATATCCGTTATGTGCGAGTCAAATACGACGTTTTATCTACGACTCATAAATTCCATTTTATACAACATATTTTAATTGTTAATTGTATTTGTCAATGATGGCGAGCAGAACTGCAGAACGTTCATTATAAAAAATTTGATGTGGTCAGCCATATGACTTTATCATACTATATATAAAGTTAATAGTTTAGCTGCATTAGATTCTGATTGATCGAGATCGGTCGTGTCTGCATTAAAATAAAACTAGTTAGCCATGTAAACCGACATCAAAACTATTTGGTGCTATTCTTGACTTCAGTTAAATTTTATCAGCAACTCGTATAAGAACTAAATATGGACTCTGTGCCAAGTACAAGCTCAGTGCAAGCTTCGTCTCCGAAAAAGTGTATAATGTTGGAAATCGGTCACTTGACCTTAGCTGAAAAGCAAGGTATCTTAAATCTGTGCAACCAGACGCTCAAATTGTGGCTACAATCGGTAAGTCAATTAATTGTCTTTAAAATATAATCCTAGTAACACATTTTCATTTATGGAGGTAGCGAAATCCACTGTGTACCGCGTGATAAAAGATTATAAGGAGACTGGAGAGATTCGCAGCACAGGCACGGATGGGGGTAGACCGTCAACGGTTACAAATGTTGATGACATTATGAAAAATGCTATACGGCGAATAATAAATTGTCTTAGAAAAATGAAATTCCGACTTTGGACAAAATTGTGAACAAAATGAAGAGTCGTTGAGAATTTCCAACAATGTCACATTCATCACTTTATAAAATGATGAAGGAAATTTATTTCGAAGTGACTCTAAATACTCTAGGACCGTGAGTGGTGCTACAAACATCAATTAGCATGGCTTCATACTGATATGCCCACCAGCAAACATTTTATTTAATATATTTAATATATATGTTTGTATAGATTTACAAAGAGAACCCGCGGCCGCAAGAGATTTCTTCTTGAACGTGATGACATAATTGTATGGCGACGCAAGTATTTAAAAGCCATTAATGATTTTACCGACAAGAACATGTCATAAAGGAAGAGGATAAAATGATGCCACTAGATGGAATCGTGGACAAAATTGTATAACCACTAATAGTTGATGTTAATACAGATAGCGATAATGATAGTGATTTATATTTAAGTATAGATGAGGACGATGATGATGATTAATATACTATTGTTATTATTATAATAAAATATATCCGATTTTATTGGATGTTTTACTACCCATCAACAAAATGCAAATAAGTGAAATACTAAATTCTTCGACTCTTATGGGAGATTTAAAAATATTTAGAGTTTTTCATTACTGATAATATATTAATACATAATTGTTTTCTTTTTTATTATGACGTCGAAGGGAATACTCATTAACCCGTAGTGAAGATATCTAATTTTTATACTTATAGTATTAGATGTATGTTTCTACAAGCTTTATTTTACCTATTCAGACACGTTTAAAGCTTACAGAGAAAAATTGGCCAAACTTTTAACCGTAGAACATTTATGGTGGTTTACAAATACGTTTAATCTCAAACTAATTCAAATTTAGCCGCAAAAACATGTCTGGTAATTTTTTCCTAGTGTGAACCTGACGTCTGGTTTTATTCCTCCTAGTTATTAAACGGACTATAATAGCTAAATCTTTTACCAACAATTGTTTTTTATCCACGGTAGATATAACAACACGCGCATGCTTTTAAAGAAGAACAGTGTTTTGAAGATATTGTCAATACCCGATGCACCGATGCAATAGGGTTCTGCGATAGGCGGAACATATTCGTAAATAAATGTAAATCACCCTATTTAATCGAAGTTGGTTTGAGGAACAATTTGTAGAGGTAAGGAGCCAATGGGATAATATATCTATACACATTACATATACATGTATAATGTATATGTATACAGGGTCTCCCACGACGAGCTGCCATTAGAAGTATATGGAGAACCAAATGAAATGAGAGATTGACATTTTGTACACTTATATTGTTGGACACGATCGTCTCAACTAAAATATTTTGAGTTTTTAGTTACTTTCGGTTACACCGGAAATGATGTCAACCTTTATATATCATATGGAACACCCTGAATTTTATCGCATTTTTTAAATTTTCAATAAATTTGTCTCAATTGTTTGTTACATTCCCTACCTAACATATATTATTTTTGAGATATTTTTTTTTTCATTAAAAAATTACAGCTGCACTGTTACTTTCAATTACTTATGAATTATCCCCTGTGACTGTTGGAATAAAGTTGTCCGGCAAAATTATTGTGAAGGTAACAAATTATCGACACATAAGCAGAGTCCTTATACAGGCTGTTCAAATTATAAGATCAAAGTTGAATTCGAGCAAAGTGCTAAAAGTCGATTTTTTTGAAATGGCAACCGTAACATATGAATGCATTTTTAAATTCTATGGAAAATTTTAGATTAACTTGTGTACTATGTTTTATATCTAAAATGGACTTGTACCTACTGAAATCGATTATTAAACAGAAGGAAAAAAGAACGCAAAAAAGAAGGTACAAACATTGCAAAATCTAGATTGCGTTTGGAAATAACAGAACAATTTGGAATAAACACAACTTTATTGGACAAGTTTTGTTGGTCATTTTTCATTATAATTAACTTTGTTATCACAAAACTATAAGCCTAAAATAAAACACCAATATTAAAAATAAAACAAAATCGCAGCTCGAACTCTATCTTTCATGTTCTCCTTATCAATTATTGGGTCATCATAAACTACGCCTGTAATATAAAAAATCCATTGGCGTTAAGTCGGGAGAACGCGGTGGATATTTGTAAGGCCCATTAAGCGCAATCCACCGATCGTCGAACATCTTCTTAAACAAGTCTCACTGCAATAGCTGTGTGTGCTGGAGCACCGTTCATTTGAAACAACCCAGAGTCCGAGCTGCTTTCAATGGGTTACGTGCTAACTCTATCAGAGACGCCACCAACAATAATATGTTAAAAAGAATTGAAGCATGTTTAGCGGCAAACGGCAACGTTTTTGAACAGTTGCTGAAATAGAATTAAGCAGTTTCTTTAAAAGATTTACGATTTTATTTTTAATATTGTGTTTTATTGTAGCTTTATAATGTTATAAATAGTAAATTAATTATAATGAAAAATGACATAAAAAAGTTTTTTAATAAAGTTATTTTTATTCCAAGTTGTTCAGTTGTTGTCAAACGCAATCTAGATGTGGCAATGTTTACTATTTCTACTGTGATGTTTAAATTGATGTAAAATCGATTTCAGTAGGTAGTAAGTACAAGTGCATTTTAGGTATAGGACATTGTACACAAAGTTGATCTAAAATTTTCCTTAGAATTGAGAAATGAATTCATATGTTTGGGTTGTCATTTGAAAAATGTACTTTTACTACTTTTTTCGAATTTAACTTTGATATTACAATTTGAACACCCTGTATAACTTATAGACGAATTCTACCGATGTGTCGATATATGTTACCTTCACAACAATTTTGCCGGACAACTTTTTTACAACGGTCACAGGGGATAATATATAAGTAATTGAAAGTAACCGTGCAGCTGTCATTTTTTAATGAAAAAAAATTAATATCTCAAAAATGACACATGTTAGGTATAGGGAACGTAACAAACAATTGATCCAAAATTTAATGAAGGTTTCCAAAATGCGATAAAATACAGGCTGTTCCATTTGAAATATAAAAGTTGACATCATTTCCGGTGTAACCGAAAGTAACCGAAAACTCAAAATATTTTAGTTGAGACTATCGTGTCCAACAATACAAGTTCGCAAATTTTCAATCTCTCATTTCATTTAGTTCTCCATATACTTCTAATGGCATATACAATATATTATCTACTATAATAAATACACTTTATTTAATATTATGAATGAATTATAATTAATTTTATTTTCCGATATCGATGATTTTGTAGTAAAATAACATTCATGTATGTAGATATATTCTCAAAGCTCGTGAATATTGTATTCTTGAGAAGATGCGCAGAGTTTTTAATCATTAATTCTGCTGTAACTCGAGCAAAAAATGTATCGAACTTGCCTCCGGCGCATCCGCCACAAGTCTATAAAATACCAATTTTAATATTCATTGCCTCACTTCCATCCGCCCGAGATGAAATACCCGTGTGTATGCCAGCACAAGGGGAGCATAAATATCGTAGCAGCCGGGCTAAACTAGAGACTGTATAAGGACCGCTTCTACGAAGTTAGCCCGTTCAAACGGCCCATTACTGAAGCCATTTCTGGCGTAAAGGAGATCTAGGAATCTTTACGACTGCCATTATTTGGAATGTACCTTTGACACGGCGTCGGCCACAAAAGGGCCGTTTGATCTTTCTACTAGCGGGTGCATATTGTAAGCGTCCCATATTGCACGTAGTCAATCGAAGAACTTTCCTATTTATTTTATATCTACCTATTGTAACTTTCATGACTGTCGATTGCTTTGTCTAGACATAAAAGGTAACATAGCATCTTTGAAAAAAAAAATTATTGCATATCATAAAGGCAGAATGTTTTGGTGGTTCAAGTTCGAAATACCAAAATCATTTATTAAGGATAACATACTCGCTTGCATTTTTTCTGTTTTTTTTTATTTACACAAATATCCGAATTGATGGAGGAGAGCTTCCAAACAAAAGTTTTACTAGATGTAGATGGCGACACAACTACCAAATCTCTAATTATCCCGTATATTTTTATTTGCGGCAAGAATCCACCCCACCACAAATATCTAACCGTATAAAATTTCTCGTAACCATGACATCACGGTAAATACCAAGATGAAGTCGTATAGGTTACCTACTTCTCAATATATGGTATATTCGTTAATGTAAGCAGTTCTTTTCGAGAGCGATTTATTTATGAGTGTGTCTGTCAAAATGAATATTGATCGGTTATTTTTTATTCGGGATTTATTGATAGGATTTATTGATACGTACACAATTTCACTGGTTTTCATATTTTTTTAATTAAATATTGTATAAGGTGCTCCTTTTCCATATAGAACTTTACGTTACAATCCAAGGACAGCAGCTCTGTATACTTCAGTCTGAATACACGATATGTCATTAGCGGCTGGTTTAAATTTAGATCAGAGATGGTGTGAGTTAAATATCCAAGTACGATTAGACGGTAACTCAAATTGTGTTGTATTAAATAACGTTGTTACCTTTGCTCTCAGTAAAATGACTCGTCTAATCATACCTTTAACGCAGCAACCCATTCCGAAATACCGCCATCCAATGGAGGTCGTATCATTCGTCGTTTTTTGTTTGTTCGACGCAATCTTGACGCAATGCTTACCGTAAAACCTTTTCATATAGAAAATATAATTCTGTGTGCAATTTAAACGGAATAAACTCTGCCAGGTGTGGTAGGAAGATATATGATATAAGATATATTATGTACATAAATATAGAAATGTGTTGTTTACTATTTACGTCAAATTCAGCAGCAATAAAGAATGCCAAAAATGAAAAAACGAAAAATACTAATAAAATGCTGACTGATTTTTGTTTTATCTTATGATTATTTACCTGTTGTATAACCTGTACTTTACAATGACGATATAACAATATAGTATCAGCTTTGCTCCGAAGATAGGGGCTTTGTGACGAAATTATCAACAAGGTTTTTGTTTTGAACACATTTTGATCGGAAACAATTTTACAATTCAAGTGTGATTTTTAAAGACCTGTAGATTAGATACTGCATTTGAAGGTCGTTTATCTGAATTTAGTTTGATTCGAAGTTAAAGATTTTTTGGGACATTTTGCGCTGATAACAGATTTTTAAGTTATTATTCTTCAACCTTCTATTAAAAAAAAAGACAACTTTAAACGACCTTCAAATGCAAATAGGATGACAGCTACGATTTATATTTTTTAACACGAACACAAAAAATCCAAACTGGCATTCTTTATGTTACATCGTTTTCAGTATTACTGATTTTGAGTGTACTTCATATCTAAATAAATTATTCATGTTGTATTTACATTTTTAATTTGAACAGCGCCATCTATCCACAGACCGTTGAACTACGTTGAATAATGTTGCAATCCCAACAGACTAAAACTCCCAGAATGGTATTCTAGTTACGTTTACTAAAAGATAACTCCCATCGTTATACGTAGCATTTAATGTACTTTTATAATATACCGGGTGATTCAGGTGATTCAATGGGGATCTCGCTTATTAGTGAAGATACAGCTTATGTTTACATTTGGCAGTTTTGTATTTTTGTGCTAATCCATTATCTGAAAAGAAATTTAAGCTATCATTTTTCATTTTGAAGATATCCACAAAGAACTGAAATGTTAAGATATAGTTTTTTTTTATTTTTTATTCAAAACTAAATGTAGCTAGACATTTAGGTAGTTTTTAACAAGGAATGCAGTGTCATTTTTTAATTTGAAATAACATCAAAGATGGCGGCGTAACCATGGCCAAGTTTGGTTTTTCTTATGGGTGGCCAATGGCCATGTTGAATTTTGGTATTTTCCGATAGTCGTGTTTTTTCTCATTTCCGCAATGTATAACACGTTACCATTCTTTTTTACTTTATCATACGCAGTATGCTAAAGTATTGTAATCATGCTGAAAAAATCTGATGTGGCCAGGCACATGACTTTATCATACAATATATAAAATTAATAGTTTAGCTGCTTGAGAATCGATTTTATTGAGATAAATCGTAGGTATTCTCAAAGCATCAGCATTTGACACTACCTACACTACGTCATTAGAATAATAGTTATTTATGTCACAAGTACCGAAAGTACGGAATAGCGCGACGAGCGGTGATGCGGCGCGTCACCGAAGGCGGAGCGTCGCCGTAGCACGTGAGCGCGTCGCGCTATCTAGTTTTTGGCAGGAGAGACATCAACGTTTATTGTGTTGCTTTTTGAGAAACATGTATTTAAAATAAAATAAATAAAAAATGGTTATATTTCTGTATAGGAAATGTTAGGTTGGTACCACTTTGACGAAACGTCAAGTTTAAAAAGCTAATTCAAATTCTGACAGATTTATGTTTGTTCATGACACTGTAGATCTCACATCCGTACCAACATACTAAAATAAAACTACAGTCATCGCTATACTTTTCTACTCAATTTATCGTTTTTAGAATTAGATATAAAGTTGGGTTGATATTTCTTATCTACAAACAATCAAATTGGTGATCTTATTTCATTTGAAATTTGTATTTTGTAATTTACCGCACTAGAGCGGTAACGTTCCATAGCGGTTCTACAACCTCTGATGAAATCAGCTGTTTTCGTGGGTGACAGCACAAAAAAAATATTTGTCAAAATCCTGGCTACTATGTAGTTTCATATCAATGCAGATGCGACCGATCTCGATCAAATAGAATTTGCTCTTGCAGCTAAACTATTAATTTTACCAAAAAATGTCATACGCATAAATTATTCAAAATTTCGTCTACTTTAATTTATTATTTATCTATTTTGACGAAATTACAGAAATGACGAAAATTGTTGAAAAATGCTAAGAGTAAATAGCCAGTTCCTTTGGACCATTTTGAACCAAAAGCTTTTCAGCTCTAAGTTTGGTCATACAACTACTAAATACGCACTTTCGTCCCGATACCTTTAGTAGTTTCTCCGGAATCGTCGTCACAAAAATCGTTTACACACGCACACACACACACACACACACACACACACACACACACACACACACACACACACACACACACACACACACACACACACACACACACACACACACACACACACACACACACACACACAGACATTTTTTTGTACCTTGGTCAAAAATGTTCAGGGGACCCATACAGACCTATTTCCGCTAAAATCTCAATTTTTACTTTATCATACGCAGTATGCTAAAGTATTGTAATCATGCCGAAAAAAAAAATTTAGATTTTAGCGGAAATAGGTCTTTTTGGGTCCCCTGAACATTATGGATCAAGGTACAAAAAAATGTCTGTGTGTGTGTGTGTGTGTGTGTATGTGTGTGTGTGTGTGTGTATGTGTGTACTCGATTTTTGTGACGATGATTCCGGAGAAACTACTAAAGGTAGCGGGACGAAAGTTCATATTTAGAAGTTTTATGATCAAACTTAGAGCTGAAAAGCTTTTGGTTCAAAAGATCCAAAAGAAGAGTTTATTCTAAGCCTTTTTCAAGGATTTTGCAAATGAGCCGCCATTTCTGTAATTTCGTCAAAATAGTTAAATAATAAATTAAAGTAGAGGAAATTTTGAATAATTTATGCCTATAACATTTTTTGGTAAAATTAATAGTTTAGCTGCAAGAGCAAATTCTATTTGATCGAGATCGGTCGCATCGCATTGATATGAAACTACATAGTAGCCAGGATTTTGACAAATATTTTTTTGTGCTGTCACACTAGAAAACAGCTGATTTCATCAGAGGTTGGAGAACCGCTATGGAACGTTGCCGCTCTAGTGCGGTAAATTACAAAATACAAATTTCAAATAAAATAAGATCACCAATTTGATTGTTTGTTGATAAGAAACATCAACCTGTCTTTATATCTAATTCTAAAAACGATAAATTGAGAAAATTGTAAATAAAGTATAGCGATGAGTGTAGTTTTATTTTAGTATGTAGGTACGGATGTGACATCACAGTGTCATGAACAAATATAAATCTGCCAGAATTTGAATTAAACTTGAAGTTTCGTCAAAGTGGTACCAACCTAACATTTCCTATACAGGAATATAACCATTTTTTATTTATTTATTTTTAAATACATATTTCTCAAAAAGCAGCACAATAAACGTTGATGTCACTCCTCCCAAAAAACTAGATAGCGCGAGTCGCTCACGTGCGACGGCGACGCTTCGACTTCGGTGACGCGCCGCATCACCGCTCGTCGCGCTATTCCGTACTTTCGGCACTTGTAACATAAATAACTATTATTCTAGTGACGTAGTGTAGGTAGTGTCAAGTGCTGATGCTTTGACAATACCTACGATTTATCTCAATAAAATAGATTCTCATGCAGCTAAACTATTAATTTTATATATTGTATGATAAAGTCATGTGCGTGGCCACATCAGATTTTTTAAATAATGGTGTAGTAATCGAAAAACCAACTGGTTGCTTGGTTACAGACCGCCGGAGTCGTTGCCAAGCAACGCCAACAAAATGCACTTGGATCAAGCGGCGCCCTCAGCGTTAGGTTTGCCATTTAACCAAATAAACCTTAATTGTGGTTGATTGTGGATGTAAAATGCCGTTTACCAATAACGAATAGCGTTATTTGTTATCTACAAACGTATTGAGATATGTCAAATTTGTGAATTTTATCTTTTTTTCCGAAAAGTTTTCAAAATTTACAAAATTTGATTTCATACTCATACTTACGGCGTTATTAACACCAGTTTTATAAGTGGCCCACACACCATCTGGCTAGCCATCATTTCATATTAATAACGATATTTAAAATGCACCGGCGCTGCATTATAGCACATTAACCTGCGGAAGACACGCTCAGGATTTTTATAGCCACAATTCACACGACACGACTCTTGTCATTGCAAATTTAAAGATGCGCGACATAACTGAGCGTCAAACGACGGCGAATATCGTGAGTAACGACCTCTGGAGCCGTTTCATTGAGTGGGCCCTCGTTTTGCGCAAATTGGATGGCTGACGGCTCGCGGACGCCTCTTCTTTTTACGCCGTGGATATTTTTTATCTTGATTAGGATTTCTTTGCCGTGGTCCCGGCGCGTTCGCGGCGTTGATGTATGTCATCCCCACTAAATCTTGAATACCTCATTCCCGGTATTGTTACGCTCCGTTTTTCCTCATCTTTTTGGTACTGTTTTGCGTGACAGAAGCTAAACCATAACTCCTTTTCACAACGAGGTGACTGTGGCCAGCTTATTTTTCTCTCTAACCTGAAAATTATTCTTCTGCATTCTAAATTATAATAAATGCAAAGAACTTATGCACGTACTCGTTATCATTAACAGTGCAGTAATTTGTTAAGATGGCTCGTTTTTCATTTCTTTCCTCCAATAAAAATGGCCGGCCCCACGAAAATTTTGTTCTGGTTGAACAATTTTCTTCTGTTCGTTTTTAAGACCTTAAGTTTTCGCTGTTTTAAGCAAAATGATGGCCCCAATGTAGCATCCTAGTGTCATAGGTATTTAATGTATGATAATGGTATAATAACGCATGTTGAGGAGACGCTAGTGGAATCTGAAACACATTAACTTGCGTTCGGATATTCTACTCCGTTTGTACTTTTTACACTCAAAATAACACTAAACGTAGACAGTCCATTGCATGCCATATGGTATACTGAGCTGTACGAATTCTATTGTTTTAATTACAGGAATGGAAGTTTACCTAAACTGAAAACTGAAGATTAAAACGCAGATTAAATTTTTACGTTTTTTACAAAGCTGGGCAAAGTTAACCAGAAAGTTAACTTTGTTAATCGTTAGACCGTTAACAAAAAAGTTAACTCCGTTAACCGATAGTCCGTTAATTTGCTACAAATGTAACGGAAGTTAGAGTTAACCGTTAATCGCTAACTTTTTACACAAAAAAATACAGGTAATGTTGCGTGGCGATCTATCCACCCAAACAACCACGGACATCTTGCTTTCATAAGTTACAATTACCTTAGGAATTTTTCAAACTAGGTACAGTTGGGTAATTTATAACTATGGCTTTGGCCATAGTTATAAATTATCATCTAGCCTACATTAAGCATATTTGTATCCAGCATAGTATTTAAAACAATAATAGGTTCGTTCGAGCAGCAGTCAAAACAATTGGGGATTATTGTACGCATACGCAATGCTGGCTTTTGCAGGGCAAAACCCCTATTTGACATGCGCAGGAGAAAGAATAAGTGCTTTATGCACTTATTTTGGTGCTGCTCGAACAAGCCTAATAACAACCAAAATACACTGTTTGAAGTATAATTTTATAAACAAAATCTAAACAATACAAACAAATTTCTATTAATGGCCAAAGCCACCCACGGTAACTAATAGCGTTTTCAATCTATACAATTTTATGCACTCACTCGGTGCGAACTGCACCGTGAATATGCGTAAACTGCATTATTTTGGTGCAGTTCTTTAAAACCAACTTCACGGTGAACTAGTTCATAACCCAAAATACGTGACTTTCAAAGACTCTTGCGAAACTATTTATGATTATATTTAGCTTCCCGGGTGTTATTCTTATACAGGGTCTCCCACGACGAGCTGCCATTAGAAGAATATGGAGAACCAAATGAAATGACAGATTGAAAATTTGTGGACTTATATTGTTGGACACGATCGTCTCAACTAAAATATTTTGAGTTTTCGGTTACTTCCGGTTACACCGGAAATGATGTCATCTTTTATATTTCAAATGGAACACCCTGTATTTTAACGCATTTTTGAAATCTTCATTAAATTTTAGATCAATTTTATGTTACATTCCCTATACCTAACGTGTGTCATTTTTGAGAAATTAATTATTTTCATTAAAAAATGACAGCTGCACGGCTACTTTCAACTACTTATAAATTATCTCCTTTGGCCGTTGGAAAAAAGTCGTCCGGCGAAATTGTTGTGAAGGTAACGTATTATCGACACATCGGTAGAACTCTTCTAAAAGTTATACAGGGTGTTCAAATTATAAGATCAAAGTTGAATTCGAGAAAAGTACTAAAACTGGATTTTTTCAAATGGCAACCCTAACATATTAATACAATTCTCAATTCAATGGAAAATTTTAGATCAACTTTGTGTACGATGTCCTATACCTAAAATGTACTTGTACCTACTGAATCGATTTTTAAACATCACCGTAGAAATTACACAGATTGCCAAATCTAGATTGCGTTGAAAACAACTGAACAAGTTGGAATAAACAGAACTTTTTAATAAAACAAGCTTTTTTATCATTGGTTTAGTATTTATAAAATTATAAGCCTACAATGAAACACAATATTAAAAATAAAACAAAACGTTAAGAAAATTTTAAAAAACCGCTTAATTCTATTTCAGTAGCTGTTAAAAAATGTTGCCGTTTTTTGCTAAACATGCTACTATTCCTTTTACCATATTATTGTTGGTGGCGTCCATGATAGAGTTAGCACATAACCCATTGAAAGGAGCTGGAACTTTATCTTTCATGTTCTCCTTATTAGTTATTGGGTCCTCCATTATAGGCTGGTTTCAAATGGACGGTGCTCCAGCGCAGATAGCAGTTGCTATAAGAGGTTTGCTTAACGAGCGATAATCGGCGATCGGTTGAATGCGCTTAATAGGCCATACAAATATCCACCGCATTCGCCCGACTTGACGCCAATGGATTTATTAATTTCTGGAGCTATTAAAGACGTAGTTTATGAGAACCCAATAATTGATAAGGAGAACATAAAAGATAGAGTTCCAGCTGCTTGCAATGAGATATGTGCTAACGCAATCAGGGACGCCACCAACAATAATGCGTTAAAAGAATTAAAACATGTTTAGCGGAAAACGGCAACGTTTTTGAACAGTTACTGATATTGAATTAAGCATTTTTTTATTACCTTACGATTTTGTTTTATTTTTAACATTGTGTTTAATTGTAGGCTTATCATTTTATAATTACTAAATTAATTATAATGAAAAATTACCTAGAAACGTGTTTAATAAAGTTGTATTTATTCCAACTTGTTAGTTGTTTTCAACGCAATCTAGATTTGGCGATTATTGCAATTTCTACTGTGATGTTTAAAAATCGATTTCAGTAGGTACAAGTACATTTTAGGTATAGGACATTGTACACAAAGTTGATCTAAAATTTTCCATAGAATTGAGAAATGTATTAATATGTTAGGGTTGCCATTTGTAAAAATCGACTTTTAGTACTTTTCTCGAATTCAACTTTGATCTTATAATTTGAACACCCTGTATAACTTTTAGAAGAGTTCTACCGATGTGTCGATAATACGTTACCTTCACAACAATTTCGCCGGACGACTTTTTTCCAACGGTCAAAGGAGATAATTTATAAGTAGTTGAAAGTAGCCGTGCAGCTGTCATTTTTTAATGAAAATAATTAATTTCTCAAAATTGACACATGTTAGGTATAAGGAATGTAACATAAAATTGATCTAAAATTTAATGAAGATTTTAAAAATGCGATAAAATACAGGGTGTTCTATTTGAAATATAAAAGATGACATCATTTCCGGTGTAACCGGAAGTAACCCAAAACTCAAAATATTTTAGTTGAGATGATCGTGTCCAACAATTTAAGTCCACAAATTTTCAATCTGTCATTTCATTTGGTTCTCCATATACTTCTAATGGCAGCTCGTCGTGGGAGACCCTGTATATTTTATCTATATTTTTTCATCTCAACACAAAAAGCAATGACATATTTATCAATTAAGCCTGTCAAGAAGAGTGCTCTGAGCGCGTGCTGTGATAAGCCGAACACTCGGCACGAAACGAGTGGAAAAGCCGAACACTCAAAACCGCACCAGCCCGATGCTAGTGCAGCCGACTGCAGTAAATCGAAAACGCTATAAAATACCTACATTGCGAGATGCATGATTTACAATTGTTATTTAAAGGATCAACTGAGTTAGCATTTGGTGGAGTACGTCACACACATGTAAACAAAACCAAGCCAGAACTTGCACAGAATGTATATAGAGGTTTGAAATGGTTACTTATGATATTTTTGATTTAACGGATTTAAATTACGGGATGATGAATGTAGCGGAAGTTAATGAGTCCGTTAATGGTTTTGAACGTTAACTTAAAAGTTAATTCGTAATGAAACTTTAACTTCGTTAATTAACGATTAACAGATTAACGCTTTGTGCTCAGCTTTGGTTTTTTATCATACGCACACAGAGAGAAATTTTTGTTTAATTCACATAAATATGCATTGACTCAAAGAAATTTGTTGTTTCAATAGAGGCAAAGAAATATTTATTTGTGGATAAAAACGCATTTATTTGAAATATTTGTTTGGTAGAAAGAACGTTGATTTGTGTCAAACAACTTATGTTTCCAGTTAAAGTTTGCAATTTGTGTATTATAAGAAATGAGATTTATTTTCTTCAAATAATTATGATTGTGTTGAGTGAAAGAATTACATTTTTTTAAATTAACAAAATTGTTGGTCGAGTTAAAATGCTTAAAATTATTAATTTGTTGAATGAATTAATAGACAAGAATTTTTCGGAAGACTCGCCATGTGTCACCTCCTATTTGGGATGTCGCACATCCTCGACCAGTGCTTGGTCTTCCCAACCCAACATATAGTTAAGGTTAGGTTAGTAAAGTGTACTCTGATTTGGAATCGCAACTTGAACCTGCAGGCACTGTACTCTATAAGTTCTATACTGTCGATCACGCGGCTTTATACTCTCGATATGTACGAAGTGCGACGAGCGAGTTTACAGCGCCATCTAACAATACAGTTGGATGACATTAAAAATATATTTATTTGAATCAAAATATGATTTCTTTGGTGGAAGTAAACCTATTTTAAAGCCAAAACAAAAATATTACTTTAAAGGAAATAAATTTCTTCTTGTGTACAAATATATTTATTTTAATCAAAATATGATTTCTTTGGCGGAAGTAAACCTATTTTTAAGCCAATGACAAAATATTACTTTAAACGAACTAAATCTCTCCTTATATACAAATTTATATGTTTGAATCAAAATTATATTTCATTGGTGTAAAGAATAGTATATTATTCTATAAGCAAGTAATGTAAGCAATTTCTCACGAGAACGAAGTTTGCAGCACGAGCCGTAGGCGAGTGCTGCAAAGCGTTCGAGTGAGAAATTGCCATTACTTGCGAATGGAATACTATACTTTTTCTACGACCATGGAACGAAATTTTATAAATTAATTTTTGTGCATATAGGGACAGCTGTATGTCACTATGACGGTTTACAGGATTTTGACAGATTAAAATTGTTTGGCGCGCCTTGTCACTTAGCGACGTTGTCAATGCCTTGACAATGTCGCTAAGCAGTGTATCAACAATTTGGAAATGAAAAATCCAGAGCTGTGATTGGTTCTAAAGCCGTGAGGAATGAAATATTTCTCACTACTGGCGGGGTATGAGGAGCCAGGAATGAAATATTTGTCATGTGTGTGTGGAATGGTTAGTATTACTTATCATAAATTGCCATGTTAATGAATGCATTCCTCAATAGGAGTAGAAAAACGTTTTTTTACTTTATCATACGCAGTATGTAAAGTATTGTAATCGTGCCGAAAAAAAAAAATGAGATTTTAGCGGAAATAGGTCTTTTTGGGTCCCCTGAACATTTTTGACCAAGGTACAAAAAAATGTCTGTGTGTGTGTCTGTGTGTATGTGTGTGTGTAAACGATTTTTGTGGAGACGATTCCGGAGAAACTACTGAAGGTATCGGAACGAAAGTTCATATTTAGAAGTTTCATGACCTAACTTAGAGCTGAAAAGCTTTTGGTTCACAAGGGTCCAAAGGAACTGGTAGTTTATTCTAAGCCTTTTTCAAGGATTTTGCAAATGAGCCGCCATTTCTGTAATTTCGTCAAAATAGTTAAATAGTAAATTAAAGTAGAGGAAATTTTGAATAATTTATGTTTATGACATTTTTTGGTAAAATTCATACTTTAGCGTTTTAGTTTATTCTAAGCTTTTTTGAAGGATTTAGGAAATGAGCCGCCATTTCTGTAATTTCGACAAATTAGTTCATTAATAAATTAAAGTAGAGGACATTTTGAATAATTTATGCCTATGAAATTTTTTGGTAAAATTAATAGTTTGGCTTCAAGAGCAAATTCTATTTGATCGAGATCGGTCGCATATGCATTGATATGAAATTACATAGTAGCCAGGATTTTGACAAATATTTTTTTGTGTTGTCACATTCGAAAACAGCTGATCTCATCAGAGGTTGGAAAACCACTATGGAACGTTGCCGCTGTACTGCGGCAAATTATAAAATACAAATTTCAAATAAAGTAAGATCACCAATTTGATTGTTTGTTGATAAGAAATATCAACCCGTCTTTATATCTAATTCTAAAAACGATACATTGAGAAAATTATAAATAAAGTTTAGCGATGAGTGTAGTTTTATTTTAGTATGTTGGTAGGGATGTGTCATGAACAAATATAAATCTGTCAGAATTTGAATTACCCTTTTAAGGTGCGTTTTCATTAGTGACAATGGCAGTGGTAGCAGATGCCGTTATAGTATTTCCAATAGAACATTGATAGTGAGTCATGTTTATGTACATGCAAACTAATATGTGTCATTATCACGTAATGTAAGAAATACTATAATTTCGTATTTTACCACCGCCATTAGCTACCATTACCTACCAATTGGAACACACTTTTAAACTTGACGTTTCGTCAAAGTGGAACCAACCTAGCATTTACTATACAGACATCATTTATTTTTTTAAATACGTATTTCTTAAAAAGCAACACAATAAACGTTGATGTCGCTCCTGCCAAAAAGTAGATAGCCGACTCGCTCATATGCGACGGCGACTCTCCGCCTTCGGTGACGCGCCGCATCACCGCTCGTCGCGCTATTCCGTACTTTCGGCATTAGTGACATAAATAACTATTATTCTAACGACGTAGTGTAGGTAGTGTCAAGTGCTGATGCTTTGACAATACCTACGATTTATCTCAATAGAATAGATTCTCATGCAGCTAAACTATTAATTTTATATATTGTATGATAAAGTCATGTGCCTGGCCACATCAGATTTTTTTTAAATCAAAACAAAAATATTACTTTAAAGGAAAGTAATGTTTGTTTGTATCCATATATATTTATTCCACTGAAATAAATATTTCAAATAAATTAATCTCTGCAAGCAAATAAACTAGAGTATTCAATGAAGTAAATATTGTTGGCGTCAAAGAAATATGTTTTGACCCAAAAGAATATATTCAAACAAATACATTTCTTTAAAACAAGAAATCTTTTCTATCTGTGCAGTATGATAAGTTTTTATTGGCTTAAATGGCATAAAAGGATGTCAAAAATAAAGTCGGACATAACCCATTGTTGAAAAAAATTAAGTGTTCGTAAAAGAAGAATTTTCGAAGCGCCGAGTGCTTCAAAATGACCATTGTGTTTCGGGGCGACTTCGCCCGTTTTACTCATTACCGGAGCACAGTGGGGGAGTTACCTAAAATGTTGGTCAAAATAGGAAAGCGGTTTGGAATTTACCTGAAACTCACAAAGCGAAAAGTTATTGTGTTTGCTGATTACGATACCTAACTAAAAATGCAATGATCAAAATGGCGGATCCAATATGGCGGCAAATGTTTCTATAAATACTTCCCCTTTAGCCTAAACTCACTATTCGGGTGGTTTCGAGGTCGCTGATTACGAATCGGAAGTCAAAACTGTTAACCACAAAATGTCGGATCCAATATGGCGGAACATTTTTCTATAAATACTTCGATTTTAGATCAAACTCACTATTCGGGAGTTTTTGAGTTTGCTGATTACGATACCGAAATCAAAATTTGCAAAACAACAAAATAACGGATCCCACATGGCGGAACGTTTTTTATAAATACTTCCAGTTGAGGTTAAACTCACTACTCAAGGGTTTTTGGAATTTACCTGAAACTCACAAAGCGAAAAGTTATTGTGTTTGCTGATTACGATACCTAACTAAAAATGCAATGATCAAAATGGCGGATCCAATATGGCGGCAAATGTTTCTATAAATACTTCCCCTTTAGCCTAAACTCACTATTCGGGTGGTTTCGAGGTCGCTGATTACGAATCGGAAGTCAAAACTGTTAACCACAAAATGTCGGATCCAATATGGCGGAACATTTTTCTATAAATACTTCGATTTTAGATCAAACTCACTATTCGGGAGTTTTTGAGTTTGCTGATTACGATACCGAAATCAAAATTTGCAAAACAACAAAATAACGGATCCCACATGGCGGAACGTTTTTTATAAATACTTCCAGTTGAGGTTAAACTCACTACTCAAGGGTTTTTGAGGTCGCTGATTACGAACACAAAGACAAAATTTCGAAAAGTAAAATGGCAGTTGCAATGCGACAGAATATTTTTTGTAGAGTGCAACCAATGGTATTCCTTACATTAGTTGTATTGCGGAGATAGTCAGCTCAGAGATTAATTAAAGTATAAATTACAAAAATTTATTAATTGATAATTTAGTAACAAAAATTAAATTTAATGTATAATTATGCTGTTTCCGATGTAACGGACTTGAACAAACGAATTGACGAATGTAGCGGAAGTCAATGAGCCTGTTAATGGTTCTGAAAGTTAACTTAAAAGTTAATTCGTTAAGAAAAATTTGACTTTGTTAAATAACGAATTAATTAACGCTTTTGTGCCCAGCTTTGGCAAACGGAATTCGACATTTCGCTGCAGATGATCTAATCTAATCTTTAGCCAAATTCTCGATTCAACACTTCAGAAGCGTCTGCATAACTGCTTACAATTCGCTTTTATGTCGTTCACGTTTCAGTCGTAACAATTAATTTTGGCGTAATTTGCCAGTTTAAAATATACACCGACAATTTTAGCGCGGCGAAACGGCAGTTCGGCAAAGCGGCATACGACGTGCTTAACCGTGTTCCAAACTTTAGTGAACGCTTAGTTACAGAACAGAGCAGAACGCGAATTTCCGACGTGTCGTAACATATAATTCGTGTAAGTGTAATTGGATGAAAATTGATAAGATCCCCCTGCAGTGTTATCCGACTAGATTAAATTACCAGTTCCCAATTTTGGTTGCTTAGTTCTACTTACATTAGAAACTACTAACTAACCCATTTTTTTTATTTAACAAATATTGCAGCGAAATGAGTTGTCCCCGAAGCTTGGGGAACAATTAGGTGACTTTATAAATTTTCCAACCCCAAGACTTCGAAGGATATTTTTTCCGCTGAACTTTGTTTAGTTTGTGAAAACTCGAAAATAATGCTGCCTGACTTCTTCTTCTATTGGTTTTCTTACTACGTGCGGCAATGTCTGGTTTTACTTTTGCTTACCACAAGGTTAATCTGTAGGTGATTTTACTGCCGAGTTATAAAGCCCATATCCGGTGTTCTGTACTTAAAAACGTACGTAAAATAGAACAAAATATTGCGAAAAATAGTGATAAATGATGAAAAAACTTAATTACTTCCTAATATTGCCATTTCTTAATATTTAGTTCCCAATATAGTATCAAAACTTAACACTCCTCTGTGATTTTTTTCCTCGACTTAACTAATCTATTAAATATAATAAATCAACTTGCCACTATAGGTGACCTACATGAATGCAACAATGTTTCAGAGTTCACAGCAGAGAGGAAAGAAATAATAAAGAACTTTTTGTCAATTAATAATAGAAAAGCAATTAAACGATGCTATGTCTAATGTATAATGTAGCGTGAGTCATTTGTGTCAGTATCAGAATTGGTCAGAATTTCCGTGTCAAATTAATTTGAATTTGAAAAGTATTACATATTATTGTTGATTGTCAACGGATATAGATAGTTAGGCATGGGTTAGTTGGGGCCATGACATCCATGTTTGAACAAGATTCATTCACAAGTTATAGCGTCTTTAACTTATATAGTGTCCAGCAATAACTTGGCAACAAATGGGAAAAAGTTTTATTATAAATTTTTCGGAAAATTTTTATTTCAGTAAAAAGTTTAAGTATTGTCTTAAACCTAATGCAAACCTCAAAATATAATGATCTGCTTGCGTATACCAGGTGTTACAAAATTAAGAAAATGACTAAAGAGTAAACTAAGTACCTTTATTTTTAAAGATACACAAAAATTTTATTTTAAAAGGTTATTTAGATACATTCGAAGGCATCAATACGAAATTAGAAACACATCTTTTTTAACCACAAGCTAACATTTTTATTTCAAGTTGGTCCATAATGCAAAATAAAATCAATTAAAGTTTGGAATAATAGCCTCTTGGAACTTTGCAGATTGTTTATTTATATATGCTACATACATGTTTCGGCTCGCGCCATTTTTATCACGACTTTATAAACTAAACTAAAAAAATTAGTATTAGAAAGCTAACTGAACAACACACCCTAACATTTAATTTTTATGACCGACAACAGAAAGAAATAAATACAAACGACAACAAGCAACAAAAACAGGAATGTACTTTTTAAATATAAAAAAGATAACACATTCTAACATTTTGTTTTAATGCATAAAGAATTGGGGAAAAATACTAAAAGTAATAAAAAAAGTATAAATTTTTTTATTAACAACACATCAGAATACAATATTTTACTCAATGTGGCCTCCTCTATTTTCAATGCATAATATTGTACGTTTTCTTTATGCACATTTCTGAGCATTTGTGGGCTTATGTTTTAGATGCAATTCTCGATTACATTTGTAAGACGTTTAACGTCTCTAAAGGGCCGTTGTGCGTACACATGTTGCTTTAAAGTACCCCACAGAAAAAAATCCATTGGGGTAAGGTCGGTCGACCTCGCAGGCCATGGGCTATTCCAATTGCGTCCTATCCATCGCTTTGGAAAACTTTCGTCGAGGCACAATCGCACTGGTACTGTTGAGTGAACGGCCATCTTGCTAAAAGGGCATATTTCCCCGAATATCTAAAGGCAGATTGTCCAAATATATTGATAAGAATGTCTAAATAACCTTGGGAGTTTAAAGATTCGCGAAAAAATACAGGGCCGACAATATGTTCAATATTCCGCACCAGACATTAACTTTGAACGAACACTTTGTGAGGGAAATTCTACGTGGAGTCGAATAAACCAATTCTATTTTATTGTATATCACATTACATGAACAACGTAACACATGATTGACATTACATTCAATATAACTTGTTACTAAGGTAATAATAACAGACAGTGCGGTGCTTCGAGTGCCAGTACTCACACTCCTCTTCACGGCAATGTCGTGGTCATCAGGAGAGTCCTAAGCCACTCCTCAATTTTAGCAGTCGCGGACCAGCTAAAGCTTTTGTCAGTAGATCTGCTTCCATGTCTTCAGTTCGCAGATACTTGACATCTATTGTTCTTTCTCGTATACAATTACGTATAAAATGCATTTTTAGGTCAATATGTTTTGACTTTGAAGTCACCATTTCATTTTTACTTAATCTTAGGGTAGCTTGATTATCATTTAATATGACTATGTGGTCGTAGCTGGCCCCTAAGTCTTTATAGAGATTTTTAAGATGGATGGCTTCCTTTGCAGCTTCGGTCAGAGCAACGTACTCCGCTTCGGCTGTCGATAAGGCGACGCTTCTCTGCTTTTTCGACATCCAGCTAATAGCCGTTCCGGCATATTTAAAACAATAGCCTGAAAAAGACTTTCGATCGAGTTTACATGCTCCCCAGTCTGCGTCAGCCATGCCATATAATTCTTGACCAGTCTTTTTGAAAATAAGACCGATGCTCTTCGTTCCTTTTAGGTAACGAAGTACTCTTTTGGCGCACTTAAAATGCTCTTCTCCATAACAATCATTGAATTGTGAGAGATAGCTTATAGCAAACATTATGTCAGGACGGGTTGCTACTGCCAGATACATGAGCGTACCAATTAAGTTTTTGTAGGGAAGATCATTCCTTTCCTCTCTTCTACCTTTTTCTAATATAAGACCTAGCTCTATGGGTGTAGATGCAGGTTTGCAGTCTTCCATCTTGAACTTTTTAAGTGTGGCCTCTATGAACTTTTCTTGGTTTAGCTTGACTTCACCCATTTTATAGGCAACGTCTATTCCAATTAGCCGTTTGGGTATCCCTAAATCTTTCAATTCAAACTTTGTATTTAGCAGGTCTTTTACTTCTTGGAGCTTTCTTGGACACGAATAGGCAATCAATAAATCATCGACATATATCACGATTATGATTTTAACTCCTCTTTTCTCCAGTAAGTATACACATGGATCAGCTTCTGATGCTTTAAAACCTATGTTATTTAATTCATTGTCGAGCTTTTTGTACCACTGCCTGCCTGCCTGTTTGAGTCCATATATAGCTTTTATAAGATGACAGACTTTGTCTTTGGGATTCTTTTTTATGTCTTTTAGCATATTCACTGTTTTATTGTACAAAGTCAGATCTTCTTCTTTACTTTCTTCGACCATAATTTCTGTCAGATAATGTTCTAAATAGTCAGGGTATTTCATTACTATATTTTCTTCTAGTTCACCATTTAGGTACGCTGTTGTCACGTCCATCTGGTTCAGTTTTAACCCTTTTTCCATAGCTATTGCAACAACAGATCTGATCGAACTTAGTTTAGCAACAGGGGCGTATGTTTCATTGTAGTCGACGCCTGGTCGCTGCGTAAAACCCCGTGCTACAAGTCTGGCTTTCCTTATTATGCTGTTGTTTGGTCCTACTTTGTTTTTTAGAACCATTTTGTAGTCAACTTCTTTCATTTCTTTCATTTTCTTTCCTATTTTCCAGGTTCCATTCTTTATATGTGCTCTTATTTCAGATTTAATCGCATCATGCCAGTATTCATCGTCTTCATTTTCATCGGACAAGTGAGATATTTCTGAGAATAAGTGACTTTCTTCAGTCTCGTACAATACAAAATCCCTGGTCCAGGCTGGCGGGTGCCTTTCTCTTTGTGGCCTCTCATTTTCGGATTCTTCTACAATCTCTGATGCATTCTCGTAAGACTCTATTTCCTCTGCTGAAGGAACGTCATCTTGATTGTTAGAATTATTCTCTGTTATTTCAACTTCTATTTGTTGTACCTCTTTAACTTTCTTATTTTGTTTTATTTTGTTTTCTTTTTCAGGTTTTTGCGAGTGTTGTTCCTTTTTGTCTACAAGGTATTCATAGTTCTGACCTTCTTCTTCGAAGTACATTTTTTCTATGACCTTTATGTCCCTGCTCGTCACTACATCATCATCTTCAGGTATATATACTCTGTAAGCCTTTGATGTCAACGAGTACCCCATGAAAATACCTTCTTTGGTATTCTGGGTCAGCTTTCCTCGTTTGTTCTTTTTTAAGACAAAAGTTTTCCTGCCATAAACGTGAAGATGATTACCACTTGGTATTCGGCCCACCCATTTCTTGAAAGGTATATCGCCATTCAGTGCTTTTGTAGGGCTACGATTTATAAGGTAATTTGCCGTCGCTACAGCTTCTGCCCACAGCTTCTTAGGTACATTTGCTTCGATCATCAGACACCTGGCTTTTTCTAATAAGGACCTGTTTTTCCTTTCGCTAATCCCATTTTGTTGTGGAGTATAAACCGTGGTCAGCCTTCTTTGGATGCCATGCGATTTGAGGAAATTATCAAAATCCTTGTTACGGTATTCTGTACCATTGTCTGACTGCAGGTATTTTATCTTTTTGTTGTGGAACGTCTCGACTTCTTTTTTATATTCTTTGAAAATGCTGAATACGTCACTCTTTCTCTTGATAAAGTAGACGTAACAGTATCGAGTGTAATCATCTATGAATGTTACGTAATATCTTGAGCCAGCTACCACTTTGTGAGGGAAATTCTACGTGGAGTCGAATAAACCAATTCTATTTTATTGTATATCACATTACATGAACAACGTAACACATGATTGACATTACATTCAATATAACTTGTTACTAAGGTAATAATAACAGACAGTGCGGTGCTTCGAGTGCCAGTACTCACACACTTCGACATTCAATTTTAAAATTTGGAGGTTCGTGCGCCCACCATCTACAATTTTGCGAACTAATAGTCCCGTTGGAAGTGAAGGTTGCCTCGTCAGAATAAAGAATGCTTTTTCAGAAATGTGCATCTTCTTATACGTTGCCTTAAAAACAAAAAGACAAATCGACCGTACATTTAGGTCTCTATCTTGTAATGTATGAACAAAACGGGTAGTATGGTTTAAATTTTTTTTTTCTAAATTCTCCTAGTCGAACCATCTGTCATTTTTGTTGTTTCTTGTCGTGGTGCTTCCACGACGGACAAAAGAAGATACAGGGTATTTACTTCATTTGTTGCACTACTTCTGCGCGATCCGTTTTTCCCTTTTGTCAATGGATCCAGTTTGGTTAAACCTTTTAACGACTTTCGCTACTGTTGAACGAAGTATTTTCTATGCTGTTGAATAATTTAATTCTTTCCTTGGGTGCCTTTCATTAAAAATGATAGCAGTTTCACGACAAGTGTAAAAATTACTGTACTCAGATCACAGTCTTTTTAACATACGATTAAAAATGCATCCAAAACATCAACGCTTGAAATGATCCGAAATATGCATACGGAGATAAAAATATTTTGATAGTATGCATTGAAAATGCAAGAGGCAACATGGAGTAACATGTAAGATTGTGTTGTAAATGTTTTGATAATAAATTCCTGTTTGTAATGCTATTAGTTTTGTTTTAGCTTTTTCTCTCGGGCTTATGTTTAAATGAATGAAATGTTAAACTCTGGTATTACTTTTGGTATTGTTTTTATTTTTTTTACTTACTTACTTTTTATTCATATAATTTTACAACCAAAAGAACGGTTGTATTCTTGTACTGTTGCGTACTCCTGATTTTATTCAAATGTATGAGAATATGCTTCCAAAAAGCTAGTAAAACACCAGTTTCTAAAGATTTAATCATTTTTGTCATGCCACTTGTTTGAGCTTTGACATTAGGTGGTTGTGAGGAATGAGGATTAAACTTGTATTCGATTGCTGGTTGTGATCAGTTCAGTTCAATCAGATTCGCAATCATTTGTCTAAAGTGCAATTCGATTGCTCGTTTGACGTCAGACTCAAACTGGTACCACCAATAGGAAGCTAGTATTTCAAATTTGCGATCAAAAAGATCGAAATCCGATTCAATTGGACAGATCAAGCCTTGCAATTGAACACAACCATTGTTACACTTTTCCAACCGAGAGTTGAATGCTTGATAGCCTTCATACAGTGCCTTTGCTGCATCCGCTCTGGCTGACCATATTGTACCTACTTGAAAGGTTTGTTGGCAAACAAGAAGCACTATTTGAATGGAAATTGCTTTTTTTCTCAGTATTTCCCTACGATATGTTGAAGCAGAAGAAAAAATACTATTTTGTTCGTTTGACCAAGTAGCCTTCCAGATAAAATATACAGACAATCAAGCTGAGGATGCACCTACATATATGTTGAAAATCGAGACTGGACAACCACAATATCAAACAACTTTTGCCTGGACGATACAGAAATTGACCAATTTAAGTGCTATACAGGGTGATTTATTAGCTCACTGACAATATATGACAGCAATTTGTGTTTACAAGGCAGGCTGTAGAAAGAATATTTGTAACACTAAAATCATATCTGCAAATTTTTTCATTCATAGTTTTGGTCTAAATCTTAGCAATAATTTTTACGGCATTTTTTAACAGAACATAACAAAGGTGTTTGAAATACCCGAAATATGAGTTACCCAAAACAAGCAAACCAAAATCATCATCCTCAGATGACGACGTCATGGCTACTAATGTTTTGCATGACATTGTGAATAAGCCTCCTTTAAATTATAAATTAGCATAAAATGCAGAAACATTAAAATTTCCCAATATTTAAAGTTTATTTTCATTGAGTAATAATTGTTTTATTGAGTAATAACCGATGAGCCTATTGACATCTTTTCATGCGTATTTTTATTAATTTAATTGTCACATGTTTGAGCGATGTGCTCCTGTTTTGCGTTCTCAGTGTACGAAGTTGCGTCGTGCAAAATGTTTCTAGGAAGCAAAGTGTGGTGTGATTGCTGGCCTATTTACTGCCTGCTTGCAGTATGCTCCTTTAGTGTTAACGACGTATAAGGCAACAGAAAGTTTAATAAAGCAAATATAAATTAAATAATTCATTACAACCACGTTGTTTCATAGTCATACGATAGGGGTCTCGGGGCTGGGGCGCTGAGTGCGATGTCAACTGTTGGATATTATATTAAACCCGCTCCCTATATTGGGTTGCTTGAAAAAGTCAAGTATAGCAGAATTTTGTAACGATTGATTTTGTTCAGAAGTTAAAAAAACGTTACCGTTTTGCGGTCCAATTGATAGTAGGGGTAGCTTTTAATGCTTTTATGACCGGGGTAACACCGCGAGGTTGTTGGCATGTAGTAATATAGATACAAAGTCTATTTGTAAGAAAAATAAACTGTACAAAACTCGTGCATAAATAGTTCACCTGCCACCGGTCTATAAACTCCTATATGACAATCGATAAACAGTAGGTAGATAACTTTCACGTCAATTGGCCGGACGATGTCGAATATGTAATTGAACACATTAGCATATACATATCCTCCAGGGAAATAAGTTTCTCTTAATCAAGTAATATGTGGGAGCATGGTATTACTCACGGAACGGAGTCTAATAGTTCACATATACCACGGAAGACAGATTTCCTTCGAAAGTTATAATTGAATTACATGCCCAAGAATTATTTTGCCAAATTAATGTAGCATGTTTTTATTGTAACAAAAATGCTTCGGTTTGCAGTGCTTTAGAACACCTCTTTACATTTCTACATCATTGTCATCAATTTATAACGAGATGACGTTTATTTTTAAACCAAAACTATGCCTCCTGGTAAATAATAGCACTAAAGTTGCAAGAAATAATATAATGCAAAGCTCTTTAAAAATGTTGGTAATCTACTACTTTTTTGTCACTAATCTAACTTAACCACTGGATCTCTTCAGACAGGAAACAAAGATTTATGCAAGCGACAAACTCGCCACGTATAAATCATGAAATTTTAATTAAACCAGAATTAAATTTTCGTAGACGTTACGCAACACGTTCCGCTTGCCATCATCTTAATTCTGGTTTCTTGAGACATTCCCCTTAATTAAGAATCCTTATTATTCCGCCAATTAGTACACAATTTATTTACAATTAACTACCACAAAGCGCTTTATGTCGGACAATGCCTCAAAGGTCACAACTTTGAGCTACACCACGACAGTGTGACGAATGGGTTACATAACACCAAGCAGAATTATAAAGCACAATGCGCACAAAGAGTAGTGTGTAATATTATGAGACTTTTTAAGTTGCATATTCTTTTAGATCCAAAAATATTTCTTTGCCATTACAAATTTTTACTACACCCCATATTATTTCCTTGTAAAGATTATCTATCTGTTTTGAAATACATAAGTGAAATATCTTGTCGTTAGCATATACCGGGCCCGTTTATTTTTTTATTTATGCCGCTACTGGACAAAAAATGCAATTTTTCTGGTAAAATTCCGGTTTTTCCGGAAATTAAGTCATCATTGAAATTGTAAATGGCACCCTTTATTATTTGTGTGAATTTTTTTTACATTTTTGAATTTCAATTCAAACAACAATAATTTCGATGTAAACAAGAAATTAAATAACAGTTAATAATTAATAACGAACAATAGTTATATTCATAATCTAAAATACATGGCAATTACTTAAAATATAAATAAGCTATATACAGAACTGTCAAATTCGGAAGTTAGCATTCACTACGGTGACTTGTTAACCCATAATTTACGTTTTCTCTATTTTCCTGCTTTAAGCGACATTTCCGCGCTAAGACTTTCAGCAAAATATCAAGTATTTGATGTCAATGTAATCGGAAAAATGTTATCTATCGAATAACCAGGTTACCCACACGGGAAAAAATAACTCACAGGCCAAAAGCCAATGATATCGCGCTTGAGGACGCCAGTAATCCAATATCGGCCAAAATCGAGTGTTTATTTGACAATTTTCGACTATATTCATGAATGCATAGCCTAGATGAATAAAAAGCAAGTAATTGTTTCGTTGCCTTGGTGGTAAGAATTGACGATTGTTTTCAGAATGTTATCCTGATTTAAAATATCACACACAAAATATAGGGTGTCATTTAAAATTTTAATGATGACGTCATTTCCGAAAAAAAAACTGAAATCATACTAACCTCAAGAATATCCCAAAAAATGGCATTTTGTCTATTAGCACTACGGAAAATTTTATTTGTAAAGCTTATAACTAAAAAATTAAACGGGACCACTTATGGTGTGTGTCATCCGGTATAAGAATTGAACTATAAAGAAGTAGAAATACACATATAAGCTTAGCATAAGTTTAGTTGGGCATTTTTTAATGAACCTTATAGTAAATGATAGTGTGGATGATATACTCCTATACGATTTAACATGACATGATGACGTGATTGAATGCTATTTATTTATTATTATATGTATTTTCTTTACTGTTACAGCTCCACCAGAATGTGACCAAGGACAGATTATGTGTCGGCAATACATATGGAACAAGACATATTGTTTACCTCCACACTACAGATGTGATGGCACTGTTGACTGCATTGACGGATCAGATGAAACAGAGTGCAGTAAGTAACTCTTAACTTTACATTATATAAATAAATTATTATTAGCTGTAGATATTGTCGGATAAATTGCAAGAACATACTTATAATCAGCTAATTTGTGCTATTTAATTTCTTCTATTCTAAATAGACCATGAAAAGAAACTGGTTTAATGCGGGAAGGTGGACTCTAAGCAAAATAAAGAACGTACATCAGTCTAACAGAGAACATACTTATATTTGCTAATTTTTCTTAGTTTCTTCTATTCCAAATAGATCTTGAAAGAAAAAAATGGCTTAATGCGGGAAGGTGGAGTCTAAGCAATATAAAGAACGTACATCAGTCTAACAAAATAGAACCACGTTCAGTGGTCCAGTGAGGCGTTTGCCTGCCAAACTTTGGACCTGGGCGAAGATAAAAGAATATAAGATACGACGGTAGACAATGAAACACAGGTCAGAGAGTGAGATAGATTTGGCCAACGAGCTAAAGGGACGCGACAAGATGGCTACCAACAGCTTATTGTGTTTATTGTTTACGAGCGCGTGGCACAATCAAACATAACTTCACAAACGTCCGGTGTACGTTACCCCCCAGCATGCACTGTATTGGTTAGTTTAAAATTCCCGCTATTCTTGGTCAAAGATTTAAGACCCTCAAGCATTCAAGGTCATCAAATGTGGACCCCCACTACATCAAACAACCAGACCCAAAGCGTCCTATCACTGTAATATTTATTTTTGCCTTGGGTTCGAATCCCAGGTGAGGATACGGATTCGGGACGTAAGAAACGGTGGTCTTGTAACCAGTCTCGACCTCTGATTTTGATAACATTGTATTGAATGGTGTAACGTGATAACATGCGTCACAGACAGAGACAGCCCTTTCTGAATGGAGGCTTATGTGCGAATCTTAGTAGATATGTATATCCGTCCATGACCATACTGCGCACTAATAACATCTATCTCGGAGCAGGCGCATGTGCGCAGCCACAATAATAGCTACCCCACATAATCCATAATCCAAATTGAAAATAAAATCGAACCACTCGCAATAGTACATGTTCTGCTCCAATATTTTGATTTAATTATAAAATAAATATTTATCATGGCTTGGAACTTAATGTAGACTTCAATTATGCTCGATGCTGTAAGTATTAAAATGCACATAAACTTAAGATGTAAAGATTTGATCTAAAGATCTTCTAAATCAATATATTTGAAAAGTATTTCAAGAAACAAGTTACAAATGAGTCAATTTTCATTAATAACGTAACTATACAGACTGCTATATTTCAAGGAAGTGTCCCGAATTATCATTTGACAACTAATAATGCTTTGCAATGCCAGTCATGCATACACTGAGTATCCGTTATCGTAGGAAGTTTCAGTCCTCTGTAATTAAGCCGGAGTTGGACAAACTTGCTAGACACGTTATCCGACGTCTATTCTTGGTTAATGCTAATCTTAGTCAAAGTTTGCTATTAGGTATATTTTTTTCACTGGCTTCTATAATCATTACCCTCACTAACCACTAAAATCTACATGGTGTCCCGTAATACGATGGACATGTAACCATGTAAAGACAATGTAACCTTTCACTTATCTACCAAAGTATATCCAGTATATCCAAAGTATATCCACCTTTCACTTATCTACCAAAGTATATCCAGTAGTTAGCCATGGATATAAATTACCCCGATCACCAGCAACCATTTGTGTAAAAATTATTATCATTCATAGCTATACAGGGTCCCTCACGACGAGCTGCCATTAGAAGTATATGGAGAACCAAATGAAATGAGAGATTGAAAATTTGTGTAGTTATATTGTTGGACACGATCGTCTCAATATCAATATCCAATGTCCTATACCTAAAATGTACTTGTACATACTGATATCGACTTTTAAAAACATCACATTAGAGATTGCAAATATGGCCAAATCTAGATTGCGTTTAAAAACAACTGAACAATTTGGAATAACAGAACTTTTTTGAACAAGTTCTTTTAGGTCATTTTTATTATAATACATTCTGTATTTATAAAATGATAACTCTATAATAAAACATAATATTAAAAATAAAACAAAATCGTAAAGTAAATTTTAAAAACTGCTTTTTTTCTATTTTAGTAACTGTTAAAAAACGTTGCCGTTTTCCCCTAAACATGCTTCAATTCGTTTTAACATATTATTGTTGGTGGCGTCCCTGATAGAGTTAGCACATAACCCATTGAAAGCAGCTCGAAGTCTATCTTTCATATTCTCTTTATTAGCTATTGGGTCCAAAATAATTAGGTGGTTTCAAATGGACAGTGCTTCAACGCACACAACTGTTGCAGTAAGAGGCTTGCTTAACGATCGGTGGATTGCGCTTAATGGGCCATACACCGCGTTCCCCCGACTTGACGCCAATGGATTTTTTTTTATTTAGGGAGCTATTAAATACGTAGTTTATGAGGACCCAATCATTGATAAGGAGAACATGAAAGAGAGTTCGAGCTGCTTTCAATGGATTATGTGCTAACTCAATCAGGAACGCTACCAACAATAATAATATTAAAAAGAATTGAAGCATGTTTAAAGGAAAATGGCAACTTTTGTGAACAGTTACTGTAATAGAATTAAGCAGTTTTTTAAATTTACTATACGATTTTGTTTTATTTTTAATATTATGTTTTATTGCAGGCTTATAATTTTATAAATACTAAATTAATTATAATAGAAAAAATGGCCTACAAAAACTAGTTTAATAAAGTTCTGTTTATTCCAAATTGTGAACATTTTAGGTATAGGACATTGTTGTATTGACACAAAGTTGATCTTATATTTTTCATAGAATTGTGAAATGTATTCTTATGTTAGGGTTGCCATTTGAAACAATCGACTTTTAGTACTTTTCGCGAATTCAAGTTTGATCTTATTATTTGAGCACCTTGTATAACTTTTAGAAGAATTCTACCGATGTGTCGATAATATGTTACCTTCACAAAAATTCGAACGGTCACAGGGGATAGTTTATAAGTAATTGAAAGTCACCGTGCAGCTGTCATGTTTTAATGAAAGAAATGAATATCTCAAAAATGACACATGTTAGGTATAGGGAATGTAACATAAAATGTATGTAAAATTTAATGAAGATTTTAAAAATGCGATAAAATACAGGGTGTTCCATTTGAAATATAAAAGTTGACATCCTTTCCGGTGTAACTGGAAGTAATCGAACATTCAAAATATTTTAGTTGAGACGATCGTGTCCAACAAATTCTCCATAGACTTCTAATGGCAGATCGTTGTGAGAGACCCTGTATATTATGCCCACAATGGTTGAAAGCGGCTTAGGTATTATGTTACTTCAAAGTTCAGTTTTCAAAAGCAGGTTTTCTTATACATATTTAGATACTTTTAGTCCAAAATGCCGCGGAAGCGAGATATTAACGAAATTTTTAGACAGCTTTCAGATAATACACGTATAGACAAAGATATTCTCTTGATCTAGTATTTGGTACTTTTCTCATTTTAGATCATGTTTTATTTAATTACAAAGATCCGTACATTATTTTGTCAGATTCGATTACAGATTTTGCAAAAACCAACAAAAATGTCAAAATCAACTATCAGCAGAAAATTGTACATTCTTTATATTTAAATTGATTTAAATTTATTGCTTTTAAGATTCTGCGAATAAATTCCTAAAAAGACTCCTCGAAACTTTTATGTGCGTTTCGGCTTAAACGTAGAGAGTGAGTACTGATTCTTCTTTATACTAAGTCGAACAGACAATATATTTTTTCAAAGTATGTAAATTTTATCCTATAAGTGGAAGACTGAAATTTTCGCTTTGAAACGTCTTATATACTAACTCGAACAGACAATATACTTTTCAAAGTATTTAAATTATACCGTATAAGTGGAAGACAGCAATTATCGCTTTGAAACGTAATACCATCAATTAAAACAAAAGTAATAACATCCTATACACCCTGTATATTCTTTTAGTTTATCATAACGCATCCTTGTTGTTCGCTCATAAAATCTCGAAAATATACCTAAAATATTAATATTATGTTTTGGTCAAATAATAAAATAATAAACCAGTGGTTTAAATAAACAGCCGATTCGCTACTATCTTTGTATGTCATCGATTCGCATGCGTGATTTTTATTGCCTTCGTTTAGAATTCCCTGGAGAAGTTTACGTTACCGACCGACGTCAACGACGGGAAAATTTAAATATACGATCACAGTCCCAATGGAAATTGGAATAACATCTCGACGCGGTGCCTCGCACAGGAAATCAGAAAAGAAAATAATTTTTACCGTTAGCGGTGTGTGACATTTGAATTTTGCACATTTCCTTGAACGTAGTCACCTATCTGCAAGATGCACTGCAGGTTTCACGTAAAAATTCAATTCAACTGAAATATTCAACAGAGTCGTTTTAGTTTTATGAATATTTGAATGAATTTTAATGTTTATAAAATGTGTTGTAAATTTTCCAGTCTGGAGTGGTTTTGCAGACCAGAAGTACATATGAACATATTTTTTATTTAAAATTAGATTTATTAAACAAACCAAACAAAATAAAGAAATAATTTTTTTTTCTGTATGTAGCACAAAATTATTACTAGCAGAAAATGTCCAGTATTTTTTGTTCTTTATTCTACATTCTATATTCTTTCTACCTAGAAGAGAATATAGACAATGCCACAGAGACGTTGGTGACAAATTGCCCAAAAAAGTTTTTATATTCAATCCCTGATTCAAATACATAAAAAGTTAAATAGAATTCAAGATACAAGTCAATAGATTTTTGTAATCTTGGGGGTTTCTTGTTTCTATCTCGGGAAACTTTGAACCGGTACATTTCAAACAGAACAAAATTCCAGAAGTCAAATTCTTCACGCATAGGCGCCGGTGATGTATTAGTGTGTGAAGTATATTTTGTTTATTCCTTGTGGTTGACTATAGTTTTGTTTTGCTAACTGTTTTGTGTTTAGAATTAAGATGGTTTATTGTATCGTCTGTATTTTACCAGCGTCAAATTTCCCCTGTGGTTGTTGATGGTAATGGGTGATTTTGTTGTTGTACAAGTGTTACCATCCACGATACAGGGTAGGTGTGGTTAGCCGAGCGGTTAGCTATTTTTTTGATATTAAACAACCTGGTGAATTAAAGTAGAGCAAAAGGGGATGGAAGCTCTATATCATGCGAATGTTGATGTTATTATTCGAGGTAATAGACTGCATCGTATATTCTTATCAAACACACTAAGTATATAGAACTAATTTATTATTCACTGGGTAAATAGGAATATAACTTGACATAAATAAAACAACTAAGGCAAGGTTCAACTTAAATTAAATATAAAGAATTAGCTATTGCAACAGACATTCAAATTAAATCAAATACATTAAAAATGATTTATAAATCGCGACAAAGATTCAACTCAAATCAAATATATTATAATGAATTATAAATTGCGACAAAGATTCAAATTAAATCAAATATAATAAAAAGAATTCAAAATTTCCCCAAAGATTAAATTTAAAGTAAATAAAATAAAAAAAATTCCAACAAAGATTCACAGTTACGTATATTATAACGCAGTAAACACTCCCACAAGATTCAAAGTAAAATAAATCATATAAACATTCAAAAGTGCCACAGAGATTCAAATCAATAGACATAGTAGGCAAGATAGAAACTAGTATGCAAACAAGGAACACTATGACCCTAAAGTAATACTAATAATATTCAAAATTCGTTACAAATAACAACCAGAACAATAATAGCACCAAGTTAATTATTTAAACTAGAACTCGATAAACTATTCCAACTTTAGTCACTCCAACCAAACTCGGTACATATTAAGTCCTCGAACAATACTGTAACGAAATGTCTCAATTAATTGGCAAGTTCAAATTAAAGCACTTACAAGAACAAGAAAAAATAAGGCAATGAGACAAAATAAAAGTCAATTAATAAATCCTATGACTCGAACGAGCAACGGCAATTTTCTCGCAATCAAAATAAACATAATTTATCAAACGCAGACACGACAAGAGTTGGACAATGTTTAGTAACACAAAGAAGTTCAGAGCAATGTCAACTTAGACCCTACAAGGTATTTTCTGCGATCGGAACAGACAAACCAAAATTTTGGACACAGCTTAATACACTAGAACGCTCACAAACGAAAGATACGATATTACACTAAAAATCCCACAACCAAATTTCGGACCAGACCAAACGGCAAACACCCCCACAGCTTCAAGTAGTCAATTGGTGACCGGCCCCCGCTGTCACCAATGCACTACGTGAAGCTGTCTCCCATGAATAATATAACTGAACGTTGACTAAAAATGAATCAAAAGGTAAAGCGCTAGAATCTGAATCAAAACGTGACTGTCTCCTCTGCAGGTCAATCCCTCTCGAGTTCGGGTTTTTCCCACTCGCGAGAACTTTTCCTGCGCAGGGCTTCAAAAAGACAACATGGAGCCATAAACCAACAACTGCTCGGGTGCTCTCCGGCCATATTTGTTTAAGGGTGCCAAAACGGAGAAACGCGTGCGGAACGCACCCGCGAATTTTACACGTAAATTGTAAAAGCGTACTTAGTACCGATCTGTTAATTTTGCTTTTAAATTTGAGATTGTTTGCACTCAAAGGGTATTAATTGAATGTAGCTACAGCATACGAACAGGACAACGATAACTAAAAAGGGAATACATACCGAAAATTGGTCAGAATTGAACAATACACAATAACTTACAATTTTGTTTTTGGATTTGTAAATCCTTGCTTCATCCACTGCATAGTAAAATCCCCTATCAATACATGCAGTAAAATATCCAAGAAATGGCTTTAATTAGAAAATCGGTACGAAGCACCAAAAACGACGATTTTTGTGCGTTTGAACGGAGAGGTATTCTCTTTTTTGTATTCTCTTTTTAGTTATCGTTGTCCTGTTCGTATGCTGTAGCTACATTCAATTAATTCCCTTTGACTGCAAAATATCTCAAATTTAAAAGCAAAATTAAAAGATCGTACGATTTACGAAGCTCGTTGCTGAACTTTCTTGGTGCGGAACGCACCTGTTTCGGCACCCTTAAGAGTCGGCCGTCACTGTTTTTCTTGGTTAATTGGTCAGTTAATCGGTTAATGTCCGAAAATTAACCTGGTAGGTATTTAAGATATTTGTTTTTAGTACGAATGCATGAGTATATAAAATATACTTTTGATTGACTTTTTGATTGAAATAAAAAAAAAACAATGGACACAAAAACAAGCAAGTATGATACTCGTGTTCGAGTTTTTAAAACTGTATTTTACCGTGCATATTTTTGCAATTCTTGTCCGAAAACCTACAGTGCCCGATAGTTTAAAATGTTGCGCAAGGTTTATAGAAACATCTGTTGATAAGACCTAAAAATCGACCATTTTCGGTAGCTGTCTACCGAATAAGTACCTTACTACCGAACGACGTTTGTGGGTTACGGATCGAGGTTCTATCAACCTTGTTCGCTACCACCATTTTTAGTAATAGTAAACATTTCTCTAGTGCTATAATATCCTTTTATTTTTTTAGTATACCGTAAATGTCAAACTGACGACTTTCGGTGTGGACCTGGAGGTTCTGGAGCCCATTCCGAGCAATGCTTACCAAAGGACAAACATTGTAACGGATACTTGGACTGTCGATCGGAAAAGGACGAACAAGGATGCTCTGGGGTTGCCTGTAGATTGGACCAGTTCAGGTGCATGGACGGACAAAAGTGCATAGATCTCTCACAGAAGTGCGACCACAAGGACGACTGCGACGACAAATCGGATGAAGTGGGCTGCAGTAAGTACAAAATCATGTAGCACTCGCATTGTTACCACTAAAACGTACACAGTCATCAGGGGTGATGAAATAGTTGGTGAACTAGTTGGTAAACGTAAATCCATGCAGGGAAAAATATACCGAACTGCCTTCATGGTGTTTATGGTGTCTTTGACATAAAGATTAAACAAACAATTTACCAATGAAAAATAAATTAAGTGTGTTCTATATAACTAATATGATACATATTATGTATACATCCCTTTCTCGAATAATTAGATACGAATTGACGTTTATCATGTGTATCCTTGGAAGCAAACTAATATGACCCTCATTAATTTCCTATACCTTTGCCGAGACAGCGGACATATTTCATATTTCACAGACTTATCATTATCACCTTGATTATTGGGAATCGGGTCAGAACCAACGACCGACCATGTACTATGTCTACTACCGGCAATTTGTTGGGCAGTGTATAACTTGGTCATATTAGATATTAGACTAACATTCATGAGCAGTAATCTGCTACTTACCACCAGGGACTATAAGCGATAACTATTAATTAAATCTTAACCTGTTTGTTATTTGAAAAAGTTATCGGACACATCTTTATTCTATATTCGGTAAGAACACGAAGAAAAAGTCGCATTAGGCTGATTTATAATTAGTTTACGAATTATCAGAACTGAAAGTTAGATAATCAGAAAACTTTACGCTTATTCCCAAACTTAACGTTTGGCACGAACATAGTCAATATATAATAATAGTATACGGATATAGATATAGGCGGTAACTGATATATGTATGTAACTGTAACTGATAGATATATGCAGTAACTGATATAGGCACGCGCGCGGATGTAAGAAGGTCCCTTAGGATTTTGTAATAAGTGAGGGAAGATCAACAAGAAAAAGTCATGAAATACAGGCTGATTTATAACTAATATTAAAAATTGAATCCTCACATGCCCATAAACAGAAGATAATTTTAAAATAATTAACAAAAAATAATTGTTGTTCAAATTTGGCTTCCTTCGGCTACGAGTTATTTGTACCAAATATTAAATACCCAGAAAACGTATTTAATAAAAAAATAATATTTTGGAATGAACACGTTAACAAACAAAATTGGTTCATTTAAGCTACTTTGTTTATTTTACTGTTACGAAAATCCTCATGCACTATCATGAGCATAAAAACGGGGACACTCAAATTTGCATTAATTAAACTGGCCTTCGTAATGTCAGGTCAGTACGTTTGTCATGTTACATAAATGCGATCTGGAATTTTGACGTAAGAAATAAAAATGCCGCAGTTGAATAAATTTCAGAAGGCAATTATTCAAACTCGACTGCATGATGGAATCAGTATTCCAGAAATTGCTACTGAATTAAGTGTACACAAGAATCCCACGAAGAATCAGATTATTGAAACCGGGACAAGTTTGTACATTGACAGATACTGTCAAAGTTTAGACCTCTTATACCATACTCTTATATCGTGATATCAAAAAGTATCTTGGTCAAGGGTTGCCATGGAATGTAAAACGGTTGTCTTAGCTTAAATCATCCTTTTGAAACAGGTTTTGAAATAATTTTGTCATTGTCAAGCTACGCTGACATCATCAATGACTAAAGCACAATGACTTGACAGATTTTGATACTCAAAAAATGGTTGACATAAATGTACGATGGGAGCTGCGACAATCATTTTAAAATCCATCACCACCCTTGACCAAGGTATATCGAATTTTCCAAATTAGTCTTTTTTATTCTGTAAGTAAAGTCGACTCTTGTCGTCTTTTTGAAGCGAATACGAGACTTCTCGAATGGTTAGGTGAGACGGAGTGCGGATATTGGCGGTTGCCCTGTGTTTGTAACATATGGACGTGGCGCATGCGTTATTGTTCTTAGCGACAAGCAAACTTGCTCATAGATACGTTACAAACAGAGAGCAACCGCTGATATCCCCGCTCCATCTCACCTAACCATTCGAGAAGTCTTGTAATCGCTTCAAAAAGATGACAAGAGTAGACTCCCTGGACACGATTCTAAGTTCTAACCTGAAATGATTATAAACCCTTTATGTATTCGCTAGTGCCCCCCCCCCTATTTCTTTTAATAGTGACTCCTCTATTGTTACTTATTTTGGGAAGTTTTCTGAAAAATTGAATTAGGTAGTTAGGTTATTTGTTTTTTCTTATTTTTGGTAAAATTGTATTATTCCTTAGACATCCCCAAATTACGTGGAATCAATTTGTATGTAGTTTTCGTATTTTACCGTCGAAATTAAAATCATTAGTTTCAAATATTAACTTACCACGTAATTAAAAATGACAAATGGTAAATAACATTGGCTTAAATTACCGGGTAATTAAAGCTTTAGAATGGCAAATTACGTTGATTTAAGTTACCGGGTAATTAAAAATGGCATATTAAACCGTAGCTAATACCGATTACTGTAAGTTATGATTGCTACTTATGTTAATAAATGTTTGGTAAATATTAGTATCTATATTATTTGACGATCACATAACCAAGGATATAAATCGCGAGCATGTAAATAAGTGAGCTATTTACATCCGTTGTGTGCGAGTAGAATACGACAATTTATCTACGCCCCATAAATTATTCCATTTTATATTAAATATTTTAAATGTATGTTTCTATGATGGCGAGGCAAACTATCACATAACTGTTATCCGGTAGATTTTGGCAGACTTTAACGCTAGCATTGTATAATAATGGCATTATTATTATTATTATCATTGGCGTGTATCATGATGGGGATTATATAGTCATAGCTCTATCCGTGAAATGAAGTTATTATATTATGTGAGTCGTAGATAAAAGTATTTTATACTCTAATTATGCTGTTATACTGTTCTTTTATTAATTGCAGGTGTAAATAGTATTTTTTTATTCGAGTCCTTGTTTCAATTTTAATCATGAATTACTACTATTACATCAGTAAACTCATTTTTATTGACATAAGTAGCTCTAATAACATAATATCATCGGTAATTTATTATTTTTAATTACCCGGCAATTTAAGAATAATTTTAATTATGTGGTAGTTTAGAATTTAAAATTAATAAATTTAATTTCAGCGGTAAATTACCGAAAAGAAAATAATTATCGAAGTTTAACATCCAGAGAGATAGCTAATTATATCCAAAATAATGCATTTTAATTCATTACCGACTCGTGAATTGAATAGTAGGTAAATGGCTTATAATTTAAAATTTGCGTTATTGGCTCCGCTGAATCAATCTTCCCTTTTCCACCATCTATTCATTCAGCACAAAAAGATAAGCTATATTTTCTAAAATAATAGCATTTGGCAGGTGAATTGAGGATTGGAACGGCCTTTAATAACGAAAAAGAGTATAAAAGTGTACCGGTGTTCAATAAATATCTGTATAAAAAATGACCATTGTTCGTGTAAGCAGAAAAGTAATAAAAAATTAAGAAATAAAATAAGGTATTTTTTAATAGTTAATCATTTTTAAGGCCTTTCAGGCAAAATTATTATAAATTGCAGAATCACCAACGGTGATATAATATATGCTGACAGTAAATTACCTTTAGTAATTTAAGCCGTAACTTATTGCAATTAAAAATCAGTTAATTATCATTAGTTTCGGTAATTTATTAGGCAACTTACCAGATAAATTACGCTTTTACATCCCTCGCATCTATGACTATACAATCCCTAGCATTGTACACTCCGATTATTATAATGGCTGTAGCTTAGTATAATAATAAAAATTCTTTAAAATAATGACTTCTTTATTTAAAGGAACTATCAATATTACACAAAGCTACTGTCAACACCTACGTGTTTGACAGTTCGCCTCGCCCCCATTGACATATGCATTTAATATATTTGATATCAAATGGAATTATGAGTCGTAGATAAAATGTAGGATTTGACTTGCGATAACGGTTATAACTCGCGAGCATGAAACTAGTAAGCATAACTTAATTACGTGCTCGTCAAATAATATATTACTATTATTTATGATAAAAGGACTAAATGGGTATAAATGGTTATAGTTTTTTTGGTGCGTTTATATGAAAAAAAAATATGTAGAGTGCAAATCCATCCAAAAATCAACATTAATTTGTGTGCCTATTGGGTACCTTTTATCAAACACGGTCAGACAGAATTCCTATTAAATGATTACTGATAAGGACTGATAATGATTTTGTTTTATTCCCAGATTTTCCACTGTGCCATGCGTTGCAATTCAGATGCGCGAATGCGGTCTGTATACCTAGAGCGTTCCATTGTGACGGCTACCGTGACTGCTCTGATGGTTCAGACGAGAGAAACTGCACCAGTGTACCATGCCCTGAAAATAAATTTATGTGCCCCAAGAGTCACACCGACGACAAATCGAAATGCATCGACAAAAGCCAACTGTGCGATGGTAAAAGGGATTGCGGGGATGGCGCTGACGAGGAAACAGCTTGCTGTAAGTTAAAATACAGTTAATTGTTATAGATTATGTAGATGTCGTTCCCTCTATAATTATTTTCAGTCAGCGTGTTCTAAATATATATGTTACAGTAAAGGCATGGACGCCGTAAATATACTGGGTCCTGCAACTAAGCTCCCGTCTTCTGTAGCTCACTTACTGATTAAGCTAAGAGTTTGACATTTTGCAGGCTTACCCTGTACTTCAAGGTACAGTTCAAGAAAATATTTTTTATTATACAGGGTGTTCCAAAAATGTGCAACGCCATGGTAATATATTTTTTTAAATTGCATGCTATACATTTTTCTACACATTTGGAAGCCTTTTATGGTTGCCTACATATCACCAAAATTTTATTGAAATCGGTTGAGTGACCGCAGCGGAAAAAAATAAAAACAAAAAAAAATTGATTTTGCGTCGTAGGCTTTAAAAATCAATAAAAACCACAAAATGCACCTCGTTAATAAAATTTTGCGACGTGCTTATTAAGTTAGATGTAATAGTCTCGTTAACCAAGTGACATTGGCCCAAATTATACAGGGTGACCAAAATCGAGTGTCAAACCTGTCAAACTTCAAAGCGTGTTATTGTTCTTATTTTAAATTGGAACCCATAAATTTTTTTATGTGAAATGATGCAGAATTAAAAAATAAACATTGTTTCTAAATACAACCCCATAACAATTCCCAATATTTTAAAACTTATTCGCCAAAAACTCATTTTTCAATGTTTCCAACGGCAATTTTAGATAATAAATATCGTACGCGGCTTTGAAAAACAATTTATTTCATAAAAAATAAAAGACGTATTTTAGATTTGAGTGTACTTAATTAAGTAGTTATTCAAATGCTAAATTTACTGCATAATTTACCTATAGCGGTAAGGACGGAAATGTGGCTATATGTAAATTTTGCAGTAAATTTAGCAATTGAATAACTACTTAATTAAGTACACTCAAATCTAAAATACCTCTCTGCGTTATATTTTATGTAATAAATTGTTTTTCAACGGCCACGTACGATATTTATTACCTAAAATTGCCGTTGGAAACGTTGAAGAATGAGTTTTTGGTGAATAACTTTTAAAATATTGGGAATTGTGATGGGGTTGTATTCAAAAACAATATTTATTCTTTAATTCCGCATCGTTTTACCTAAAAAAAATTATGGGTTCCAATTTAAAATAAGAACAATAGCGCGCTTTGAAGTTTGACAACTTTGACACTCGATTTTGGTCACCCTGTATAATTTGGATCAATGTCACTTGGTTAACGAGACTATTACATCTAAATTAATAAGCACGTCGCAAAATTTTATTAACGAGGTGCATTTTGTGGTTTTTATTGATTTTTAAACCCTACGATGCAAAATCAATTTTTTTTTGTTTTTATTTTTTTCCGCTGCGGTCCCTCAACCGATTTCAATAAAATTTTGGTGATATGTAGGCAATCGTAAAAGGCTTCCAAATGTGTAGAAAAATGCTATACATGCAATTTAAAAAAATATATTACCATGGCGTTGCACATTTTTGGAACACCCTGTATAATAAAAAATAATTTCTTGAATTGTACCTTGAAGTACAGGGTAAGCCTGCAAAATGTCAAACTCTTAGCTTAATGAGTAAGTGAGCTACAGAAGACGGGAGCTTAGTTGCAGGACCCTGTATACACTTACTAGTCAATACATACATTTATTTTCTTTTATAAATTTATCTTGCTGTATGGGGAAATGGTGCCCATTAGGGTGGTTCAAAAATTAATTGCAAAAATGTTTGTGATTTTTGTTGTTGAAATTTTGATTTTTAACTGTGCCTGTCAAGGCCTTGTAGATGTGTTTCCAAGCAAGAATTTAGTGCCCTGAAAACTACCCTTAAATGAAAAAAATTAAATTCTTCAGATAATTGATCCTTCCTATTATTTCAGTCGCTTGTTCTCATAGAAATTATCAGTTAATTTACATTTGTTCAAAGAAATTCTATTTTTTAAATAATTCGTTTTTCTCGAAAATCTGTTTGAATTCTGTTTTCTGAGTTCGAAATGGCAAATTATTATTATAGAGTGCGTTATTCATTAAAAAATTTCTTCATATTATTTAAACAATCTATTATTATTCATTTTCAACTTTTTTCTAAATATGGTAGAAAAGTCAGCTTTTTTGAGAAATTAACTTATAAATTTCATGTTCGAGATATATAATAAACCTATTGTCTATATTATCTAATAAACCCACACCTAAAATTCATTTTTTAGGTTGGTCTGGCCAACTGCTATTCTTAAGTGATTCTCATTTGTATTTTTGGATGATTTCCATTGTTTAAATAATAAAATATTATTCGTTGGATGTTTTTCGGGGAGTTACATATCTTTTTAAAATATTAAACTTCAGAATCACACTTCTTGTTCCATTTCTTATTCTGATTTCGTACCACTGTGTGTCGCAAGATAATGTTGATTGGTTGCTGTCTGGAAACTGTTCCCTGTACCCTGTATAAAATATTGAAATCGAATATAATTTTAGTATTTAAACAATGGAAATCATCGTAAAAATAGCCATGAAAATAACAGTTGGCCAGAACGATCTAAAAAGAATAATTCTAGGCAAATTGCAAAAAAATTGTTTAAAGAAACGGCATTTGTTTAAACAGAAACTGGCTTTTCTACCATAATTAGAAAAGAAGTTGAAAATGAATTACTTATGATTTATTAGCCAACAGGATGAAACTTTTTAATGAATATGTCACCCTAAGACAGCAATTCCCAACCAGGGTTCCGCGGAACCCTAGAAGCAGAGCGGAACTATGCTACTGACGTGAGAGAGAAGGACAGATGGAGAAGGTTGGGGAAACGCTGCTCTGATTTTCGAGAAAAATTAATTATTTAAACAAATAGAATTTATTTAAATAAATGGAAATTAACTGCCAAATGTTTATAAACATTCCACTAGACATCCATAATTCAAAACCACGGCGCCTCCACCAAAAGTGTATTTTATCTATCGGACTTCACTTTCGCTTTCTGGCATCTCTATAACACCATTTATTTTGTTACTGTGCACGGAGGGTGTAAACGCGAATGAAAGAATTTTTAAATTAATGTTTTTTTTACTGGGAACAGATAACTCAAAAATATAGATTTTATATTAGTTTACCGGTAAACATATCATTTATTCAGGAAGATTATAGGCCGTAAATTCGAATGTTGCTTATGAATTTATTAGAAGACACTTCGCACACCCTATAGAGGTATTATAAAACTTGTTTTTCCATAAATTTAAAGCAGTGTTTGTAAATGAACAATCAGGACGTCATATACTTTTTCTAAAATAAGGAATCATTATTGAAAAACGTAGTTACTCCTCATTAATTTTGCTACTAACATTATTATGAATCCCTCGAAAACTATTTATTCAAACTTCTGACTAAGTCTCGAAAATAGAGATAAAAAGGGTTGTTTACATGCTCCGTCATGCTCGTGGTTTTACCTGCGCAAATCTGGTTTGCTCAGGTAAAACGTAAAACGTGTAGACGCAACAGACCGTAGAGCGTGCAAACTAAGAGCGGGTTGTGCGAATTAAGATTTCCGTTGATTTTTGACGGTACAACGAGGAATTATTTTGTTTTTAGGTAGCGTGTAGGCGGTTTAATGATTATTTTATCAGTCATTTATGATTATTTGATAATTTTGTTACTATAGGTAGTATCGCATTCTCTGACATTAGAACAGAAGGGAATTTCTTCATGATGTTATTGAAATATGTATATCAGAGTTAGCCCTACACGAGATACGGTTGTAAAAAAATAAATTTTAGCTGGTCATGCTACAGAAAAGAGAAGAAAAAGTTATACATTTAACTTGATCTGGAGCAAACAAAGATGATAAGTTGTGGTATTTTGACCTGTTATCATTTTTGGCTGACCAAGACACTCCAAGATCATCTTTATAAAATATTGATAATGAACAACTTTCAGTGTTTCAAAATGCTCAAAATCAATCCTAATGTAATTAAACCAGTCATCATACAGCGCACGCAATTCTCTGAGTAATTTGACATGTGAATAATGATTTCCCATATCAAATTACTTTTTGATTTACTAACTGTTTTAATATCCATTCATACCTACAGTCCATACAGTCCTGAGCCGTCTTTTAATGGGTTTTTGTTTGTTTTTCTAATAAATAAGAGCCGCTAAAAATTATAATTTTAATATTTCTTCAGGAACGTTGCTGTGTTCGCAACGCTGTGTTAACCTGTGTTCAAAAACACAGGTTATAAATAGACGCGGGTTTCCGACGCAACACGAAATAGTTACTTATGTACCAAGGGCATTAAACGGATGTTTATGCCCCGAGGGTGACCGGACTCGAGCCTATCGGCCCTCGAGCTTTTCATGTCGCCCGAGGGTATAAACCACAAGTAATGCCCGTGGTTATGCCCGTGGTCATACAATTTTTTTTGTGCTCTCACACTCGAAAGCAACTGATTTTGTCCGAGGTTGGAGAACCGCTATGGCACTGCGCGATCTAGTGCGTCAAAGTACAAACAACAAATTCAAATAAGCTAAGATCGCCAATTTGATTGTTTGTTGATAAGGAATACCTACCCGTTGTTCTATCTAATTCTAAAATTGATAAACTGAGAAAATTGTAACTCAAGTATTGCGATGAGTGTTGTTTTAGTTTAGTATGTTGGTACGCATGTGACATCTACAGTGTAATTAACAAATATAAATCGGTCATAATTTGGCTCAGTTTTTTAAACTTGACCTTTCGTCGAAGTGGTACCAACCTAACATTTCCTATACATAAATATAACCATTTTTTAATTTTTCTAAAAATACATATTTGCTCAAAAAGCAGCACAAAAACCGTTGTATGTCACTCCTGCCAAAACTACATAGCGCGACTGGCACACATGCGACGCTCCACCTTCGGCATCGCGCCGCATTACCGCTCGTCGGGCTATTCCATACTTTCGGCACTTGTGATATAAATAACTATTATTTCCAACAATAGTTTTGTACCTTCGTTTGAATTGAAACGTTTAGGTCAGCGGAAACCGCGCGGATCTTATTTGTCGGCATCGACCGCTGCCTCTTGCCGACAAAGGAACGGCGCGCGTTTCCGTTGACCTAAACGTAGGCTTAATGCCCGCGCGGGCAATAAGAATTGTTTTCGCCTTGGTATCGTTGTAAAATGTCATATCGCAATTGCGGTGCCGCAGCGACGCAGTGCGTTTAAAACACTAATTGATGTGTGTAAAGAGGGAGCGTGTAATCGGCATCGCCCTTAATAATTCTGTTTTATTTTACCTTTTAAGTACCGAACCCAATAATATGTAAATTAAACTTTGTATTGGAATAAACACACTGCCCGACACAGTTAAAGGAACGCCTGATATCTATTTTGCTAAACGTTAATGTTCTATAACTTTTGTAATCTTTAACCGATTTTTATTCTTTTTTATCCTACACTATTCGAAAACGTCATTTTCGCGTCTCTATGGAGAGACGATAGATGCAATTTTCCCACCAGGCGTGAATGAACACTTTTTACGGCTAGCCGCGAAAATAACTGTACACAATATACCCACCAGATGGCAACCGAATGCAACCGATTAAAACGCCAATGTTGTTTATTTATCAAAACAATATGTCACTGAATTAGTCTTTAGAACGGGCGAATTTATTACGATGTTGTGTAGGATAATTATGTGTGCACCACAACCACACCCAAAAAGTCTTTCCTGTGCCTCTAGGTGTGCCCTGGCTCGCCATGCTCGCATGTGCTTACTTTATGGGGTTTGTACAAAATACATATACTATTTTATCGGAATAATGTCAAGAAATACATCAAAAATTTTTACCAGTGTTTCGGGTAGAAAAAGTAGGAAAACAATGCAAATCTACTTGAAGCCCCTAGCTTCCTCACAAAAACAGATCTTAGGATGAATCAAAAAAACAAAATGTTAAGGACGGATATGGTTTTGTAACTGAGTACTTGGAAACATTCAAAAGTTGCACAGTTACCCCATATGTGTTTCAATATATTTGAATGTTTGTTGACTATTTCAATATTTGATCGATATGTTACAAAACGTTTAACAGAACCATATACACAACGTTATGTACTATGTATGCTCCATTATGCTAATAACCATCGCTAATATAATAACTATAATTTCTATAACGTCAGTTTGGACTAGATTTATTCATTCCCGTTGTTATGTTGTTTGTAAGTGACCAGTACTTTATCTACTTTTTAACATAATATACATACATTTCCTTACATTTATTCTACTTTTTCCCAGAACAATTATAGACAAAACAAAACATTTATTAATTTACAATCACTCATTCACATGGTCAGTATTCATCATATGTTATTGTGGGTGTTGTTTCAAATTGTTAACAATATTGTGTTGACAGGTGAGTGTCAGAAAATAGTACGGTTATAGTTGTCATACCTTCAGCCTATGGTGTTCTATAGTCATTAGTTCTTTATTGTTTTGTTTTAATTAAACTTTGGACTTCCAGTCAGAGTTGCCGAGAGTTGGCTTCTACGTCATCTAACTACCGCCCAATTTTAACTTTCCATGTCGACAGAGAGAACTACTTTATTTTCTACTTCAAAAAACGACAAAACGCGACACTCAAAATGATAACTTTTTTCGGATTACATGGATTACTCTCGCTGATGACGCGAGGCTTTTGTGCTTTTGCAAATATTGTTAGTCATATTTTGTATTTTGTTATCATTGAAAGTGCGCGTTTTGAGGCACAAGTCATGGGCATATTATCAACTTCCGGAAGATCTTAATATTGTAATTACTTTTAATACATCATAGGGAAAGGAGGTGATGTGAGGTATCATAAAATATCATTGTTTGAAACTTTTTTCCCAGATTACAAATCACGCAAAAATCTTCCGGGCTCCATAAAAAAAACACTATGAAAATATCATATTCAAACAAACACCAAACACTCTTATACGTAGGTATAAACCAAAAGTGTTTCTTATTAAAACAGTATAAAGAATAATTATATTATGTATTAAACATGTAAAAAAAACTTGCATGTATAATAATAACAACAACAATAAAATTATGTTTATTCAATTCTAGCGAAAGCTTCTTGTCCTGTCCTGGAGTGCGAATACCGTTGCAGTCCGTCGCTAACTGGAGGAGTTTGCGATTGCCCGAAGGGTAGAAAGCTTTCGTCCGATAACAGGACATGCGTCGACTTGAACGAGTGCGAGGAATGGGGCTATTGCGACCAACAATGCACGAACTCAGACGGTGGATTCACTTGCTCGTGCGTGCGCGGTTATCTTCTCAGCCATAGCGGCAACAGATGCTTGGCCCTGAATGCAAGCCAAATGTTGCTTGCGTTTGCACATGACAGCGCGGTAAATGTGATGAATTCGCAGGGACAAGAGGTGAAGAATGTGGCAAACGCCAGCGGCGCCACAGGACTCGACTTCCACTACCAGAAGAAATTGCTCTTCTGGTCTGATACGAAGACAAGAAGGGTATGTTTACTTTTTCAATGAAAAACTATACTAGATCTCAGTGCATAATAGAGATAGGGGTTTCAAATGAATTCCGTTAAAATCGATACCAAGTAGCTCACAGCGTAAAGTTTCACCTCATTTCAGTTACCGATTTGAGTAGGATCTTGTCCATGTTCCTCAATTGAATATCTTACTACCTATACAAAACCGAACATGAAGCGTTTAATAAAACAGTGCCTGTGAGTGCCTTAAGGTTCCAACATTCCAATTATGTAATATTTTGTGGTATTTATCGAAATTAAAAAGTAGATACAAACTTTTAAAACCTTGGTAGGTTCTTTTAAAAAATCATAATGTACCCATATGCATTTTCCTTTGCTTTCTATAAGTAGGAAGAATTAATATTTGTTAGTGTTTACACTGTAATTAATTGTTGTTATTTCAGATACATGTTCAACAGTTACCCTTAAAGAACTCTGGCATCAATATACTTCCTACTCAATCAGATTATGACATCATTTCTCCTGGAACATGGTTACCAATTGCTATCGCAGTTGACTGGGTTGGGAATAAGCTTTACGTAGCAGATGCCATTGGTCAGAAGGTGGATGTATTTGAACTAAGTGGAAAATCTCATGCGATCGTGTTGGGTTCCAACTTGACCAGTCCGTCAGATATAGGATTAGACCCATTGGAAGGCTATCTATTTGTAGCAGACACAACACAAATTATTAGAGCAGATATGGATGGGACAAACATTAAAACAATAGTTTCTGAAGCTGCCTATAAAGCTTCCGGTATTGCAGTTGATATTATCGCAAAACGGGTATTCTGGTGTGACACTCTATTAGACTATATTGAAACTGTTGATTATGAAGGTCACAGCAGGTTTATGGTTTTAAGAGGACAACAGGTACCATCTCCGTCAAGGTTGGCAATTTTTGAAAATAGAATTTTTTGGACAGATAGCACAAAACAAGGCATTATTGCAGTTAATAAGTTTGAGGGAAATTCAAGTTTGCAATTATTATACCGCACGACAACATTAAGGGAACCGAAAGCTGTTAAAACAATCCATGGCTTAAGTCAACCTCCAGCACCTAATCCATGCGGAAGTAACAATGGTGGCTGTGCTCATATGTGTATTTTAGCTAGAACAGGTCACGGACTTGGATTCCGCTGTGCTTGTAAAATTGGATTCCGCTTGGCACTGGATGGTATGAATTGTGAAATTGTAAACGAATTCTTAATGTACTCTCAACAAAGGTTTATCAAAGGAAAAGTATTGAGTCCTGTAATTGAAGGATTCAGCGATGCAATTTTACCAGTTGTCTCTAGACGAGCTCGTTTTGTAGCTTTAGACTTTGATGCCAAAGATGAGTATATTTACTACTCTGATGTATTACAAGATGTGATCTATAGAGTACATAGGAATGGCTCTGCTAGAGAAATTGTGTTGCCATCTCAAAATGAAGGAGTAGAAGGTCTTGCAATTGATTGGGTGGCCAAAAATCTGTATTATATTGACAGCAGAAAAGGAACTTTAAATGTATTATCAACAAGAAATGTAACATATAGAAGAACATTATTGAGCAATTTGAAACGACCAAGGGCTATTGTAGTGCATCCAAATAAGGGATTTATTTTTTATTCCGAATGGGATCGTCCAGCTAACATATCAAGAGCCTATAGTGATGGATCTAATATTGTAACATTCAAAAACTTTACATTGGGTTGGCCAAATGGCCTAGCGATTGATTATTCCACTGACCGTCTATATTGGTGTGATGCATTACTAGATCACGTACAGCATTCGAACTTAGATGGTGGTGATGTTAAAACTATTAGTTCCAGATTATTGAAGCATCCATTCAGTATCGTCATACACAGAGACTACATGTACATAACAGACTGGAGATTAGACGCAATATTAAAACTTAATAAACTGGGTGGCGGAAGTGAAGAAATTTTGATTAAAGAACCACAAACTAACAGATTATATGGTGTAAAAATATACAGTGAAGAAGAGCAGAAAGTTGATGATAAACATCCTTGCAAAAGGGACAATGGTGCTTGCCAAAAGTTGTGTTTTGCAATTCCCAGAAATAACTCGCACAGTTTGACCGTGAAATGTGGGTGCCCATACGGTGAGACATTGCAAAGTGATGGGCGGACATGCCTTGCCGATCCAAAAGCTGAACCACCCATCAAGGCGTGTCCTAATGCATGGGATTTCACTTGCAATAACCAAAGATGCATTTCAAAGTCTTGGGTTTGTGACGGTGATAATGATTGTTTGGATAACAGTGATGAAGAACAAAATTGCACAAGTAAGTAGGAACCTAGCAGGTCATGAACACACAAATTTAGATCTTGTTGGGCCCAACAAATGTAGTAATTATAATGTAGAGCCAAAAATAATAAATATTTTATTTATTCTAGTTCCAACGTGCAGCTTAAATGAGTTCCAGTGCAAGAGCCACAGGTGCATTCCAAAAGCTTTTAAATGTGACGGTGAAAATGATTGCGGGGACCATAGTGACGAAGTAGACTGCCCACACGTTTCATGCAGTGACTCTCAATTCACATGTGATAATGGCCGTTGTATTCCAAATTCCTGGAAATGTGATTCTGAAAATGATTGTGGAGATGGCTCTGATGAAGGTGACACATGTGCAGAGAAGACTTGCGCCTACTACCAGTACACTTGTCCCAGAACAGGACATTGCATCCCTCAAAGTTGGGTCTGTGACGGTGACGATGACTGTTTTGATAAAAATGATGAAAAGGATTGCCCACCAGTTACCTGTTTACCAAATCAATTTAAATGTGCAGATTTACGACAATGCATACAAGAAAGTTACAAATGTGACGGTATTCCAGATTGTAATGATAGCAGTGATGAAAAAGGATGTCGTAAGTACATATGAATATGTTTTTACTCTACAAACATGCAACATATATATTTTTAGCATTGCTGGAACCTAACCAATGCAACAATGAAAAACAATTTCAATGTCAATCTTCAGGGATTTGTATTCCAAGAGCATGGTACTGTGATGGTACTCCTGACTGTGATGACCAATCAGATGAACCACCAACATGTGGTGAAATCAGTTGCCCAGCAAACTTTTACAAATGCAATAATACACAGTGTATATTTAAGGTAATATTGGTGCGTTTGATTAAGTGGAGAATTTATATATAACTTAAAATAGGCTTACATCTGTGATGGCAAAGAAGATTGTGCAGATGGTTCTGATGAAAGCTTTGAACATGCTTGCGGAAGACCACCATTTTCATGCCCATCTGGACAATGGCAATGTCCAGAAGTTACAGAACGTTGTGTTAATATTACAAACATATGTGATGGGAAACCAGACTGTCCAAATGGTGCAGATGAGGGAGAAGGTTGTGACTTGGCAGAATGTGAACATCAGAAAGGTTTATGCAGTAATGAATGTCAAATGACACCAATTGTAAGTAGATATGTGTATAAAGTACATATATACACAGGACACCCAGGTCTTTCTAAACCTCATTTATTCTTTTTCATTTACTGTATAGAAAAATAATGTTTTTAATATTTTCAGGGACCACTATGTTTATGTCCGGCAGGCGAAGTCCTGAAAGATGATTTCTACACGTGTGAAGACTATAATGAATGTGATCCACCAGGTTTATGTTCCCAAGTATGTACAAATACTAAAGGATCTTATTTTTGTGGGTGTGCACCTGGATATACCCTGGATACAAACAAACATTCATGCAAAGCATTCAGTATGTCTGACTAATGTTTAAAAATATAAATGATAACTATAAAATCTACTTTTTTAGATCATAGCTCAGCATTCCTAATAGTATCCAACAGGCACTCAATCCTTATAGCCGACTTACATGATCACAGCATTGAAAGGGTTCCAATTAATGTTGAGAACGTAGTTGCAACCACTTCAAACATGCACACTGGAAGAATATTTTGGTCAGATATGAAGTTAAAGAAAATTTCTATGCTGGATCGTCTTAGTGAACCAGTTGATATTATATCCACTGGTTTGGATCTAGTTGAAGGATTAGCTTATGACTGGATTGGTGGAAATATTTATTGGTTAGATTCTAAACTGAATACAATTGAAGTTGCACAAGAGAACGGCACAAACAGGATAGTTTTAGTGAAAGAAAATATTACCCAACCAAGAGGAATGTGTTTGGATCCCAGTCCAGGTGCTAGATGGTTATTCTGGACTGACTGGGGTGAAAATCCGAGGATTGAGAGAATTGGAATGGATGGCACAAATAGATCCACTATAATTAGCACAAAAATCTATTGGCCCAATGGGCTAACTTTAGATACTGCTACTCAACGAGTCTATTTTGCTGATTCAAAATTAGATTACATAGATTTTTGTTATTACAACGGTTCCGGTCGTCAACAAGTTCTGGCTGGAAGTCATTATTTGCTTCACCCACATTCTCTAACCTTATTTGAAGATACTCTCTACTGGACAGACCGTCAACTGAACCGTGTTTTATCTGCGCATAAATTTAAAGGAAACAATCAGACTGTAGTTTCCCACTTAATTTCACAACCGTTGAGCATTCATGTAAACCACCCATCACTTCAGCCTACCTCAGAAAATCCATGTCAAAATAGAACTTGCCAACATATTTGCTTGCTATCGCCGAGTGCCCCACAGGGTTATACTTGTAAATGCAAAGCTGGATTTAGACTGTCATCAAATACCAACTGCATTGAAGAGGAAGTATCATACATAATGTTAATAAAAGGAACACAAATAGTTGATATTTCTGTAAGGCCAGGTGATAAGACCACAGGGTATTTATCTCCAGTTGTTGGTGTTGATCATGGTATGCAAGTTGACTATGACAGGAAAGCTGGAAACATAATATGGGTGGAAGGAAAAGATGATAATGAAGATAATGTATGTATTCACGATGTAATATATATATATATATATTTTAAAGTGTAATAAAACTTATTTTTTAGTGCACAGTTTGGACAATGCCATACTCTGGCGGAAACAAAACTCAACTGTTTGGGTTGGATACTGGTATCATAGGCACTCCATCGGCTATATCATTTGATTGGTTAGGTAGAAATATATTCATTGGTAATCGCATAGCAAGCAACCTAGAAGTTATAAAAGCTGATGGAAAAGTTAAATACCGGGCTGTAGTTCTTGCAAATGATGGGAAACCAACATCTATTGCTAAGCCAAGATCAATTTGTGTTGATCCTACTGAAGGAAAAATTTATTGGACTGATGAGGGTGGATACGGGGTACCAGAGAAGATTGGTAAAGTCAATATGGATGGATCAAATTCCATTATCTTATCAGAAGACGAAGATGAACCTGATGCTATTACAATAGACATAGAAAGGAAAACAATCTACTACAGCACCAAACAGCAAGCATCAGTAATATCTATGAGTACAAGCGGCGAAAATAAGAAGACATTATTGTCAGAAGCACACAACATTGGGCGTGTTAGAGCGCTTGGAATTCTTGATAACACTCTATTTTATTTAGATCCACTGTACGAAAAATTGGTTAGAATAGAGCTATCAGATGTAAACAATCCAAAACCACTCATCGAAAATGATGCAGATCTCAAAACTTTCACCATCTTCAAGAAGCAACAATTAGGCAACCATCCATGTTTGGTCAATAACGGAAATTGTGACCAAATTTGCTTACCTTCAGAAGGTAGATCTCATATTTGCGCTTGTGGAATTGGCTACAAAAAAGACACTGAAGTTAACTGTGTACCATACAAAACCTATGCTGTCGTATCGCAATTAGATGTGACAAGAGGATACAGTTTGAAAGATAGTCAAGAAGCAATAGTTCCAATTTCTGGTCCCGGGCATCATATTTTGCATGTTGATGTTCACTACAGCGAAAATTGGATATACTGGGTTGAATTTAACAGAGGCGCGTGGAATGGAATCTTTAGAATTCGTCCAAACGGCACCGAACTTCAGCCCATTATCCGAGATGGTATTGGAAGTAATGGTATCAGAGGTATAGCAGTAGACTGGATTGCTGGAAATGTGTATTTTACAAATGTATTTCCACACGAAAACTATTTGGAAGTCTGTTGGTTAGATGGAACAAACCGTAAGGTGCTACTGAAGAAAACAACAGATGCACCAAGAGAATTAGCTGTTAACCCAGTAAAAAGACTGTTATACTGGATTGACTATGGACAATATCCAAGAATTGGAAAATCTAGATTAGATGGCTCCAATCTAGTTCCAATGGTAACTACTGGAATAAGCAATCCTAAAGATTTAACCATTGATATGTTAACTCATGACGTATATTGGGTTGATGCCAAATTGGATACTATTCAAAAAGTGTCCTATGCGGGTGGAAGTAGACAGATCATCAGACGAAATTTGCCTAATCCAATGGGTATTGCCATCCATATGGGTGATGTATACTGGGTTGATCGAAACTTAAGAACTGTATTTAAAGCATCAAAACTATCTGATAATAGCACAATGCCCACTAAGGTTCGAACAAATTTAGAAAAGTTACGTGATATTGCCATTTTTGACGTAAGCGTCCAGCCAAAGGATGATACCAATCCTTGTTTGAAGCTAGGAAATGGTGGCTGTGAACAATTATGCTTTGCGTTCCCAATTGAATCGCTTCCAATCTCACACAAGTGCGACTGTGCCACAGGTAGATTAGCCGCTGATGGAAAAAAATGTGAAAGTATTGATGAATACTTAGTGTTGACAACAAGAACAGAAGTTAGAGCAATTAACATTAATCCAGATTTACACAATGCACCATTTGCTCCAATTTCCAATCTTACTAATGTTGTTGGCATCGACTTTGACTATACTGACTCTAAATTGATATTTACTCAAATACGACCTTGGTCCAAGATAGCATGGATGCCATCTACAAATCCGACAGCTAATAATATCAACATAATAATTGGAAAAGGTATCAACCCCGAAGGCATAGCTTATGATTGGACACAAAAGAAAATCTATTGGACAGACTCCTCAAACCATAGCATCTACGCAATGAATTTGGATGGTTCAGACTTAGTGATGATTGCAAGAGTAGAACGACCTAGGGCAATCGTAGTCGACCCATGTAACGGAACTCTTTTCTACACTGACTGGGGTAAATTTGGAACACATGGAAAGATTATTCGAACAACTATGGCAGGCTCTTTAAAGAAGGTTCTAATTGACAAAAATTTGGCACAACCCTCGGGGTTAGCTATTGATTATGATGATCAAATGTTATATTGGACTGATGCAGTTCGTGAAAAAATTGAACGTTCTGACCTTAACGGTCAAAATCGGGAAGTATTAATCAGTGCCACAATTTATCCATTCTCCATAACAATCCTTGGAGACTACATGTATTGGACCGACCTTCAACTAAGAGGTGTTTACAGAGCTGAAAAGTACACTGGTGCAAACATGAAAGAAATGATTAAAAGATTAGAAGATAGCCCGAGAGATATACAAGCTTATTCACCAAAACGACAGTCCTGTACAGTAAATCCATGTAAAATTAATAATGGAGGCTGTGCGCAGAGTTGTCATCCAGGACCTAATGGATTGCCGGAATGCAAATGCGACGACTCGACAAAATTGGTGAATGAAGGAAGAATGTGCGTTCCAAAGAACCTAACTTGTGACGCTAATAAGTTCTACTGTAAAAATGGAAAATGTATTTCAAGAATGTGGGCATGCGACGGTGAAGATGATTGTGGAGACAAGAGTGATGAAGATCCAAACTATTGCTGTAAGTATCATTATAATAAATTTTTGGAAAAGTTACTTTTATAGGAACTTTCAAGTTGTATGAATGTTTGTATTTCTTGTATTCAGATGGTGTATAGAGGTGAAATATCAAAAAGTCACTACAGCATGCATGCTCACGCGCTAACCAATAGCCCCACCTTATTCCCTGTGGTAAAGTTTTTTTAGTATGTTTTATATTTTTCTGCTTCCGAGGCGTTATTCTTATATATTTCGTCTCTAAGGTCTGATTTCATCAAGATGAGATAAATTGGTTTCTGTTGGATAACCTGAATGCACCAATGAAACCAACGGATTGCATTAATCCCATTGGTTCATAGGGGTTATTTAACTTATACCATTTATCTTTTGTTGGTGAAGTTCAACCTAAATGAAATATATATCTAAATATAAAAAGTAACAACATTTTCATTTATTGAGCTGTTTGAAAGCGGTAAACTTTACTATTATTCATAGAACAGTACTTAGTTGAGTCATTAAAGCCAAATTAACATCAAAACAATGGAATACTCTCTACATAATAATCTGGTTCTTAGCCATGCAGGAAACTCGTGCCAATGATTCCATTCCACAAATAGTATAATTTGCTTGGACATTTTGGTGTCATTGGTCTAAATGTCAAAATGCTAGTCAATTTGGTTATCATGGGATCAAATCAAGACAACAGTTTGTAATTCGTAAAAAAATTCATTTTGTTAGTTATCGAATGTTATTATTATTTTCTCAAAAACTGTACAGCCGTGTTAAGCAAAAGGTTGCATCTACGTATGTAAAAGCTCTATAATGTAGAGTTTAAGAGTGTGATTTTTAAAATCTTTGTCATGTTCTTCATCAGACTGACAGACAAGTCATTGATCGCATAAGAGTTCTGGTTTCTAATTTTACAGTACGGACCTTAAAGATGTTTGAACAAATTAATACTTAAGTTCAACAAGAAAAAAATTGTATCAAAATCAAAGCTGATACAGTGGGTTCCAAAGTAAAATAACTGCATACAAATTATATCATAATCTTTGAACTTCTTGCATTTAAAGTAACCTGTGGCTCACATGCTCACTTTTATTTTAGCATTTCACTCTTGCTCACCAAGTGAATTCCGTTGCAACAATGGCCGCTGCATATTCAAGTCGTGGAAATGTGATCACGAGAATGACTGTAAGGATGGGTCCGACGAAGAGGGCTGTACGTATCCACCTTGTGCTGATGGAGAATTCACCTGTGCTAATCATAGATGCATACCTATGGCTCAAGTATGCAATGGTGTTAACGATTGTAAAGACAACATTACATCAGATGAAACCCACGAGAAGTGTCCAACCAACACAACGTGTCCAGCAAACCACCTCAAATGTGAGAAAACCAATATTTGTGTCGAACCTTACTGGCTTTGTGATGGCGACAACGATTGTGGTGACAATTCTGATGAAAATCCTCTTCACTGTGCGCAAAGAACTTGCCCACAAAACAGTTTTAGATGTCCTAATCACCGTTGCATACCAGCAACATGGTAAATATACTGCAATACATTTTATTTTACTTGTTCACTTGTTTCACTTGTTGTTTCTCAAGGTATTGTGATGGTGACGATGATTGCGGTGATGGTGCAGATGAACCACCGGAGTACTGTAAAAGCGAAGGCAGGACATGCTTTGGTGACCTATTCACATGTGATAATGGTAATTGCATACCAAGAATATACATTTGCGATGGTGACAATGATTGTTTGGATAACAGCGATGAAGATAAAAGACATCAGTGCAGTAGGTTTTATAAATAAAATAGTTATCTTCATGTTATAACAATTTATTTTTCTTTAGATGACAGGAAATGTGATGATGAAACAGAATTTACATGTGAGGCTAATAAAGAGTGGGGAAGAGCTCAGTGCATTCCAAAGAAGTGGTTGTGTGACGGAGATCCAGATTGTGTCGATGGAGCAGATGAGAATGCAACCTTACATCACTGCAGCTCACCACAACCATGTGGTGATGACCAATTCAAATGTGCGAATGGAAGGTGTATTAATCAGGTCTGTTTTTTCTTTTTGTTTTAGTACTGTTCATTTCTGATGATACAAGTTGTTTTATTTAGGGATGGGTATGTGACCATGATAATGATTGTGGTGATGGCTCAGATGAAGGCAAAGAATGTAATGCAAAATATAAAACGTGCAGTCCACAAGAATTTACCTGTCAGAACTTTAAGTGTATACGCTCAATGTACCATTGTGATGGAGAGGATGACTGCGGAGACATGTCTGATGAAGTTGGATGTAGTAAGTATTTGTAACTATTAGAATTTATTATTTATCTAGAACAGAATGCATAACTTTTTACGAAAGTAAAAAAGAAAAATTAAAAGTTAGTTGTTAATACATCAATCAATTTTGAAGAATGTACCACTATAATAAAATTACATTTATACACAATATATAGGGTCATTATAAATGATTGTAGTTGAAGTATGCCATGAAATCAAATGTAAATATTTCTGGTTGCCGCTCTATTTGAATGGAATACCACTGTTCTACACACAAAAGTGACATTGGTTACATAACCTATTTCATGTTTGACAGTTGTTTGGGTATAGCGGCACAAAATTATTAACATTGACACGGCCTACTTCGACTACAATCATTTATAATGACCCCGTATAATAATTTGTATATTACAGTTCCTTACAGTTGCAGTTACATTTGTATCCATTGGGCCCAACTCCATATCAAAATGGTAGATTATTATCGTTTGGCGGTTGTCAAAAATTGGCAAGTGAGACAGTTGGCGTAATATCATATGTGAGGTAGAGAGAGATAGATGTGGCAGCTGTCAATAGGGTGATCGAACATGACGTTTGTTTTGATGTTACTGTGACAAGCTTTTGACTAATTTACGTAAAATCAACAAACCTAGAATACCAGATACGATCAACTTTGTTTGCACTGTTTAGATGCTGATAACGATGACCGTAACTACTGCTCCTGACGAAGCACTAGCCATTGCTCTCTATGGGATCCTTGATTTGTTGATTTTACGTGTATTTGTTCAATCACCCGATTGACATCTATCTCTCTCTAACAGGGTTGCCAGACGTCCCGGATTCTGCGGGACAGTCCCGCATTCTAACGAATTGTCCCGCGTCCCGCTTGCAATGTTAACTGTCCCGCACGCACGCGAATAGTTAATGTTTTTATAAAAATTTACTTATTATACTGAGTAAATTCATTTAAAAATATACTGGCGCCGTCTCTCGATATGGGCCAAAATAGACCAATCAAAATGTGGTAGTTATTCGGGACTCGAACCAATTTGAGCACAGGATACCCAAATACACGATGTGATTGGTCAAAACTAGTCTAGTTTGAACAGTTTATGGCGTCCCCGGTTTGGTATGCTATGAATGGGTATGACTTTGAAGATAAAAGATATTGTATGCTGGAACATCTAAGTCTACAAATGGTCCTACGATTTCATAAGATAATGGAAATCATCCAGGCATATGAAATAATAATAATAATAATGTCGACAGGCTTTTCGAATTTATTTACTTGAAAGAATTTATTACAAATATAAATAAATTTTCTGAATTCCCCTGCTACAAAAAATGGTCCACTTTTTTCGAATACCGTGAGTCACCACATTTTATAAAATTAGTTAACTATAAATTGTCTATACATCATTTAAATGCCAGTGCGGAAAGAAGATTTAGCATGATGACCACTTGCTGGAGAAAGCAAAGAAATAGGCTTGAAATTACTAACCTCGAAGCAGAGCTCATGATTAAACAAAACTTCAGTATGAGCCGCAGGGAATTCCAAACATACTTAAAAAATTTACACTTTTAATATATTGCAAAAAATTACAAGGAATGCAACATATTATTGATTTTTGTATTATTATTTATTTTTTTTGTTATTGTTATATTTGTTTTATTTTTAGACATTTGTAGAATGTACTTACATTATTTTATTTGTTTCCTTAAGAATACATTTTTAATCATTTATAAAATGGTGGCAACAAGTTGTTATCATGCTGTGCTTTAAAAAAATGCTGAAGCAGGAAGCAGAGGTAGGGTATGTACATATTTATTTTTGTTACGACTGATTTTTTAAGCCCCCTCGCTTCCCTGGATTTCTTCTTTTGTCCCGCGTAAACATTTTTTAAATCTGGCAACCCTGCTCTCTAAGCCACACTTATGATGATATGCCATCTCTCTTATGCCGAGACTTTACGTTATAAATTTTTTAGACATATTTCTGTACATATTGCAAATAAACTTATTCTTATTCTATTCTTTACAAAGTCCTAACGGTAACTGTGTTTATTAACAATTTTGATACGGAGTAGGGCCCAATATAAAATATTTCTTTGTAATGCTACCAAAACTCTAATGTCTAAGTAATGATCGATTGTACAATAATGGCTAAATATATTTTGTTTCCATATTTGCAGATAAAGATAACTCAACATGTAGGAAGACAGACCAATTCAGATGTAACGATGGGCAGTGTATCGATTCTCAGTTGGTGTGCAACAAAGTGCCGGACTGCAAAGATGAATCCGATGAACCCTTACATTGCAATGTTGACGAATGTGTAAAGCCTGAAGTACACCAATGTGGTCATAAATGCGTAAACACACTAACTGGCTTCTATTGTGAGTGTAATCAAGGTTATAAGTTACTACCTGATGGAAAAGCTTGTTCAGACATAAATGAATGCACTGAAACACCAGGTGTATGTTCACAGTACTGCTCAAATACACCAGGAGGCTATTACTGTAAATGTAACGAACAATTTTATGAGAGACAAGATGATAAACACACTTGCAAAAGGAAAAACAAAGTTGAGCCATGGCTTATATTCACCAATAAATATTACGTCCGCAATATATCAGTTGATGCTCACACATACAACTTAATGCATCAAGATCTAATGAATGTAGTTGCAGTAGACTATGATTACCGTGACCAAAAACTGTACTTTTGCGACGTAACAGCCAAGACAATATTTAGATCAGATATTAATGGAAATGGTGAGAAGCAACCGATAATACGACACGATTCACATGGTCTTGAAGGAATTGCAATTGATTGGATCGGTCGAAAATTATACTGGTTAGATAGACATTCCAAGAATTTAGATGTTGCAGAGCTAAATGGTACAAACCGTCGAACACTACAAACAGGAATTGCAGATCCTAGAGCTTTGGTAGTTCATCCAGGTACTGGTCATATGTACTTTACATCTTGGCATTTGCAAGCATTTATTGGAAAAATTGGTATGGATGGCTCAAACTTCACCAGATTACTTACATGGGAAAATGATATATCATGGCCAAATGCTTTAACTATTGACTACTTTACTGATCGTCTCTATTGGGCCGATGCACACTTAGATTATATAGCATCAACTGATTTGGAGGGTAGACATCGCCACATTGTTTTGTCAGGAGAGTCTGTACCACATGTCTTTGCATTGAGTCTCTTTGATGACTATATATACTGGTCCGATTGGAACTTGAAGTCAATCAGTAGAGCTCATAAATTTACTGGAAAAGATCTTAAAATTCTAAGGAACACTACTCACAGGCCATATGATTTACATATCTACCATCCTTTAAGGCAATTGGATTACAACAATCCTTGTGGTACAAATAATGGTGGCTGTTCACATTTATGTTTGATAGCCCCTCCACATGAATCAAGCTATTTAAATATTGACGGTTATGGTGAAGAAGGTCAAACAACATACAAATGTGCGTGTCCAAATCAATATTACTTGGCTAATGATGGAAGAACTTGTGTTTCAAACTGCACTGGTGGTCAATGGAGATGCGGTGGTAGCGATGAAAAATGCATACCGTGGTTCTGGAAGTAAGTAAAATATAACAATGTCCACCTTGAAAATGTTCTAACTATTTCAATTTATAGATGTGATGGGGAAAAAGACTGCGCAGATGGTTCTGATGAACCAACATCATGTACTGTCAGGCACTGTCGAGCTGGTATGTTCCAGTGCAGAAATGATCATTGTACACCTTCGACAACAATCTGCGATGGAACTGACGACTGTGGTGATAGGTCAGACGAACAAAATTGTGATCAACCATGTCCAGAAAACGAATTCAAATGCAAATCCAATGGCCGTTGTATTCTCGAGAGCTGGAAATGTGATGGTGATCCAGATTGCAAAGACAGCTCAGATGAGGATCCATCCATCTGCAATAATAAACCTTGCGATACGGAGACTGAATTTAGATGTAAAAATGGAAAATGCATTCCAAAGTTATGGACTTGTGATGTTGATAATGACTGCGGTGATGACTCCGACGAACCAGCTTACATCTGTAGACAAAAGAACTGTACAGTAGGATGGCAACGTTGCCCAGGAAGAAGCAACTATAGGTGTATTCCTAAATGGTTGTTCTGTGATGGGAAAGATGATTGCAGGGATGGTTCGGATGAACTTGCCGAAAATTGTCCAAAATGCAACAAAGATACAGATTTCAAATGCAATAACAACCGTTGCATACCAAAGCAATGGCAGTGTGACTTTACAGATGATTGTGGGGATGGTTCTGATGAAAGTGACAAAATATGCAAAGGAAAGTATCGTGAATGTTCCGAGTCTGAGTTCAGATGTAACAATGGCAAATGTATATCAACACGTTGGAGGTGCGATCATGAAAATGATTGTGGTGACAACTCAGATGAACTGGGCTGTACTGGATTTCAATGTAAGAATGGCACTTTCCAATGTGCCTCTGGCCACTGTATTGCGTCCTACTTCCGATGTGATGGTGATAGAGATTGCCGTGACATGTCTGATGAATTGAATTGCCCACCAAAGTATCCCAATGGAAGGTACTGTCCAGAAACCAAATTCCAATGCAACAATCATTTATGCATCAACAACGCAGACCTTTGCGATGGAACGGACGATTGCGCTGATGGCTCTGATGAGTCTTCTTCAATATGCACTAACTTCAAATGTGATAATCTCCACAGATTCCAATGTAGTAACAATAAATGCATATCAAGATATCAATTATGTGATGGAATTGATAATTGTGGGGATGGATCAGATGAGAATAATATGACAATTTGTTCTAACAAACAGAAGCCATGCAATCCAGTTTCAGAATTTAGATGTTCCAACAAAAAATGCATAGAAAAGTCGCAAGTTTGTGACCTTGCGGACGACTGCGGTGACAGTTCTGATGAATTAGGTTGCCACCATAATAGTGTATGCACAGATGATACGAAAGGTGACTGCCAACACAAGTGCATGAATTTAACAGAAGGTGGTTATATCTGTATCTGCCAAACAGGTTACATAATCTCTAAAGAAAACAGGAAAAAATGCAAAGATATAGATGAATGCGCCTTAAATATCCATCACTGCTCCCATAATTGCAAAAACCTTAATGGAACTTATGAATGCTCTTGTCAAGATGGCTTCAGATTAGTGGACGGTCAATCCGGAGTTTGTAAGGCACTCGAAGATCCACCAACAGTTCTATTTGCAAATGGGCAGGAAATCCGTTTATATGACTTACAAAATAAAGACGAATTTGATGTCATCAACCAAGAAAAACGTATTGAAGCAATCGATTATAACCCCAAATCCCAGATGATCTTCTGGGCAGACAGCTATGACAAAACCATAAAACGTTCTTACATGGTGAATGCGCTTGATGGACAAGTCAAAATTGGCTATGCACAGGATTTGGATATGAAAGGAAATTCCAAACCAACGGCTTTAGCTGTTGATTGGATAGGTGATAATTTATACTGGACAGAAATAGACCGGGCAAGCTCCAAACCCAAAGGTAGGATCATGGTTGCAAAAACTGATGGTCGCTACAGGAGATCAGTGGTGGCTGTCGGAGTTGAAAATCCAACATCCATAGCAGTCGATCCACAATTGGGCAGGATGTTCTGGACGGATGCTGGATCAGCACCAAAGCTGGAAGTCTCATGGATGGACGGTTCAAAGAGACGACCTCTCATAACCGAAAACATACGACACCCAACTGGTGTCACAATCGATTATATTATGGGACATACTGTTTTTTGGACTGACACAAAACTGAACACAATTGAATCAATGCGATACGATGGATCTAACAGAAAACTAATTCTGAGAGGAGAAATCTTGAAGAACCCCATTTCACTTGATGTTTTTGAATCAACTTTATATTGGGTTACTAGAGACACTGGAGAATTGGTGCAACAGGACAAATTTGGACGAGGAATCCCATCTTCTATAGTAGGGGACCTAGTCAACCCATCAGGTATTAAAAGTAAGTTTGTGTAGAAACATTTTAACATATCATCGTGTAACTATTTTTTGTTTTGTTTAGTTCATCATAACTTGAAATACAATATCTCCATTGTTAACCCATGTTTGAAGAAGCAATGTTCGCATCTGTGTTTATTGGTACCAGGAGGGCACAGATGTACATGTCCTGATACCACCTCATCAACAAGAAAAACGGAAATAGTGTGTAGTGCTGCAGCACAACCTGAAAAACCATTACCTAGAGTCTGCATGTGCCAAAATGGTGGTTTTTGTAAAGAATCAGAAACCGATCCGGATAAGTTAGGATGTGAATGTTTAGAAGATTTTCTAGGTGAATTCTGTGAAGTCCATACTGCGTTAAGTAAAACTGCAAGTGCTGCCAACATAACTGCTATTATTGTACCAATTATTGTTATACTACTTCTTATGGGTGCAGCAGTAGGAGCTTGGTTCTTTATCAGGAGAAGACCATTGTAAGTATACCACTATTGTGGTACATGCATTGTGGCATTGATGTACAGAATGTAATACTTGCCAATTTAATTTCAGTGGTAAAGGTTCAGGATTAGGAAGCCTAGCAAGCAGTCAAAGTGTATCTTTCAGGCAAGGGACAAATATAGAGTTTGGACCGACTACATTTAATGAGAACGGGTCCGGAAACGTTGAACCATTAGAAGTTGCCTACAGCTTAGATTCCGTGAGCAACAAGAACCGAGATTTCCATAACCCTATGTATGATGCTGTTCAAAACAATCCAGAAGCTATGGGTAATGGAAGTTCAGGTACTTATAAAATTGACTCTTATAAAGACAACATAGTAATGATAATTTCTATTAGCTTTGTACGAAGTTCCTGTTGATGTCACCAAATCGAAGAGCGATACCTTTATGGAACCTCCTAGTGCTGTATTAGCACCATCTAGTGTGATACATAGGTCATCACCACAGATAAACTTACGACATAAAGAACTTGAGCCAGCTATAGACACAGGCAAGGACACGCAAAAGTTAGTGGAAGAAGACTGCTGATATAGAAGGAAAGAAACGTTTTACCGAATTTATTGGTTAGTGCTAGATTATATAAAGTGATGTTAAAATTCTAAAGAAAATCGAACAAAACCTAATTCAGATGGAACAAAAAAAATGAACAAATGCGGATGTTAAAATAATTGTATCAATAGATTAATAAAGGCAGTGTATATTGCGAACCACTCTAAAGTAATTTATAAATATTTTTCCTTCCAATGAATTCGCACGTATACACTGTGTATAAATATATGAATGACTGTGTATATACAAATATTTTTATTATTGTTATAAGTTGTGATGCAGGTTTTATTTGTTTGTTATGTACATTTTACACATTAGTTACTACTATCAAATTCTTGTAATTTTCCATGTTACGATATTATCTTTTTAAAAGAAACCAAGCTAGTAGATTAAAAGAGCCTATTTTTATATGAAGGTGTTGGTAAGATGATTTACAAAACAAAATAAAATATATCAGCATAAATGCAGAATTAAGATATATTTGGATAAAATTTTGGAAAAATTGTACGTATAATAAAAGGTGCCATCATAAAAATTTGCAAAAAAGGCATTGTGCTGGTTATCTCATTTTTTATATATTTCGAACACTTCCATATTGTAAGTTTGTGTAAATATATCGTAAATAAAGTGTAACATAATTTAATATTTAAAGCAATGGTTATATGGAGTGATTCTTGTAACTGAGACTGTATTGTAAACATTCCATATTTTATAAATGCGGACAGTATTTTTTTATTTGTAACCTATTGTTTTATATTTTTTGTGATGATTATTATTGTATCTGAAAGTTTGATATCTTTAGTTTGTGATGTAAACTACTGAAAATTGTATTGCATGTTCAAAATGTGAAATATACAAATAAAAAAATACCAACAGTGTGTGTTTTATATGTAATAATGTATATGAAAATGTCATACAAAGTGAACAAAACATCAGGGCACCAGTTCTAATATATTTTTAATGGTTAAATATAATTTCCAAACAAAGCAAAATCATCTAAAGTAGTAATTGCAAATATGGCCCTAACTTTAGTCCACTCTGTACAAGCAATTAATTACATTTGTTTTCATTATCATTATAATTCATTCATTTGTAATAACTCCAAATTATTTCCGAAGATAAATTAATATATTGTGTCAAGATTCATTTCAAGTGCACGGTAGTGCTGTATAATGGTTGTACTTATTATATTCATGATACTGTACGTACACTATAAGTCTGGGAACAAAACTGTACATTTTTTTTTAAATATAGTGGTTTGTTTATTTGTTTGTATTTTATACTTATTTCAACAAAAATGTGTCCATATATTTATAGTTTTCTATGCATTATAATGGAAAAAATCTTGATTAATAAAAGGGACTAAAATGAGTAAAAAAAGTTACTTTTATGGCTTTATATTTAAAATTTAATTTTAAAATTTAATTAAATATAAAGTATATGAACATTTTTATACTGAATTTTAAGATGTGAAGAAACCGCACTCTTTAATTTTCGTTTATCATTTAAGATACTTTTTATAGAAGTAACCCAAGACGTACGCTAATTTAAATACAGCCAAAGCCGTACTACCACATACTCCAAACACCCTACAACTCTGCACTACCTCATACTCCAAGTGCATGCCTACGTTTTGAGCCTATTCAAAACACAAAAACAACTCCGTAGTCCGAAGCCACTTTTAGGTCGACGGAAACCGCGCGGATGTTCTTCGTCGGCATAGACCGCTGCCTATTGCTGACAAAGGAACCGCGCGGTTTTTGTCAACCGAAACGTAGGCTAGTAGCTGCTCTCTATTTGCACAATTCTAACTTGATTTTAGCTGAGCTAATCTAACTTCGTCTGGCTTAGTCTCAATTCTTTGGTTGACTAACCAGGGGCGAGGGGTAGGTAGTTCTGCTGAGTTCGTCTAACTTTACAAAAGCAAAACGAAAGCTACATGTACCTAACTTAAGATGGGGTTCGAAATTAGTAGACAACCAAATACTTCATAATGTTATTCTGAGTTGTTCAGCGAAATGATTAGGTATTTCCATTCAAATTATACGTCGAACAGAACTTGAAACCTTTGCCGATAATACAAAAAATATCCGGTTCAATTCTGTCATGTATAGGTGACGAATTCTGTGAATATCGGCGTTTTTACTTTATCATACGCAGTAAGATAAAGTATTGTAATCATGCCGAAAAAAAAAATTGAGATTTTAGCGGAAATAGGTCTTTTTGGGTCCCCTGAACATTTTTGACCAAGGTACAAAAAAATGTGTGTGTGTGTGTGTGTGTGTGTGTGTGTGTATGTATGTCTGTGTGTAAACGATTTTTGTGGCGACGATTCCGGAGAAACTACTAAAGGTATCGGGACGAAAGTTCATATTTAGAAGTTTTGTGACCAAACTTAGAGCTGAAAAGCTTTTGGTTCAAAAGGGTCCAAGGGAACTGGTAGTTTATTCGAAGCCTTTTTGAAAGATTTTGCAAATGAGCCACCATTTCTGTAATTTCGACAAAATAGTTAAATAATAACTTAAAGAAGAGGAAATTTTGAATAATTTATGCCTATGACATTTTTTGGTAAAATTAATAGTTTAGCTTCAAGAGCAAATTCTATTTGATCGAAATCAGTCGCATCTGCATTGATACGAAATTACATAGTAGCCGGGATTTTTAAAATTTTCGGTCTAATGACAGAACCGCTGATGAAATGCTGATGTTTTGACAATATCTCACTATATCTACTGTCAATTGTAAAAATATTTCATATTGTGATACCGTGTACGGTCGTTGCCTGCCGGCGTCGGATAGGCAGCGTGTTCAGCGTGTCCAAACTGCATGTGTTCTGTTTGTTTTTGGTTTGAGGAGGTATGATCATGTATCGAATGGGCTGGGCGACTTGGGGTGGTTAAACATGGATAACACTAGGGTGTTTCATGCAGCAATATTATATCATAAGTTGCTATCCAAGAGGATCCCACAATACCTCATGCGGAAGGTACGCTGTAGAACGGATGTCCATAACCTTAATTTAAGATTCAGGGGTTTGTTTGCTCCACCTCCCCATCGCGCTGAGCTGTATAAACGGTCATTCTCTTACCAGGTCAGTCACATATACACTGGATCTCAGGGAAGATACGAAAAAATTATCGTTAACCAGTTTTGGGGGAAAGGCGAAGGGTTATCTGTTTTCTCAACAGGGGGGACTTTAGGCATTGAGCGCACATCGGAGGCTGTTTTAATTTTTATTTTTGTGCGATGTTTTGATGAGTTGGATTTGCTGCAATTACGTGTAATTAGACTCTAGAGTAATTTTTTTGTTTTTGTTTTGATAAGTTCTCGGAATTATTGTTATATTATTGATACAACTATGTCTTAGTTCTAGTTTGCGTAAGGGGTTGAGTGGAAGAGCAAGACAATTTGGAAACAAATGTGCTGATCTCCGCCCTAAATATAAATATTATTTTGTTGCATTTAATATTATTTTGTTAATAAAGAAATTACTTATTTATTTAATTATTTATCTGTCAAATCCTGGCAAACGAGTTTTATTTTAATGCAGACACGACTGATATCAAGCAAATAGATTCACATGTAGCTAAACTATTAATTGTACCTATATATTGTATGATAAAGTCATGTGCCTGGCCACATCAGATTTTTTGTTGAACGTAAGAAGACTACGACATATCAACAATCGTAAGATCCGTCACCTAGACCTTACAGAATTGAGCCGGATATTTTTTGTATTATCGGCAAAGGTTTCAAGTTCTGTTCGACGTATAATTTGAATGGAAATACCTAATCATTTCGGTGAAATTCCACGAAATATTGACCTCAAAATTTATGATGTTTATTTGGTTGCCTACTCATTTCGAATCCCACCTTAAGATTTGATTAGCTCAGCTAAGATCATCTAAGAAATGTGCAAATGGTAAGCAGCTATTAGCAGCTTTCCATTTGAACATTTTAAGTTGATCTTAGCTGAGCTAATCTATCTTCGTCTGTCTTGGTCTAAGTTCATCTAAGCTAACCTATGTTGGAAAACGGAACGCGTCCAGCGGCAATACAGTCAGATGGATTCAGGAACCTCTGCGGGTGACTAACCAGGGGCAAGAGAAAAGTAGTAGTAGTAGGTAGCATGTAGCATAGTGGTAGCGACCGTAGATTCGGCATCGGCCACCTTCGGCCGAAAATTAAAACTTCGTCTTCGGCCTAAATTAGGCCAAAGGTTTATCCATGGAGTAAGGACAGTCCTTACTCCATGGTTTATCCGAAACCGCAGGTCCGCGCATATAGCGTATGCATAGCGAGAATTGTGAAACGAAAGTGAAAGGTTTGATACTAAGCATTAGTGGAAGAATTAGTAGTAACCAAGTTCAACAGGTCTGACGTTGACATCGTTATGGCCAGTTATGCCAAATTCTGAGCTACAGCAGTTTTGACGGGGACAACAAATTTATAAAATCTTTTGTGTTATTTTGGAAACATTTTAAACACGTACAGAGGAAGGTTCTTTTATATCCTCATATAATTTTGCACTTTATTAAGTTCGGCCTAATTTCTTTAAAAAACGCAAATGTTTGTAATATTTTTGGTCTGATTTTTCTTTTTCGACACATATTATTCTCAACTAAAACAATTATACAAAAAGTACACTACCGTAGACGGAAATCATACATTCGTTATACATGATTTGTAAGTTTGTACTTTATCATACGCAGTATGATTAGTGCTGAAAAGAAACTTAGAGCTGAAAAGCTTTTGGTTCAAAAGGGTCCAAAGGAACTGGCTATTTACTCTTATAGTTGCATTTTTCAACGATTTTGCAAATGAGCCGCCATTTCTATAATTTCGTCAAAACAATTAAATAATAAATTAAAGTAGAGGAAATTTTGTATAATTTATGTCTATAACATTTTTTGGCAAAATTAATAGTTTAGCTGTAGGAGCAAGTTCTATTTGTTCGAGATCGTGTCTGCATTAATATAGGATATGCCAGATATGAGTAAGAAGTCTATAGACTTTTGGAACTTGTTTTTTTTTTTCGACTCCTTAAAACGTTACAGCTTGAAGTATTAACAAAATAAAGAAATTTGTAAATAAAATACATATAAACCCAAGAAAAAACATCATAAAAAACTAAAAATAAAAAGTTTGAAAACAAATAAAGAAATAAATAAATATTTTTTCTTTCCTTTAGCGTTTCTTCTAATGCTTTCTCTATATGGTATCCATTATTATAGAATGTAGGGGAATGCTTTTTCTAAAACCAAGTTGGTGCGATTAGGTATTATAGTTTCTTTCTCTCAATGATGTTTCATTCTCTTTAGAAGCAGCTTTTCAATGAGCTTCGATAATATTGGTAACAATGATATTGGGCGATATGATTTGGTCTCATTCGGTGGTTTGCCTAATTTTGGAAATTGGTATCATGATAACTTCTGCTACTTTCCAGACGTGGGGGGCGTATTTTAATCTGAACGATGCATTTATTAGATACGTCAGCATAACCACGCCTTTCTTAGGTAATTGTTTAACAACCTCTCCTGTGATAAGATAATATATCCAGTGCCTTCTTTGGATTCAGGTTTGTCTTGATTTCTCTGGCAATTTCCTTTGTAGTAACTAGCTGTACGGTTCCTTCTTCGTAGGTTATATCGTCCTCCGTGATTGGCTCTGATTCGGTTTTGTGGGGCTGGAAGATTTCTGTTAGATGTTCTGCAATCTGCAAAAATGTCAGCCTTCTGTTTATTGTCTCTTGCCCAGGTGTCGTCTTTTCGTCGTATAGGTGGGACATGGGCCACTGGCCTATACTGTACTTCCTCACTGCATTCAACAGCGAGTAATCTGTTTATTTATCGGGTGTCAATGTAGTTAAGAAGGATTCCAATAAATAATAAATTCCTCAAGAAGGATTCCTAAATAAATATGAACCTTATTTTTTTTCTGATGTAATTGTCTGAGTCAAAAGTTTCTAATGGACTTTCTAATGGTTTTTCGATTCCTTAAGAAAGTAGAACCATTTATAACACGGTTTGTTAATATTTCAAACGGCTGCAACTTTTTAAAGAGTTGAAAAATCGATCCATGTGACTCTTCTACTCAGTATGACATAACTATCTAAAAAAAAATGCTGAAGAGAAAGTGGGATAGCCTATACATGTGATTGCGATTCAGGTTAATTTATTGCCCCTTCAATTTATTGTAATTTGTATTTTGTTATTTTTCATATAAGTTATACCGTATACCCCACTAATGAAAATTTGTATTAGTGTTTAGAGAAAAACTATGTGCAATGGAAACTACGCACAGGTGATATAGGACGTAAAAAAGCACATGAAACAAACGGTAAAGTCAAGGGTATCTTAGCTAAAAACAAATTTTTTCTATATCGCCGGTTCGAAAACACGTAAAAGCGATAAATAATTCAAACTAAGTTCATAGGTTTCAATTTTTTATGTTCTATTTTGGGGAGTCATTTTCATAAAATAATGTATACTAAAAATATATATTGTTATTTAGTATTTTATTACGTTTGTATACTTTCCAAAATGCAATACTACATCAGAAAACCACTGTAAAAATTTCAAATCTCTACAACACGTATTAACGCTGGGATTCCGAACCTACGCCACTATGGTCTAGAAGCCCGAATTGTTGGCCAAAATTCAAATTTTCAAAGTAAACAGGTTAATTCATTAAGCACGCGTAGAATTGATGCTTAATTACAGCGCATTTAGTCATACTAATTAACCAAAATGGCGCATAGTGCGCTTCTACCACTATTCATTATTTTAAACGCGCTCAGCAAAAATCGAATACTGAGTATATTGTATGTTTATTTAGGCTCTAAATAATGGAAAGTGATATCTTGGACAATCCTACTTAAGGTAGATATTTCATATTACGTAAATATGAACGACGAAAATTTTAAATCACCACAATTATAGAAGACACAGAAGAGCGAATTAACCCAAAATTTCGTTAGACATTAAAAAAAATGTTTGCACTTGTTTGCACTTATTTTAGGATATATTTATGATTCCACTCTTTATCTACAAATCCCAATTATATTTTGCTGCATCTAGCTGCGCCTTCTCCGTAATTTATTTTTCTTCGGTAGCTTAACGTTTTGCGAGAAATCAGTATACTTGCGTTAAACGCAATACTTGCGCTAAGTTTCAAATAAGTTTTTGGCTGTTATTTATTTATATGAAGTAACAAGCCATGAATCAAATTAAAGATAAATACTCTTTATAATCTTCTGTCTATACCACTTTGGTCTAAAAGTAACAAATTATTGACAAATTATACTTATTAAACTTGTTAATTCAATTAAACTAAGAAAAATTTTAAAGTTGTTTCAAAACTGCAAATTTATTTATGACTATATATCCATGGTACCGGAAGCCTGCTACTGTCCATAAGGTACTACTAGTTCACGGAAAACAAATAGTAGCAAATTATTTACTGCTAGTTTGCTATTTTGGAGAGGATGGCTCTGAAGCCAGAAATAAATTTTATAAACAAGATCGAGAATTTCATTCTAGAAAAACTAACAGAAAAAATAACTTAGAAGATATATTTAATAGAGCCATAGACACTTCGGGCCCAATAATATCTAGCATTTAAAAACCCGCATACACCGCCAACAAAAATAAAGATTCTGCTTCCGAACGAAGTTATTTCGTTAATACGACCATTTACATAAGAAACTGAGCCTTCTTGTTCCATGAATACACAGAAGCGATACTGCGAGAATGAAGACTCAGACAATGAAGAAGAAGAAGAAGAAGAGTATACCAACGAGTTTGTTGATCTATCGTCACTTGATAGTTTAGAATTAGAGACGGAATAGATTGTAAGAACACACTTTGTTTATTATTTAGTTGTTAATTTGTATTTGATATCTGTTAATATGTACGTAAAAATATATTATAGGTAAAACTTACTTAACTAACACGTAGCTATCTTGCAAATTTTATGTTCATGATAGTATTAAATGCAGAATATCCCATGCAGGCAATGTTTCAGGTAAACAAAATAGTTTTTGAAGTAAAATTTGCAGTAGATACAGATTTATAATTATGACTACGCGTCCTCGGGCCCGTTTTCAATAAATTAAATAATTCTTTAAAGTAATCGTCCGCCATATGCAATCCGCAATTTTGACTTTTGAAATTTAGAGTTCAGGTTCATCGCTACCATAAAAATCCTCTAAAGGCAAGTTTCAAAGCAATTAAAGCATATTTTAAAGTGGTTATCCGCCATATTGAAAGCACCATTTTGTTTTCATTAGAGTTCAGGTTCGTAGTCAGCGACCTCAAAAACTCCCAAAATACACGTTTGAAGTAAATCAAAACATATTAAATGTACTCGTTAGCCATATTAGACTGGCCATTTTGTTTTAAAAAAATATGAGTTCAGATACATAATCAGCGACCTCAAAAATCCAATAAACGCCATGTATTAACTAAATCAAAACATCTTTTAATGTAGTCGGCCGCCATATTGGATACGCCATTTTGTTTTCAGAAATTGCGAGTTCCGATTTATAATCATCTACCTCAAAAACCCCAAACAGCCACGTTTCAATTCAATCAAAGCATATTTTAATGTAGTCGTCCGCCATATTGGATCCGCCATTTTGACTTTAGCAATTTAGAGTTTAGATTCGTTTTCAGCGACCTTAAAATCCCTTATATACCAAGTTTCAGAATTTTGGCCAACTTTTCGCGAGTTCAGACCACTGTGCTACGGTACACTTCCGGTAGAGTACATCTTTAATGATACTTGTAAATAAAGTTGTGTTTAAATTAATAAGTGTCGGCTGGTCTACAGTTATTTATTTGTATTTTGGTTTTTTTTTCCAAAACTGTAGTAAGGGTGCAAAATAAAGAGTGTGCAGCTATATGCAATACAATGGTAATAAATCTATATAAAATGATTTTGAAAATTGTAGAAAGTAGATTTTTATTTTAAACTTTATTTTAAAAATATGCGATGAACGGTAGGGTGCAAACAAAGCTAAAAACGGCGCAAACAAGTGCAAACGAATTGCAAACCATCTGTAGAAAAAAAAAAAATTTTGAAAAAGGTGTGACATATTTACACTTCACAAAATTGTTTAAATTTTATCACGAAAACGGTAGAGGTGCAAACGAAACTAAAATGTGTGCAAACAACTTCAAACGAAATGCAAACGATCTGTATAAACAAAATTGTCATTTTGAAAAAGGGGCCAAGTTCACATTTCGCAAAATTGTTTTAATTTTATCACGAAAACGGTAGAGGTGCAAACAAAACTAAAAATGATGCAAACAATTGCAAACGAATTGCAATCAATCTGTAGAAAGAGAATTTCAAATTTCATGTAAGAAGGGGCTACTGTCAATCTGGCCCCTCCGAGTTTGTAATTTTATATTGATGACGGCGGGGGTGCAATCGAAACTATAAAGGATGCAAACAATTTCAAACTAATTGCAAACGATCTGTTGAAATAAAATTTCAAATTTTGAAGATGGAGGGACCAAGTTCACAGAGGTGTCAGACGCGGTGGGGGTCGAAACGACAAGAAGAAGGGCACAAACAATTGCAAACGAATTGCAAACGATCTGTAGAAACAGAATTTCAAATTTTGAAAAACGAGGGACCAAGTTCACCGAGGTGTCAGACGCGTTCCGGAGCGTTCTTTGTCAGATTGTCGGGACACACGAAGCAATGATCGGACAATTTCGCCAAGTCTGCGTACCGGGTTACCTACCCAGATTTGTTTAAACCAGGTTTAGTTTAACAGTTTGTCACACTTGACACGAAAAACGCGGGGATTTCAAACAGACCAACCGGAGCGCAATAATCAATATTGTGGACGTAGTGGTTATGTTTGAACCGTGAAAAGCAGATACACTTGTCACGTAAAACGCGTGAATTTAAAACAGACCAATCATTGCGTTGACGTTGACGTTGAAAAAACACGTTAGACATGGGGGGGGGGGCAAATGTCAAGTGCCTAGGGGCCCTGGGTCACTAGTCCGGGAGTCCGAGTTTGGTGTTAGTGGAAATGGCAATGGTAATGGTAGTTGTGGTCGGAGTGGTAACCCAGTTTCAGGACGCCCAGGGGTCAATTCTTAGCCTGGCGTGACTTCACGAATGCGAGAACTCGCGTATGACCCTGGATGCAATCAGTTCGAACCGTATTCTATGGGCAGTGTCGGCAGTGCAGTGTCCTTTACTACCGGTAGAGTACGTGCGTTATGTTCATGTTATAACCACATAACTTATATTGGCATAATGCGACTAGACCAGCATTAGTTATTTGGACTAGACCCTTCCTCCATTGACTGGACAGCGAGGTTGTTCAGCATTCAATGCGTACTGGAAGATCTATTGGAACTCTATTCTATTTGTGTGGTGAATGAATAAATAACGCTTGCTTTTTCAGTCAGTTATTAATTTTTAATTTTTTTGAAAACATAACCGACGTTTCGCCCACTAGTCAGGGGCATCCTCAAGGCCTAATAACAAGATTTTTAAACAATTACAAAACTTGAAGGAGGTTAGGGTTACGACTATTACAAATAAAGCGAATAAGAACACACTCAACTGCAGACCAGAATTACTTACACACACATTTTTCCACCACGCAAACCTGTAAGTTGTTCTTATGATAATCAATTGTTCAAGTTTCCATAACTGTTTAAAAATCTTGTTATTAGGCCTTGAGGATGCCCCAGACTAGAGGGCGAAACGTCGGCTATGTTTTGAAATAAATGGGAAAATATACAAATAACTGACTGAAAAAGTAAGAGTTATTTATTCATCATCACACACACAGTCACAAGTTACAGAGAAGACAATATTCTATTCTATTTCTTTCGACAAGTACAACTTGCTCTAGGCGCATGCGGGAGCTCTACGCGCATGCGCAAATTAGGCCGCAACGGTGTTGTTTAAGTTGTCGGTCTTAATCAGTCAGCGCGTCAGCGCATAGCGAACAAAAAGATGTTCGCCATCGCCTTTCATACGCGGAAAAATGTAACATTGGTCGGATAGGGTAGCCGCAGGGACTGGTTATAACGCACGTACTCTAACTGTAGTAAAGCACACTGCACTGCCGACACTGCCCGTTGAATACAGTTCGAACTGATTGCATACAAGGTCATACGCAAGTTCTCGCATTTGTGAACTCACGCCAGGCTAGAAATGACCCCCAGGGATGATGACGTGCCATGCGTCCATTGGGCCTGTACAACCATATCTAGCAGTCGCTAGCGCTAGCGGCGCCGTCGGACCGGCTGAACGGTTACATGGGTTACACGAGAAGTCTCAGCTCGCAAGATGGCGACCGCTTAGTGTCAGCGCTAGATCAGCGCTAGCACCGCTTAGCTAGCGCTAGCCAGCGCCCGATGTTGTTGTACAGCCCCATTGTCAAAAACAAAATAAAACGTGTTTAAAACTCTAAAAACTTAAAAACAGCAGTTGAGCAACCCTTGCAGATTTAGTATTCTTGGATATTTATAGACTATTTTGATTTACCATAAACTTTTTATCACATCGATGACGTCCATCTATTTCTAACTTCACAACTATTATTTAAGTAAGTGTCAAAGTCAAGTGGTCTCAAGCATGTCTCAAGTTTGGACCGGGCATCGAGTCCCGCCACGCCGAAAACGGGTCAAAAGCTGACTAGTTATCCAGGCGATTACAGAGGGCCAACGCGGGAGATATTCGAAAACAATAATAACAGAACACTTACTTTACATATTTTCTAAGGATTTTTTGTTTATAGTCAATATGTAACGTCAAATTATTGCGGTAAATAAATAAATTACGGATTTGCAATTGAAATCTATCAAAAACGTATTCAATGAACTTAAGGGTGCGGAAACCGGGCACATTTTAACTTTGGCCGCGTGATGGCGCCACCCACCCTACATGCTCATTTTTCTGTTTTATTATACTTATTTCAACACCGATGAAAGCCAGCGGCCAGCGCGCCACCTCGGATGCCGTGTTTGTCACGTGTTCGCCCTTCCCCTGCTGGCTGCTCCACACCAAGCCTGTGCATTTTGATACCTATTCCACACTATTCGTTGTTATTTCATATTTCACAGCGATTTGCGGTCGTAGGCTTGGCGCGCCGCGGTACGGCGTAAAAAAGTTATCCATATTTTTTTCAACCGATATTTATTATTTATTTATTTATTATTTATGTATAATGCACATCATAGTAAATACACATCTGTACTAAATACTAACACATTCTTATTTGTGGTCTTGTGGGGAATTAATTGTTGAGAATATTGGTAATGAAAAGCAGCTTTGCATAAATTCACATAATACCAACGATTTCATAAATCCTTTTCACAAAAAAACCCTCTCACCACCCCATAATACCACTTGCGGCTATCCGTATGCATAATACCATTTTTTGCTTTGATGGTATCCGATATTCTAAACAGAGCCAGCAGGACTATTCCTACAGCGCTGAGAGAGATAGACTACATCGTGTATTTCCAAATATCAGAAAAACATACTGTATTCAACTGTATTTACGTTGTGCTTTTCGGGACAACCTTACGTACATATGTTGTAAGATTTTATTTATTTACTATAGAGTATAGACATGAATCTTTTGGATGATCCTTGTCGATTCGGTGAATGTGAAGAAATTAGCGACTTCGACTAGCAAAAGAAACTTTGCTTGGTTTTATCTCGATTGATATAGTACTAGTACCTATGTATATGAGTATACAATGTTCATCATATATGTAAGTTCAGTTTTTAGTTGTATGTTTTTGTGTTAAACGATGTTTATTTTTTAGAAATCATGCTGTTTCACCTGTTAAAAACTTCTGGTAACTCTCCGAGTCTACACTACAGTGGGTTTTAAGTAGCAGTTCCTGACACCAGCAAGGACTAGTACTACATCTAATGTTACACTCCACAAGCGCTTCAGCGAAGTACCTTCTCTACAGGGTTTCTGTTTTTTTGTCGTAAAACCGATAATTCAGATATCAAACCCCGTTCTTTAGAACTGGGATCTGTATAGAAGTAACGCATATAAATTTTATTTTATGGTTGCAAGGACTGCTAAAATAACGGGAAGGAAAAGGTGTTATTTAATACTTTATATAAACGATAACCAACCACTCCATGTTGTGAATATTGAGAACAACGAAAAACTATGAAACGAATAATGTCCAAGTTATGTAAATTTTATAACAAGCAGGTCTACCCTGCTATTATTAACCAAAGGTATACGACCGAAGGTAATATTTTGGACTAAAGCCGAAGCTGAATTTCATCTTTTTTGATGTCTTCGGCAGAAGCCGAAGGAACGCAAAAGAACTGCCAATGTTTAAAGTAAAATAGTATTTGTTTTTGTTGTGCTAAAAAATACATAAAGTAATAGAATTATAATTTATTTATACAGTACGTGTGTCTCCTAACTATAGCTTGGTTTGCTGATCGGTTTCGGACCGCGTTCAATGCAAAATTTTTATTTGTTGTGTAATTATTTTAAGATGTAAGTTGTCACCATAGGTGGCCAAAGCCGAATGTTTGGTCGGGTTCTAATCATAAGACAAAATGATAACATAGTAATAATAAGAAATGAATGATATAACATCTGTTACTGAATTAAGTTGTATGTTGGCGGTTTACTGTTGTCGGGACTGTTACTGTCAAATACAAATTATTTAATATGTTTCCCTCTTTTTAGTTTACTTATTTTAACAGTGCTTATTTGTTGAATGTATAGTTAACGAATTAGTTAATTAATAAAAGAATGTGAAATCTGTTTTGAGTGTTATTACCTGTTCTCTATTTGATTTGTTATATTTATAAGTTATGATTTACTGTAAATCATTTCAATTTCGCAGTAATCTGAGGGTAGGTATTACCCTTGATTATATATATATAGAAATAAAAATTCAATGGTATTACGCGTGGTACTACTACATGTATAGATTTATGGAAGTATCGGCTGTTTGCAGTGTAATTTGGTGCACCAGGAATACCAGCGGTGCAGCCAGTGGGACGGTTAATAAATTAAACCATTTCCTTTGCAAGGCTCTATAAGCTTTCGACAATTTATTTATGTCTTCATCAGAGGGAAATCTAAAAAACATAACGTACACAATTTTCACAATGACCAATGTTCAACGAGTCAACTCACAGCCGGAAGCAAACATCGTTAGGTGACTCGTTTCGGTTATTGTGAAAATTGTGCACCTTATGTTTTTAGATTTCCCTCTGATGAACACTTAAGTAATTTGTTGAAAGCTTAGGGCCTTGCAATGGTAAATGTTTCATTTATTAACCGCCACACTGGCTGCACCCCCAGTATTACTGCTTCTTCAAATTATATGTATAGAGATTTACATGAAATAGTTTGAGACCTGATGAGTAGTACACACACATAATATTTGTTTGAACCAAAACGATAATTAAATTAGTGAACATTTATTATCAATAACCAGTTTTGGATATTAATTTCTACACAAATGCATATTTCCCATTGCACAATATGTGTAATAATAATAATATAATAATAACAATACATATAATAATGGATAATAACCGCAGAGATAAGATAAAACTTTGAGACGGAAATAATATAGAAACTGCCAATTTTATTTTGAATGTTTGTTATAAACAGCGGTGGCGCCATCTATTCGAAAAGCGGTGAACTACAGGAATTCCCACTCTTCGTTCAAACAACACAATCCGCACAAAAATCATAGCTTTTTCTGCTTCCAATTGATTTCCAAACGAGGGTGGTTTTATGGAGATTTTATTGCATACATAGGTAGGTGATTTTTGTGTGCATGGCTAAAAATCAATGATTTATAAATCTAAAAATAAAATCGTAAGTTACTGCCTATTGTTCAATAATGACTGATTTTCAAAAAGTATTTCCTTTTCAATTATTGTTATGCGAAGTTTTCCCCAATAGCTACATTCAATTCAAACCGTTTGAGCATAAAAAATCTCAAATTTAAAAGCAACAATTGAAGAACAATTGGAACTACCGAAACGCCATTTAGGGTACGTTCTAAAGCATCGTTTCACCGGACCCTTAAGCCAGACTGTGGTCGAGTGGTAGCGCGCTTGGCTATCAGTCTGGGGGACGTTGGTTCGAATCCAACGCTTCCCTGCTTTCAGAGTAAAGGTTTTTCTGTGGTTTTCCTTTACTCCACGGCGAATGCTGAAAGCCAAACAACTTAAGACGTGCCACAGACGCGGGCCATAATAATGATAATTCGGGCCTGCCGATGCCCCCGTAGTGGCGAAAGCTGTTGGGGGATGTTAAGGCGTGGATTATTATTATTATTATTATTATAGGTGAGTCGTAGATAAACATATTTATTGATTACTAAAAAAGAGCTATTTTATTTTGTTTTTTTTTGTGTGTGAATATTACTCATTCTACAAATATAATGTAATCTGCATACTAAATACATTTTTGTCACTTCTTTGGTTAGTGAAATAATATGGTTATCACCAATCTCATCAGCAACAAGTAAACTAAAAAAAATAAATCGGTTGGTTTTTATACAACCAAAGCGGAAAAATTCTTATATGTGAAACGATAATTTGTTGTTTTTCTTTGAATTGCTACTGCAATTCCTAATACAGCACTTGTTTACTATTTCTGGCACAGGTAACAGGCCAATTGCTAAAAAGTTTCGTCGAAATATTAGAATGAAAGTGATATCAACCGAACCGAACGCCATAAAAATACAATTGATATTAGCAACTAAAGTTAGTTATTTAAAAATCACTAGAATACCTAACTTCAGGAGCCTGCGAGGCTGTTTGGATTTTTGGCCGCCCCCACTCCTGTACTATTTGGTACTATGCGACCTCCAGATTACTATAATATGAAACTCGATGGGACCGGGTAGTAACCGTTGTAGTGACAAGCAGATATTCTAAGGTGACCCTACACTACTCAATAACTTAATATTCATTTGATTCCAAACGATCTCATCCAAGATTCTTTTAGTTACATAAACAGAAAAAAAGGAAGTATCGAAAATGATAGACGTGATAATTTTTGGTGCTACTGGATTTACCGGTATGCGCATTATTCCTTATTTACATGATCTAGCGAAGAAAGAAGAAGTACCATTAAAATGGGCTGTTGCAGCGCGTTCGCAAACAAAACTTAGTGCCACATTAGAAGTTCTTCAAAGGGAGACAGGTAATCTATTCGTTATTCAATCTCCAGGTATCACAATTCAATTTAAGTGCAATTTTCAAAGGTGTACCTTACAACAACGTTGATCAGATAATAGCTGATGTTAATGATGAGGCATCATTACGAGCAATGACATCCCGTGGACGTATCATTATTAATGCCACCGGACCTTATAGATTCTTCGGTGAAGCCATAGTGAAAGCATGTGTGGACACTGGAACTCATTACGTTGATGTAAGCGGAGAACCTCAATTTATGGAAACCATACAATTAAAGTATCATGAATCTGCGTTGAAGAAAGGAGTGTACTTGATTAGTGCTTGTGGCTTTGATAGCATTCCTGCTGATTTAGGAATAGTCTATATGCAAAATAAATTTAAAGGTATTTTGATACATAGGTATTGAGTATCATGTATTTTAATTATTATTTAACTTTTAAAGGTGTCATTAATTCTGTTGAGACATATTTATATGCCGACATGAAAGGTGGCCCGTACAAAGGTTCAATTGGCAACTACACAACCTGGGAATGTGCAGTTCATGGGATGTCAAGTGTAGAAGAGTTAAAAGCTGTGCGACGCAAACTTTTCCCTCAACCGTTGCCCAAAACAAAACCTAAATTACCAAATAGGTACCTATATATTATTTATTTTCAGTAATATTCACAAATATTTATTTTCACTAACATTCACAACGGTGTTGTGATGGCATATATTTGAGGGTTGTTGTAGACCAACATTAAAAAAGGTGCTCGCGTCCAGGGCTGCCCTAAGATATTCGGTGCGCTTGGCCTACTTAAAATAATGCACCCCTCTTCATAAGAAAACACATGGCTACCGGAAACTGGGTGACCGGCAAAGTTATACAAAAATGTCAGAACTAAGAAGAGCTAATTTATTACCATTAAACAAAACATAAAAATCCAAACAAAATTGAAAAGAAAACTATATGAACAAAAACAAACTTTATAGTAACCAGAGCCAAAAGTAACTTAATATTTATTTATCTACGATTCACATATAATAAGTTCATTGCATACGTATCTATGACTATATAATCCCCATCATTATATGCGCCAATGATTATAATGACACTAGAGTTGTATAATATTATATAATGCTAGTGTCAAAGTCTGTCAAAACCTACGTGGATGACAGTTATGTGACAGTTTGCTTCGCCATCATTGACAAATACATTTAAAATATTTAGCATAAAATGGAACTTATGAGTCGTAGATAAAACGTCGTATTTGACTCGCACATAACGGATATAAATCGCTCGCATGATTACACGCTCGCCTACGGCTCGCGTGTAAACTTCATGCTCACGATTTATATCCTTAATTATGTGCTCGTCAAATAATATACTATTATTGTCCTAGTTTTTTCTTTTCAAAATTATTATCACATATTTAAGTTATTAAATAACTCACTATGGATAAAATACTCAAATCATGTAATTTGCTCGCCCCAAAGAAGACCATAAATATAATTTGTTATCCTTTTCAGTGCTGAAAAAATCTTGCCGCTGCAATTTGTAGTGGCTTAGCATAAAAATTGCCAAGTGATGTGACCACGTTAGAAAATGTAGACTCAACTTTTGAGTCCATTATTGTCCTTGAGAAATTGGTAAAAACGTAACAACTTTATGTTGGAATTTACAAATGAAGTTAAATTTGTTACAAATAATAAAAATCGACGTGTAGAAGGGTTTTTGTAAATAACAAATTGATTCTGAGATTTTGTTGTTTCCATACTTTGCGCACTATATGCTCTCAAGAAATAGTAAAAAAATCAATACCTAAGAACAATTCATAATTGAGTATTAAAACTTATTAACACTTCTAAGAAAAATAATACATAAATACAAGGCCATATAAAATAACAGCACAACAAAAATCGTGCAGTTTTTTTTATCAAAAATATTAATGTGTTTGTGTGCAACAATGAACGCGTGATCAAAATGATCAGTATCTTACATATTTTTTTATGATCTCATACATGTTTACTAGAATTCTCACATATTTTGATAAATAAAATCTGGCAACCCAAAACCTAACATTTCATTGATACGCAATATTAGTATAAGTAACCGGTAAAATTATAAGACCACACATATTTATTACCAAAAAACAAAACAAAGTTATGCATACATATAATGTTTTATATTTTATTTAGAATAAGTTATTTGGTTACTTTTGTCATGAAAACATTTTGAATAACATAAGTAATAACAAAAAAATATAAAACCAATAAAAATTGATGCCCCAAAATGTTTGCGCCCCGGAGCTATAGTCCATTTAGCCATGTGCTTAGGGTGGCCCTGCTCATGTCCGTAAATGCACTATAGTAGAGCGTCGATAATCTGAAAAGGTCATTCGGATTATCAAATTGTTCCGATTTTCGAAAATAACCTAGAAAATGATACTTATACCCAGTGACTAAGAACGGAACGAAAACGGGAACGACAGAACTAAATTAACCGAAAAATTTATAAGAACGAAAACGAAATTTTTATTTTTCGTTCATGATTGAAAACGAAATAAATAATTTCGGTTACCGGTTTTAACCGGTTTAATAACACAATATTTTTGTAACCTACTCCTAGTAGACATATCGGGGATGCAAGGGTTTTCTATTCACGTTGATTTACTTTAGTATATATCTTTAGTTTAATTAACTAAAATTTTTATTTATTTTGGAATGCTGAATTATTTATATATATTTTTGCTATAAAATAAATAGGTTACAATTTTTTTCTCTTATTTTTAATAATAATAATAACTTTATTTACAAATAACCAAAAATTAACCATGACACAAAATTTTTAATAAAGTAAATGTTAATTGAAATATAGCAAGATCAGAGAGAAAAGAAACAAATATTATTATTTATAATGTGAGCAAGAAAAACAAAAAAAATCTGTCACTACAAAATCTACCACTAAACTGCATAGCAGTTTGTGCGTGGTTTTCAAGTAACTAAATTTAATGGGAATAAATGAAAGAAACTAAAACAGATTTGTGCCTCTCCAATACAGAAACGGTCCCAAACAATTCATTCTAAATTTTATTTTTACTATTTATAAAAAGCAAAAATGCCATCACCACTTAAAATGCAGTTAATTGAAATTTTTAACATTTAAGTTTTTAAAAGCATAAATTTTATGTTAGTAATTTTTGCCACCTATGATTAAAATTATGACATGTGCGTTATTTGTCAAATATAAAAAAAATAAAAAAGCCTGTTGGCATACTTTTATTAGAAAAATAGTAAAAAACCGGTTTTAACCGTTATTTCATTTCGGTTCACGAAAACGAAAACGATATTTATTGGGTGTGAACGAAAAGAACGAAAACGAAATTTTTCGTTTTCGTTCTGATCGGAAACGAACAAAATACTTTTCGTGTTTAGTCCCTGCTTATACCTAAAAAATAAACTTTAATCGATTCAATATACCTATATTATACATATTATATATATTACATATTTTAAAAAAACTTACATAATTATGTATTTAACAGCATAGAAAAAATAGGTTGTGTGAGCTATCATTAGAATAGTTATTTTCAACCAAACTAGTGAGGAAGGGAAGGCTAAATAAATAAAGAGACATATATTAAGGTGCCAGAAGACAATGCACCAAGGACGCACCATACCTTCTTAATAGATTGCCAACTTACGGGTTAAATGTGTAGCCATGTAGCGATCTCAGCGACGTGAAGCCTCGGACCCCAGAACTAAAAATCTAGCGGGAAATTTGAATTCTACCTTCCGTATTCTTTTCAATTCAGATTATTTATTATTTATAGGTCTGTTTGCAAGGCGTAGTAGTAATGTATACGGAACTTTTTATTTTGGATCAATTCTTTATTGACTTACACATACAAATCTATATTTTGCTACAAATGCAGGATCAACCGCCACAATTTCCTTATTTCCTACGGCTGTTACCCCAGAATTGTACAAAGCAAGCCTTTTCTTTGGGTTAGGGAACTTGTGCATCATTGCATGTGGCACCGTACATGAAGGCACTGAACACTTTCTCACACGCATTACAAAATACTTGTATTATGCCGTTTGATAACTGTCATAAGATGACAACAGATGCCATGATTAAGTAGACCGTACTACCTAGTTACCACGGACTACTTAATACATTTGTCAAGTTATGACAAATTCATAACTTCCCGCCGGAGCGCGGACCGCGTCATCTGTCGGATCTTATGTTGGTTGACGGTAGTGAAATAGATATCACTAAAATAGACTGGTTGCGCCATCCCTCGCGGGATAAATGAACTATATATATTCGCTATGTATGTCCCAAAAAGCTTGGACCCTCTTGGGACGCACTACCAGGCCAAAAGTAATCTTTAAAAATAACAATATGCATGCCACAAACTATAATAATTTAAATAATCACGAGAAAGGAATTAATCAGATTTAAAGCAAATAACTAAAAAGAAAAAAGATTTAAAGAGAACCTACGTTTTATTCCAGTTGTACCAAAATCACCACACTTCTGTTCTCTTTAACTATCTTCACTGCAAGTTTCACACAAATAAGTTTAAATTGGGGAATAATGGGATGATGATTCTATGGTACTTTGTATGACCTATATTTGTTATGCTGTTTCTAAAGTTGGTAAGAAATGTGTTTATCATATAGTGAGTGATTCATATAGCAGGTGTGCGAGGTGTGCGGCGCACACGGGTCCACGACCCAGGGGGCCCATTGGAGCCGGCCGGGTGTTTGGGAGGTCTCGCGAAAAATATGAGATCGTCGGCTTAAAGGTAAAGTCACTAACTAAAATCGAATAATTACGAAAACCTGACTTTAAGAAGAAATATCAGTAAATATAATGTAATTTTCTAGAGATTTAATGGATTTTAGACAACTTAGAACACTTAGGCTGTCTGCACATGGGGCAACCCAAAAGAAACTGTAGTAGCGTGGATTAGTGATGGGAAGTTCGACTCTTTTAGGTGATTCGTATCATACGAATCAATTCAGAAAAAGATTCGTATCAAAAGATTCGTTCATTTCGTTCAGTTCGTACAGACAAAAGATTCGTTCAGTACGAACGAATCAAGTGATTCGTTCAGTACGAACGAATCGGATGAATCGTTCAATTCATTTACTGAGTCTCTCGTAGTCACCCGTATCCGTACCCGTATCGGTACACGTACGTCGTACACAGTGTAATTGCATGCTCACCGGCAGATCGGCACTCAACCTATATTTATTGGTGTAAAAGTTAACGATTAACGGTTAACTTTAACTTCCGTTACATTTGTCACAAATTAACGGACTATCGGTTAACGAAGTTAAGTTTTTCGTTAACGGAATAACGATTAACGATGTTAACTTTCTGATTAACTTTGCCCAGCTTTGATAATATCAAGTTAATGTTCGTAGTGGTTCGTAGCGGAAACGTCAAGATACAAACATGACAGCCGGTTGTTTACAATGTCGGAAGAACCAATATGTATTCAGAAAATCTCACCTTTTTGGGGTGGTTGTGTGCGTTGAACATCTTAAATCGTTGCTAGGGACTTCAATACACACTGGTCACTGGTCACATTTATCCATCATTTATCACTCAAATCTATGCTCAAATCAAACGAATTAATACCCTATGGGTATGGCGTATAATATTGAAATTAGTCCGTATGTAAACAAGCCAGATGCACGGATTCCACTGAGTCAGAGACTGCTCTTATTGAGCCGGCCAATCACGATTCACGTCGCTCCATATAATTTTGACTGCGTTGGTCAAGTTGGCAGTTTATAAGTCAAAATAACAAATAATTCTTTATACCTGCCTAGATAACATGATTGCTGCTAGTATTAGTATTATGTGTATTTGTAATTTTTATTATTGTGATACAAAATGGTCGGTTATGTTAAATATTCTTAATTAATTTTGTATCTAGTAGGCAGTGGCGTAGAATATCCACAGGCGTAGGTAACAAAAAATTGTCAAAAACAAAAAGTACAAGTTAAGATGCGTTCTGATTATCGTTAATGGCAGTGATAACAGACGCCATTATGGTTAAGTACATGCTAACTATTATGTGTCACTATCACGTCTGCTACCACTACATTACCACCAATGAGAACGCATCTTCAATATGTACTGCTACATAGTACGAAAGTAGGTACTGTGCAGTGTGCGACTGTGCCAGTCGAGAGTCGGTACGGTTCGTTCAGAGTCCTTCAACTAGTTCGATTTCGTCCATATACGGATCCCGGTGCGAACGACTCAGTACCACTCAGTACGTACGAGTCATACGAACGAATCAATACGTACGAGTCCTACGAACGAATCAATGCGTACGAGTCAGACGAACGAATCAATACGTACGAGTCATACGAACGAAGTCAGTACGAACCTAGTGATTCGTATCATACGGTTCTTTTTAAAGATTCGTTCAATTTGAACGAATCATACGAAACCCGGCCACCTCTAGCGTGGATACCAGGAGATTGCGCGACTAGGGTACGTGCATGTATATTTCAATGACTAAACACACGGCGCAACGCGAGTACCGGCGACTGGGAGACTGACGCGATCCGACTTCAGAGACCCGACATGTTGGGTCGCGCGTTGCCCAGTCTCTTCGTGACGCGCTATATTGACAGCGTATTTATTTATTTATCTACGACTCACATATAATAAGTTCATTGCATACGTATCTATGACTATATACTCCCCATCATTATACGCGCCAATGATTATAATGACACCAGCGCTGTATAATAATGACAGTTCGTTCAAATAATGACCTCATTATTTGTACGAACTGTCATCCTTATACAGCGCTAGTGTCAAAGTCTGTCAAAACCTACGTGGATGACAGTTACGTTACAGTGCGCCTCGTCATCAATGACAAATACATTTAAAATATTTTGCTAAAAATGGAATTTATGAGTCATAGATAAAACGTCGTATTTCACTCGCACATAACGGATATAAATCGCTCGCATGATTACACGCTCGCCTACGTCTCGCGTGTAAACTTCATGCTCGCCTACGGCTCGCGTGTAAACTTCATGCTCGCGATTTATATCCTTAATTATGTGCTCGTCAAATAATATACTATTATTATGTATTTATAATTTATTTATTTCATATTTATTATTTATTTATGATTTATTTTCATTTATTTATTACTTATTTATTATTTATTAATTATTTATTAACTATTGCTTAATTATTTATTAATTTTTTATTAATTATTTATTAATTATTTATTAATTATTATTAATTATTTATTTATTATTTACTTCTTATGATCACACCCAAGAATGTACCGATTTGAGGCCAGAGACGAGTAACCTTATATAAATCGCGACTGTGTCACTATTTACCGTGTGCGGACAAGTTGCAACTAGAGTAGCCCAGTTGCCCAGTCTCCTGGTATCCACGCTACTACAGTTTCTTTTCGGTTGCCCCATGTGCAGACGGCCTTAGTCATCACCTCCTCGTATAAGATTCACATTTATAAGCATATGGCTACTATTAATTCCTGTTTCAATAAATTGTAAAAATTATAGTTCGTGACTTTTACTTTTAAGTTGACGATATGTTGGCATTTGTCATAATTGTTCTAAAAATTAACTGATACCCCTCTGAGCGCGGGATACGATTTCGGGCTAAAAAAGAGAACTGAGCAGTTTCTGGGCTCCTGGGCTGCAATAAGATGGCAGCATAACGTAAAAAATGAACTCGAGTATTTCAAAAAGTAGATACGCAGACCTCCACGGATACCAATCTAAACTCGATACCATAAAACCAAAAAATGCAACTTTTTAATTATGGTCACAACTTCTTTATTTGTGATCCCTTCAAAAAAGCGTATCGACATTATAAAGGCACTTTTTCCCTACAATTTGAATATGTTAGTTTAAAAATTTTTGCCGATGAATTCGTCAGAAACAAACGAAACTTTTGCTTTTCTTATGGACGCCATATTGGTTTTATACATGTTTGGATTCAGAATTTTTTTCTGTGTAATTTGGTATGCCACTTGCCGTATTTACAACACAACAAGCCGACCGAATTGGAGTTTTTCTTTAATATCTGAAAATTGCATGGTGTTATGAAAAGCACATTTGAGTGATACAGTATTTATGTGCCCATAATCAAGTTACAGTAAACTTTTGGAATGTATTTATTTGTACTAACTACACAACATAAAAAAGTAACATTTTAACAAACTAAATAATGTTTTCAAAAATCTCGCCATGTTTACGGAGGCTTTTTTCACAGCATTCCGTAATCTGGTGACATTACCGAGGGCTCTTCTGTCAATCGAATTGAAAACGGCGATGTCATTCCATAGATAAAAATCACAAGGAGTAAGATCCGGCAATTTTGGTGGCCATAATACTTCTGAATAGGTAGCAATTACTCTCCGTTCATGTCTTATATCTAAATAGTTCCTCACAATTTGGGCATTATGTGCAGTTGTCTTGTAGGAGCCACATACCTTATCGTAAGGCCAACAGTATATCGTCCATTCTTTCTTCCACGTCTTCAGAGAGCAATATTGCCAATACATCTCCGAAGTTAGATTTTTGAATCGGTTGGCCACTATACCGCACCATACATTAAAACCAAACTACACCCGATTATGGCGCGGTACAAAGAGGTTTTATTTTTTGCTGGCCCAGTGCGTTTCAGTTAAAAATACTGCAGTTAGAAAAATATGTTTCGTCGGACCATTATATTTTTTTATAAATTCTAGGTTTTCACCAATTTTTTTCAACAAATGGTTGCAGATGGCTAGATATCACATTATTTCACAAAACGTCTTCCATGGCACCATGCGATTTTCAGCAATTCTCGAAGTGTAAAAATGTTCAGTCTTCAATTTTTAGTTTCTATTATCTTATTGTAATCAAAATATGGCATGTGGCATACCAAATTACTCAGAAAGAAATGATGAATCCAAACATGTATAAAACCAATATGGCGTCCATAAGAAAAAGGAAAGTTTCTACTGTTTCTGACGAATTCATCGACAAAAAAAATTTACTAGAAATCAATATACGAACGCTCGTATGATACGGACTTACATTATTTCCGCTAACATTTGTCATAGGCCTCAATAGCTCAGTTGGTTAGAGCATTGTACTAGCGATACAAAGGTCCCTGGTTCAAATCCAGGTTGTGGCTGTAATTTTTAATTTATTTAAAATTTACATCCCGCCTGTATATCACCATCTTCTATACTTTGATTAAAAAAAATTTACACTGACATAATCAAATTGTAGGGAAAAAAGTGCCTTTATAGTGTCAAAACGCTTTATTTGATAGGATCACAAATAAAGAAGTTATGATCATAATTAAGAAATGAAATTGTTTGTTTTTTTCATAATAGTTTGGAAACCATTTGGAATTCAACTGTTTTCTGAACAGATTATGAAAGAGCACATAAAAATATGTACTACTTTGTCCATTTTCTATCTCCAATAATAACAAGTACTCTGTTCGCACACGGGCCCACTGACTCCTAGTTACGCCACTGGGTATCATCACAGCATAAAAATAGCGACAGCAAAGTGACATTAGGCACTTAAATTTTCAACAATTTTAGTTGTCTAACATTTACTTTGACAGTATTTGTTAACCTATGAAGTCTAAACTTTGACAGTATTTGTCAAACTACAAACTTGTGCCGGTTTCAACAATTTTATTGTTTGCGGTATTATTGCCTACATTTAATTCAGTAGCATTTTCTCGAATGCTGATTCCGTCATGCATACTCCAGTCAATTGGCGTTTTTGCCCTACAGAAGGTGGGGCAGAAATAATTTTTATTATATGTTTAGTTCTGGGCCTCGATAAAAAATCCAAATTTTCACGATACTAGAATAAAATGTCTAGAAGAAATTTTAAGAAGACTTAATTTCCTAAATTTTTTGTCTGAACACTTGTTTTGCAAGTCTGATGTGTAATGAGCGATAACTGCTGAAACGTGAACATTCTTTTATTTTCTTTGTCGCTTTTTTCAGAAGACGGATTGCGCCAAGGCACGAAATTGTCGTTTGTATGCTATTTTCACATCACTGCCAGAAGTTACAGAGCTTGGAAATAACAAAATTAATATTGTCTATGGGAGTTATCTTTTACATAAAGTTGTATGACATAATTATTCTTTCGGGCCAATATGTTCAATACGTTCAATATGTACGAAATTACTATGATTCAAATGCAGTCTTTGTTTTTGATAAATATCCATCTTTTCCGTTTTAACCGATTTGAATAAATGATACGTTTTTGGAAATTCCATGATGTACCGCGTCCTAAATTGGTAATTGCAGACGGGTCACATCTTAATTACTACCTAAAAAAATATAAAAACTTCACAACAAATTAAGAAATTTCGCTTGTATACCCATTAGGGACTCTCAAGGCAAATTTCCGACGGTACCAGATGGGTAATTGGCCGCAGAACACATATCTGAAGGCCGCGTTACCTAAACTTTTTTAGCCAAAGTCCGTCATTTATTATTCGATTTTCAAATTTGTGTATTGATAGAATTTCTTCTTTACAGACCTTTAAAATAATGTAAATTGTTGTGTTACTAAGACAAATCACGTCTATATTGTTGTTACTAAAATGGTTGCTGTGAAACAAACCTTAAGCAGGAGTGGCAGAATGGAACCTATATTCTCCTAACCGTGGTGCCAGCCAACATAATGGCGCCAGCAAATACTTACTTTTTTTTATTTTGCAGGGGAAATTTCTTCTACTGTGATATTCTACAAAAATGGTGTATACCATTTATAGGGGCAGATCGTTCTGTAATGCTTCGATCACAAAGATTTTTCTATGAACACCAAAACCAAAGGCCAATACAAGTAGCTACTTACTTAGGAGTAAAGTCATTTTATGTCTTTCTGTTGTTTTTGTTCTATGGCCTAATCTTCAACTTCTTTTGTAAGTTTTCATACACACGGAATTTGTTGTTGAAGGTATTTATTTAAATTTCCCATTAATCACTATGCCGCAATTTATATATTGTTTAAATTCTTTTAGCATCCGAAATTGTTCTCAAATGGTTTATTTGACAAGGAAGGTCCACCCAAAGAAAAGCAAGATAACACTTATTTCTACACTTTTTTCTTTGCTGAGGGATGGTCTCATGAAGCACCATCCAATGATAATGTTCCTCCTAATAGAAAAATGACCGGAAAGGTTTCTGGAGTTAATCCAGCTTATGGACTAACCTCTATTATAGTGGTACTGTCAGCTTTCACCGTGCTACAGGAAACTGATAAACTTCCAAATAAGTACATTGTTCATATTCCAAAATTCGATTTATTGTAATAATGTGTTTTTTAAAGGGGAGGTTGCTACACATCAGGCGCCGCATTTGCAAAAACATCCCTCATGGAGAAATTAGATAAACATGGTTTAAACTTTGAAATAGTATCTGAAAGTGATATCTAATATGTAATGTTTACTTTTGTTTATTATACATGTTTTGTACTTTTTCTATTTTAAATAAACTTGGGTTAGAGAATTATTCACATTTATTTAAATAAAGCTATTATTACAAGAACCTCTTCACCCTGTTGGTTAAAATGTGTGAAACGGCTAGTTTAATATGAACTCTTAATGATACCCAGTGGCGTAAATAGCAGGTGTGCAAGGTGTGCGGCGCACACGGGCCCACGAGCCAGGGGGGCCCATTGGAGCCGGTCGGGTTTTTGGGCGGATTCGCGAAAAAAATAAGATCGTCGGCATAAAGGTAAAAGCCACTAACTAAAATCTAATAATTGCGAACCCTGAGATTTTAGGCAACTTAGAACAACTTATTGATCCCTCCTCGTATGATTCGCATTTATAAGCATTTGGCTACGAATTAATTCCCGTTTCAATAAAATATAACAATATATTAGTTCGTGACCTTTACCTTTAAGCAAACAATGTTGGTATTTCTTATAATTGTTCAAAAAAACATTAACTAAGGGGCCCCTCTGAGCGCTGGATACGGTTTTGGGAAAAAAAGAGATCTGAGCTGTTACTAATAAATGAAGTGGAGCATTTTAAAACTCAGGCCTCCACGGATGCCATTCTAAACTCGATACATTATATTTATTGTTACATAAAGACCAATTTTTTTTTGTAATAATGCAATTTTTTTAAGACCAAGCAAGATAAACTTTTAATTCATTAGAATTAAAAAGATAAAATAACTTTCAAAACTGCTTAGTCTCAATACATAAATTAAACGTTAGTCTAAAAGTACTAAATATATGTAAACACATAATAATAAACTTTTGATATACTTACAAACAAAGTATAAATATAATGCTTATAGCAATAATACCAATGTTAAATCATTTGACATCATATTATATAACACATCTAGGAATGTATATCTTTATTTACTAACAAAATTAAATAAATAACTATATTACATAAAACATGTGGTATTATAATGAAAAATAGAAGATACATTATTTGTTATTAGTTTTGGTTATATTATTGATTCAAATTACGAGTCTTCCTTGCTTTTAAGGACGCAAATGGTTTAATCAACATTTCCACATTCAGCTCATGAGCTCTTTCGTTTTCTATTCCTAACAAAGCTAAGCTGGACAAACAAGTCTGTTTCATGGTAGTGCGTAATTACGATTTAACAATTTTGAGTTTTGAGAATGTCCTTTAAGCACTGGCGGTGGAAACGGGAATAGTTAAAAATAAAATAATAGCTGTGGATATCACTGAAAACGTAGTACACAAGACAGAATATTGAATTAACAACAATTATTGGACAAAGTCATATACAGTATTTATGTTTTTTATTTCGTTTATTTAATTTTTATTTCACATTCCTATATGATAGTAACTGTGCATGAAAATTTGTAGATAAATCGTCTGCATACGTCTCTATTAACGGCTGGCCTAACCGATATACATAAATTGTCGTCTGATGCCAAGCTTAAAATCTCCGTAAAAATTTATTTGAATAAGTTAGTAACATTTTCTAAGCTGCTGAATCTTTTTTTTAATTGTGTAATTATAATACCTAAAGTTGAATTAAATACCTATATTAAGTTTTCCTTATCATTATTTAACCTTTGGTCATTACACAATTCATCAAACTGACGTTTTACTTTCCGTAGGGTTTTATTTTCAAATTTAATCTCTATATTCCACAATTTTGCTACATTAGCTGCTGTCGTTAGCGCAGATTGAATTGTTTCTCAACTTGACCACACTGTCATACGCTCTGTTTAACACATGAGCGGCCTTTTGTTAGTTGTAGTTTTTGGATTGTAACCATTTTGAAGCCGTGTTTAATGATGGCAAAATGTCTGTTTGAATAATTATATGAGCAACCGTTTCGAAGCATTCCATTTTCTTTTTAATACATGTTGCATCATTTCGCTTAAACGTGTAAAAAGTATAAAAATTCTTCTTAGTGCGCAGTCAAATCAGGGTTTAGGGGTTTCAACGTATTAAAATAACAGAACGCAAGAAAGCAAAATTCAATTTAAGAAAAAATCCTCCCAGTGTATTTTTATTTTAAACTGCTGCTTTTGAGTTAGGTCGTCGCTAAATAAAAAAAAAATCTAAAAAAAGCTTGTTGGCCAAACTTAGCATAGGCTTCATCAAAGTGGGGGGCCCATTGTCTCTGTTCGCACACGGGCCCACTCACTCTTATTTACCCCACTGATGATACCTTCTAAATTATTTGAAAAAATCTTCATTCATACTATAGTAAAATGACCCGTTCAAAATGAACGACTTTCATATGGACCGACCGACGAGCGACCGAACCGTTCAAAATGAACGAATTTTATATAGGTTATAGACCAGCGGTTCTCAAAGTTTTTTAAATTTCCTGCGTCAGGGTCCCTTTAAAAATTGTGCGGTAGCTTTCGGACCCCATTAATAAAAAACGAAAATTGTAGTAAATAAAACATTTCTTTACAAACATTATGTATTTAGAAAATATTACAGGTTATGTAATCGCCGTAAATAACAATGTTAATGGCACGGATGCATTTGTTGTGCTTGAAGTAGTTCTTCAATGTTTGGCTTTGTCTAGGCCAGTGCAACTCGTATGTTTTTTTGTCAAAATCCATTAATTTGTAATCAAAACAAAAATTATTAGTAAGAAATACAATATATGTTTTAAATTCTACGAAATAAATTACCGAAAAAGTGCCATGAAATACTATAAATCCAGTTTATTAATTGGTCTACTTATGAAATATATATTTGGCAATATAAAAATATTGATTAATAAGTGTAAAACCCCGGCCACACGACAGCGACTTGCCTGCACGGTATAGTTTGTGCAAGTAAGACGGTACACCATGGCGTGGCTTCACGGCAGCGACTTGCCTGCACGATTAGTTTGCACGGTACTAGGAAGCGTGGCTTGACGGCACAGGTAAGTACGCGCAAACCGTCAAATACAAATCGTCGACCGGTGATTGCGGTTGAATATGTGGCCAGACGAACATTTATTTTTGCTAGAAGAATTATTCTATTGTTTACTGGGGGATTAAAAGGCGACGATTTAAACAATCCCGAGCTAAGTGGTCGAAGAAATGGCTAATGAAAAGGAACATCCATTCGCATATAAATTTGCTTAATGATTTGAGGGAGTGGTCAAAAAATGGCTACGAAGAAGAAACATTCATTCCGCATATAAATATGCTCAGTGATTTAAGGGAAAGCCGGAATGGCTGGCGAAATTAAACATATTTTTTTCTGTGTGTGTACATGCCGATTAAATAGATAATAAATTACTTGTCTTCAATACGTACGTACGTCCGACATTTTATATACGGTCAGACGGTCTTCCGTCTTCCCAATTAGCTCTAGCAGTACATTCAAATAAGGAAAAAGAAAGGAAATAAATTCAATACAGTTCCGAGACGGATAGTGTTAAGTATATTTATGTTTAATTCCGCCAATGAGTATAGTTTTGTTGTAAACATTCAACCAAACCATCAGTGCAACAGTTTTTGAGAACTCATAAATTTATTCACGCGATTTTTTTGGTAAATTAGCAAAAAAAGTTCCCATAGTGCGCTAGTAGTTTGAAAATTAGGTACTGTATACAAGAAAAAGTAAATGACATTTTCAATTTTATAAATATTACCTTTATTCAGCGTTAAAATTTCAATTACGTGACCGTTTTGCAATAAAATGCGAAAAACTGCTAACCTGGCCGCAACGCTTTCCGCATCGGGTCCCAAAAAAGCAACCGTATTAGATTTATATCCCTTCATTGGCAATTTTTTGTCTAATTTGAATGTACTATATTTACTAGACAACCAGCCAGACGTAGAATCTGAGCCTGTACGCTCAGAAATCATATTCCAATGCCTGTACGGCGTACGTACCCCGTCTTAACGCACAGACTTAACTGCACAAACTAAAATCGCGCAGGCAAAATATTTAGCAGTGCGACGTTTGCACAGGCCGCGCTTATGGGTTTGCGCGAGCTACAGTTTTGCCGTCCTAACGCACGGGGTTCGCGATACATGCCAGTTTGCGCAGGCAAGCTTGTCGTAAAGGGGTCGTCCATTAATCACGTGAGGTTTTTAAGCCCCCTTTTTACATCCCCCCTCCCCCCTGGTGATATTTGGTGAGGTTCTAAGGTACCCCCCCTCCCCCTATCTAACATCACGTGTATTTTTTTGTTGAAAAATTAAAATATTTTCCGAATACTTTTTATTGAAAAATATAAGGCCCACCCAAATATAATAATATTTATATACACGTGATATGTCACAACAACCCCCCCTCCCCCATTGTGATCAATAGTGATGTAATCCAAAGCCCCCCCTCCCCTATTTGGACCTCACGTGATTAATGGACGACCCCAAAGCATGCACGTGTAGCCGGCCTTTAAGGTAAGTTTACGGTTAATTTTATTACATGAAATCAAATTCTGTGGAATCACTAACTAAGCAATGTTTTCTTTAAAAATGTTATTATTGAATAAAATAAAAATAATAATTTTCATTAATAATAGGTATCTTTAATGCATCCACATTTAGTTAAAACTTAAAATATTTATTACTTGAACATTTTTGTATTTTTATTTTTGATTGGAACGTAACCCCCCATACAGCATTGAGAGATAGACTTAACATTCGCATATTTGACATTCGCGGGAGTTTTCTAAAACGTAACCCTCGCGAATTTACGTAAAAAAATACGGGGTCATTATAAATCAAAATAGGCGATGATCATGTTAATAAATTTTTGCCGCTATACACGAACAACTATCAAACTTAGATTATGTTATGCAAATAATTTAACCCTTGCGTATAGAACAGTAACATTGAATATTTATGGAGCGGCAACTAGAAATCTTTACATTTGATATCATAGCCCCAAGCATTTGCTATGATCCTGTATAAATATATTAGGGTAAAGCAGCGTGTTAGTAAATAAGTGCGACAAACTTCAGGGGGTGATTCTGTATGAAAAAATAATAAATTGCTATATGGAAGATGGAAGAACAATATTATTATTGAATCCCTCCGTTTGTTCACGTATTATTGCTGTCGATATTTGTTTTAATGTAATGATGTGTGTGGACAATAAACTGATTATTATTATTATTATTATTATATAAACGTATGTCCGCAAATGTTTCGTTTTCTGAGATACGAGGTGTTAAAGTTTTTCTTAAAAACTGACGATTGAATCTTGTGTTACATCTGACGGAGGTCATTTTCAACATTTTTTTTTGTAGTTTTACGCCTATTTAAAATTTTATTAGTGTTATTTTCTGTTTTTGTTTTAGTTCAATGTTATTGTATTAAATAGTTCGTTAAAAAAATTGAGATCATTAAGCTGTTTTATTTTTTATTGCAGAAAAACGGTGCGCCCTACGAAAAAATGCAGAGAGAGATTTTTTTGTCACAAATTGAACGGGGAATTCTAAAATGGGTTTTAATTTGAAATATCCCAGTGGCGTACCATTTATTTCTTTAAAAAAATTGATGTCATTACCCGTATGCGCGCCAATGATGAACATAAAATTCTTAATTTAATGTCAAAAAATGCGCAATAACTACCTCTTAAAACCCATCAAATTTTATTTGTATTTCTCTACCGGTTTCAGGACACTACATAAATCGTCAGTTTTTAAGAAAAACTTTAACACTCCGTATCTCAGAAAACGAAGCATTTGCGATCATATGTTTGTATAGCAAACGGTCATTATTTTTTCATGCAAAATCACCCCCTGTAGTTTACCGCACTTATTGAACCCTGTATATCAAAATACTCACCTGTTACGTCTTCGGGGCATTGTGCATACTATCATAGAATATAGACTCGTACAGAAGGATTACTCCTCTCGCATTGTTTTCGCGCATCGAAAGTCCGCCATGTACGACGGTTAGTACTAGTATAGTTCTAGAGTTCTAGTCATACCCTCGGAACTAATACTCCAGGACACCGTAAGATGCCGCCACCAACTAATACTTTTGCGATGGGGGTAACGACGGAGTTCAGTTCCCACTCTATCGATATTTTCGCAGTATACTTTTGAAAAGTCGTTGCGCAATGACGGTTCCATACGGTAAAATATAAATAAATATGCGTTCGTTTTTTTGCGGTCCTACCGAAACCGCTTGGCGGTCCCCTAGGAGACCGCGGACCCCACTTTGAGAACCGCTGTTATAGACGGATCTACCGAAGGAACCGTTTAAAATGAACGAGACGCAAGACGCGCGCATTACTGTTATCTTCGTTCAGCCATCGCAACGGCCCAATGTGGCAAGAGGTCATTTGTGCGAATAAATCGTGCTTTGTTGGAACTGGTTTTTTCTGATTTATCTTAGCTTTTCTTGTAGTTTATGCTGATAAAAATTACCTCCTCAGTAACAACAAAAAAATAGAAAATACTACTAAGGCTTATAATTAGACGAATTTATACAATACTTTTCAAAAAAATTCTGTATGTGTAACGAAACAAGTCGATCAATTTTACCGCAAAAAGATCTCATATATTACATTCTGCTTGACCAGTGTAGATATACGGTACTCAACGCAATTTTAAAACGCAACGACAATATTTGGGTAGATATATAATATGTTAACGAATCTTCATTCTTCAATCAAACCAGAAATAAACGAACGAAAATAATTTTTTATAATACCATACGCGACACTGGAAACGAACACGTGCATCAAAGACGCCGCCGTGCCAGCGCCGGTCGTCGCAAGAGGCTGGCCTGTGTCTGCGTTGAGACTTGACCCGTCTATGCCTTGAGCCAAACCTTGAGCAGAAATGAGCCGAGTGCATAAACGCAGTAAACAAACGAACTACTGACCCGTTGACTTTGCCAGCGGTGAGTCGGTTCGAACGGTTCAGACATTTGACCCGTTCATTTTCAAAGGTTTGTTCGCGAACGACTCATCCCTAATTCATACCCAGTCAGCACAAAGGGCCGTTTAGCATCGCAAGGACGTAGTCTTTTGTTATATTATGAACGTTAAATATTTGATGTCTATGCAACCCCTGTGATGTTGAATGGATCTTTGATAAAACTATTTAATGTTAGCTTTTATCCCTTTGGTAATGTTCGATATATGTTGCAAATGAAACATGTATGAATTGTTCGTTTCGGATCCCATGTTGTTAACGTCACGTTGCAGTGTGAACATGTATGTATTGTTGCATGCATGTTTGATGCAACTATTTACATTTAGGTATATGTTACAATTTTATCCCTTTGGTAGTGTTTCATCTACGTTACAAATTGAACATAAATAAAATGTTGATTTTGGTCCCATTAATGTGGTAAAAGTATCGTTTTAGTCTGAACATGTAAGTTTTGGTTTTTTCCAATTGTTCTTCAATTGTTGCTTTTACATCTTTTATATTCAAACGGTTTTAATTGAATGTCTACCGGTGAAAACTTTGTTTGCATAACGATAATTGAAATGGGAATACTTTTTACAAATCAGTCATTATTGACCAATAGGCAGTAACTTGATTTTACCCCTGCACAGAGGCGCGTTATGCCAGCATGGGGCCCTGGGCAATTTTGAATTCGGGGGCCCGCATATACAATGCTGAATTAAGAAGAATTACTTTTTTATACAAAAATAATATATACTATAATACTGGTATAACATTTCGGAACAATTAACAAAAATCATAATTAATTTAGTTATTGACCATTTTGCAACAAAATTTAATATAAGTACCTACATACATAATTAGTCACAACAGATTAATTATTCTTAAGAATTACAAATAACTAATAACTAGCTTAAAAATCAAAATGTATAAGCAAGTAAAATATATTAATAAAGGGTATTATTAACAAATAAGTATTTTAAAAGCTGCGATTTTTAGAGCATTCATCTTATTCTTACTACGGTAATTTATTAATTACCTAATTAATTTATACCTTATAAAAGATGAACCGTCGTCGTGGCGACTCAAGTAGAAGTACACTCCCAAACCGATATCCATAAATTTACTCAAATTAAAGGAAAATTAACGAAAACTGGACAAGATATAAACAAATAGGACCGCCTATGCATTGAAGAATGGTTATTCGAGCCATAAATGCCGCGGTAGAGCGCCCATTCTTGCTTCTCCGCGGATCCTTTGAGAAGTTAAGGTTTGCAATTTTCGGGAAAGTGCTGAACGAGGTGTGCCCGCTCCAAACATTTTTTCAATGGAATTCAAGCGGCAATATTGTCGTACCTCGATTTTACGCGAAAAATTAAGAGAAATTGGCCCTAAATCCGCGATTCGTGAGTCCACACAGCAGCGAAACGGCACTTTGAAGGCAAAACCGCGGCCGCGTCCACAGTTTCGCGGTTTTCGCGAAGAAAGACGCGAAAATCCCGCGTTTGGATGTCGATCATTTAAGCTTCAGACTTATTAGATTTATTTTGGTCCCCAACCGGCAGGAGCGCAAATATTCGTTATTCTTGAGACGGTAATAAATTAGTTAAAGGCTAGGGGTCCTCGCTCAGTGGAGCGAAAATCTGCTTGCACCGTTAAAGAGGACTGCCATAGTGTGGTAGTCTATTAAGGCAATGAGTTTCCAAAATACTGCGTTGCCCCCCCCCCCCCCCCCCTGTTATTGGGGGCCCTGGGCAAATGCCCATTTTGCCCATGGGATAACGCGCCCCTGCCCCTGCACACAAAAACCACCTACCTATGTCTGAACTAAAATCTCCATAAAATCACTTTCGCACGAAAATCACTTGAAAAGAAAGCTATGATTTTTGTGCGGTTGGCGTTGTTTGAACAAAGAGTGGGAATTTCGGTAGTTCAGCAGTTTTCAAATAGATAGCGCCACCGCAGTTCCTAGCAATTTTGTTCCGAATAAGATTTTAGCAGTTTATTATTTCCTTCATGTCTTTTCGCTTATCCATTATTATATGTATGTATATATTGTTATATTATTATTACACATCCCATTGCCCATGCAATGGAAATTTTGTATTTGTCTAGAAATTAATCATCAAAAGTGGCTATTGATGATAAAATTCCAAATAATTTAATTATCGGTTAGGCTATACAAAAATTATGTGTGCTCTACAAAAAAGATCTGATGTTGATAATTTTAAGAAGAGTTTTAAATAAAATAAATGTTAGATTATACTGCCAAGTTAAAATGATTTACAATAAAACAACATCCAGTTTGAACAGCAGAGTATTCTTTTTAAATTATAAATAACATTACAAAAAGGTTATGAAATTGCTATGTTTGCAAATATATGTATAGTTTGTTAACAAATTCAAAACTAAAATATTTATTGAATTTATAAAATAAATAAATCAGAATGTGTAAAAGATGATGACTGTCGTATTGTATATACAAAATACACACTACAGAACTTTCCGTCGTATTTTTTTTTTGTTTTATAATTTCTTCATCGGTATTTTGTCATATGGACCACCAACCGTCAGGCATCCAGTTATCAATTTCATAGCTTCATTAAGCTCGCGTATTTGATTTACAATACCTGGCTTTGAAGTAGGTATTACAAAGGGTATTTATTGAATGTAGTTACAGCATACGAACAGGACAACGATAACTAAAAAGAGGATACATATGTACGTCTCCGTTCAAACGCACAAAAATCGTCGTTTTTGCTGCTTCGTACCGATCGTCTAATAACTACAATCATTTCTTGGATATTTTACTGCATGTATAGATAGGTGATTTTACTATGCATTGTATGAAGCAAGGATTTATAAACCCAAAAACAAAATTGTAAGTTATTGTCTATTGTTCAATTCTTACCAGTAGAGGAAGCAAGCCGATTGGTGAACCTCCTCCGTGACTTTGACCTTGTCACGGAGGAGGTTCCCCAATGGGCTTGCTGTTAAAATGAGTCAGAAAACGACTCCTCAACCATGACTTCATATGCAAGGTATTCAAGGTTGCTTCAATCTCACCAAATCATTAGGGGTGTATGAAAAGTATCCTTTCATTACGGAGGAAAGCCCTACATATCGTACAGAATCTACTTGCACTCCATTTAAAATGTATCGAATGTCGCTAAAGAGAAAAGCGATAGGATTGCATATGAATTTAGTTGATTTAGGAACACCTTCAATGCTTCCATCTGCTTTTTTGGTTGCTTTTTGCACGGTTCCATCATCATTTAGCAAATTTATACGTCCTTCTACATATAAATAACTTTCTGCGGGCAGTGTAAAACTATCAACTTCTGGAATGGTGATTCTTACTTCATCGGAATTATTAAAACTCTGGGATCCAAACGGTTGATGTGAATGATATTCATAACTAACAATGGAATTATCCATTCTAATTTTATCCGTAACACTTAAGATTTCCATTACTTAACGGACTCTATATCCTAACGTCTGGAGAAATTTCTTATTGGTGACTGTTAATGTCTTCACAGCTCTGCTACTACTGTTCCTTCTATTCGCTAAGGTCTCACATTTATATTTACGATCACATTTACAACTAATTATTTGGGGTATACTGACACCCTTCCTCCGCCTCTGTTTTGTAAACCTATCTTCATTTTATCCTTTAACTTCCTGCAGATGTATCCGAATTGTTATTTCTTCTTTTTCACCAAACTTTACAACCTTTCCGTGCTGATCTAAAACCTTCACGGACAAACTTGTGATACCTTTGATCAGCACTGGTAAATAGATCGGCGGCTGTGGACTTTCTACTATTTTAAATCCAGCTGGAACGTTTGGAAAAAAATGGTGCAACACGTGGACTTGCTGTCCGTTGTTGTAAGAGCTCCTGACCAAATTGCAATAAATCTGTAGAGCGTTTACGGGGTTAATATTTACTCTATATTCACTGATGTAATTCACATTCTGTACAAGTTTCCTCCCTGTAAATCCTAACAATGTACCGTCGTACCGATCGATCGCTCTTTGTCAAAATGGATATCCTCGGCACATTTAATGCTAACCGTTTGAGTATTAGGATTTCCGCGGATTTGGATCTTAACTGTTTTATTCTTCAGTTCACTTGTTATATGATCTACAAGGTCATCTACATCATATGCTCCAGTGGGAATTACAATTCTCTCTTTCTTATCACCATAATGCAATAAATTATTATCTTCGGTCACATTCGCAATTGAATTATACGCGTCAAAATTCAAAAGTGCTAACTCATAATCCACTTCATCTTTCAAATTTATTGCAGGGTAAAAATTGCAGCCTAATTCTGAACTTGCACCAGTTAAAGTGAACGTATAAGAATGTGAACCCATGTTTACAACTGACCAACAAACCTTCTACTACAATATTTACAACTTCTCATATTGATTTATCAAAAACTGTAAACAAAAATGACCGCAATTGTACGTGTTACTTTTCTGATAGCGATCATAGTTATAATGAATAGTGTAAGGGGGGCCCTCTCTCTTATTATTATTAGCCCTAATACTGACTCTACTGAAGGGTGGACGCTTCCCGCCATTTTTATTATACAAACTTTACTTACTTTAATTCTTATGGTAGCGTGAATTAAATATCTCCCTTCCGGAGGCAATAAATATATAGGTTCTTTCTCTGAGACTTTGTCAGAGAAAGATGAACCACAAATTAATCAACACTATAGAAGCCAAAATGCTTCTCCACAAAAAGGACTGATTTAAATATTATTCTATCATAATAAAACGCAAATCCAAAACAACACTTAATGTCTATTAACAAATAACATGAACAATGCAGAACCGCTTACAAAGGATATGAACGTTAACCCTAAGCAATAATAATATTCTTTTGGCAGAGATGGTCACAATATAACTACAGTAAACTCTTAATAAACTTACGGTTATTTTAACTGGGAACGAGGAACCACAAGACAGCACAATTTCTATAAGATGGCCCCAAGATTGGGGCCCTGGGCTTAGGCGCTCGACGCACGTCTTAACTACCCCATGGCTAAAAGCAGAAGGAGGAAGCTTTCTTCGTCACCCCCATTTCAAACTCGCTCAAGTCGACCGTCGCGCCATCCACAAAAACCGCCAGTCCGCCCGAGTCCGAACCTAAATTCCCTAACAAGATTTGGCGGGAAATCCCATATATTAAATCCCTTCCACGTTAAGATAAACAATTATTTTACCAATTATTTATCTAACAACAAAACAAAACCCAAACAAATAAATTGCTGATTGTACCATCTCCCCTCACAAAACAATTCTCTTAATTGCTAATTACAATATCTGACAAACATTTTTTCTTCTCGTACATATTTCGGTTTCCTGAAATAAAAATACAGATCTGACACAATAAAAACCCAAAAGAATTCCGCCTTGGTCCTGAAGTCCGACGATGCTAATTCGGTTTCGAATCTTCCAAAGTCCCAAGCGAATGTCTCGTTCCTCTGGGCCATTGGTCACATGAAATAAAAGGAAAAACAACATTGAAGCAGTATCATAGCAGTCCGATTACATCATAACTTACATTATCTCTTATCCATCTTCAAATACAGCCGCTATCGTGAAATGACCTCCCTCGCTCGTCGCCTCGGTTTTTTCCTCCGTCCATTTTCCTTCTAGCGTCATCGGTGGTCCTTAATCTCCAGCGGCGTCCATCGTTCTTCGGAAGCTATCGTGTACCTCGTAGATGACCTACACGACGTGTGGATGTTGTCCAGCGACACTGAGGCCCGGCTGTACATCCCTTTGCGTTGTCCATGTAGTCATTTTTTTCACCTTACGCCATACGCCTCCCTTTGGGCGTTTTTCTGCGGTCACACCATTTTCTGAAGCACACATGGCTTCGCTTGCTGTAGATTACAACCCTTTGTAAATCTACCGGCACTAATTTCGACGTCCAAAGTTCAGTATATTTGCCTGAAACTTTGAAATTTTTCCTTGGCCTTTTGCGCCTCTCGCGGGCGATTTTTGCGGCCACATCCATCTCTAGTACGATTTCTTGCTTCGAACGGTAACGGGACGAACCAGCTGTTTTCACAATGACCACGCTGCATGACCTTGGGACTTCTGGATGAAAATTTCGAGTTCCTGGCCTGAGAGCTGCATTTCAGACTACCTGGCTGGACATGTGGTACATCCTGACCCTTCGAAAGATCTGCTTCATACCTGCTTGCGTTGTTTTCCCTTACTACCCATAGTTTACGCGAAATGCAAAAATAAAATGAATCAAACTACATACTCTGCAACTTCCCTATTAATTAAATCCCTTAATACTGCGTTATTTTAACTTATAAAATACAGTTGCAAAAGTATACCCCTTAACATTAATTAATTATTAATTAATTACCGCGTGTCTGTCTTGTGCTTCTCCCCTCAAAGCCGCCATTTTCGAAAACGCTTACATAAAAAAAAACACAACGTGTTTCAATCTTTCAATTCAACTTAACTTCCTCAAAATTTACCAAACAAAGAACTTGCGCATTTGTTATATCCTATCCTTTACTTTCACTAAATCGACCAGTGACGGTACGATTTTTTTTTCTGTTTATTGTTTACTGTTGCCATCTCTACTCTGCCATTTTTCACTCAATAAAAAAAAATTCCTCAGAATTTACTCACAAACTACCTGTTCTGCCTATTGCCATAAATCACAACTCAAGTCCTGTCTAACACAATTTGGTTCAAACTTTCTCCAACGAACGGTCTCGAGAATTAAGACATTTCTTTCAAAAACAATTCCAACACTCAAAAGAAATTATACTGCAAATATTTATTTATTATGCTGCCACCAGCAGTACATTTCCCAACACAAATTCACGACTATATTTATCTATATCGACATGTATCACACACAATGTCCACCTCAGAAGCAACAAACAAATTCTTGGAATGATACGCAAATTCCCACATGGGCGCCTATAAGCCAGCCCCTATATATACCTCTTTCTCTTAAAGGGTTGTTTGCCTGAGTTTGCTTCAACCATAGTCACAACAATGCATACTTAAAATGCGTCACATAATTTGCTTCTAAAATTCACAACAAATCTAACTGGAGTGCTTTCTTCATAATCTACTCGAATAATCACTTGAAATGTCTTAAATAATCCCAACCGCTAGCCAACAAATTGTAAGAGGGGCCCTCTCACTTATTATTTATGGCTCTACCTGAACCAAACTGAAGGCACCTTCCCGCCTTTAATTCAAACTAGCTCAAGTCGACCGTCGCGCCATCCACAAAAACCGCCAGTCCGCCCGAGTCCGAACCTAAATTCCCTAACAAGATTTGGCGGGAAATCCCATATATTACAATAGTTCCTCCACCTCGCGACAATAGATACTGTTGAACTGCTATAAGCGGTTGTAAATCACCGAAACTATCGAAATACGAGATTTGATCACCATCTTTCACGTAACTCGTCCAATGAGTTCCTTCACCATCATCGTCATGCAAATTAATTATACCGCTTTCAACATTACGAATCCGTTTCGGTAACTTATCTTTCATAAAAATACTTCTAAAATATGGTATCTTTAACTTTTTAACATATTTCAGTAACTGAATGTTGGTTAGCGGTTGATGGGGAAGGGACCTAATCAGTTTTTTTGAAATAGATGGTAAATATAAGCCACATCCTGCCTTATACGGTTTCAAATAATAACCGCTACCCGAAATTCTTTGTGCCTCCAGCGCGCGATTATGTCGTTTAGCCTCTTCCATCTGTTCCCGAGCCACTTTTGCTTGATTAACAGTTTTTGCTATTGCTGCTGCTCCACCACCTAATGAACCTAATGCTCCCAAAGCTGCGAACAGTGGTATCAATGGGAAAAACCCACCAGTTTTTGGAATGGGTATTATCCGACGTCGCGGGGAAGCAATGTTTTTCTTCCTTAGTTTTCCATATGCGATGTTTACATTTGATAATAAACTTCTGCTTTTACCACCGCGGGAGATGGCGTTTCTAACTACCTTCATTGCTTGCGTGAAACTTAACGCACCTCCTCTTGCTTTTCTCTTTTTTAACCCCTTTCTCCTCCTTGAAGTGCCCAATTCCCAATTTTGTTTTTCCTTTCATTATTGCTGCAACGGTGGATGCTGCTATCTTTTCTCCCAATCTTGCGTCTACTTTTTATCCGTTCAACTGCTCTCTCATACAATTGATGGTCAGCTTTGTGTCGATGACTTAAATTATCACTTTGAGAGTATGCGATATCGTGCTCCTTACACGCTTTGTCTAGCCTATTCACACCTGTATGACCTTTCTCTAATCTTTCTCGAAGCTTCGTTCCTGGTCCGCAAAAATTATATCCTGGTATGTGTAATTCGAATGGAAGCTTATTAATTAGCTTATTGATCAATCCTTGACCTACTCTTTTGCCTCTCCGACGATGAATACTCGGTTTTGTCCCCGAACCGTACATTTAATAGGTACTACAGATGTCTCACGACAAGTTTATGTAGACTGTGACATTCTCCACAATTTTCTCTATATAAATGATAAAACATATCCCCAAGATCTTTTGGTTAGTGCTCTTCACACACAATTCTTTGTAATTGTTCCACTATATATGATGATATATTACTGATCTTATAAATCAGACATTTAATTGCTGTTCACAATTTTCAACGTTTTGTATACCCCACCAATAAATTACACATTATGTTTTCATGATGACTTTATTATCAATACTTCATTAATACATGGACTTACAACTACATTACATTATAGATACATTGCGTTATTGTTCTTCTTTAAGGTAAAAACATTTGACGTATCTCACAATCAAACTTGATCTTTTCAAAACCAAGAGTGATGAATTCTTTCATAGTGCAAAATTGTTCCGAAAGTTCACCATTCATTGTTACCAATAAATTGGTCAGTATATCACCATCCATGGAAGCGGTTCTACTCAAGATCTGATTATAATAACTGCCCATGTTTAGAGCTTTCAAGTATGCCAAACGAGTACGAATTATTTCCTTATGTTGCCACATTTCTTTCAGTCCATCCAACGATAAATACAACCATTCTTCCCCATTTTTGGATTTTGCACGTTTAGATCATATACGGTCACTTCTTGCACCATGTTTGGCACACCAGATCCATCAGTACTAGGCGTTGGTTTAATGCTAAGATCTAATGGATTCAGTGTTGCGAACTCTACTTGTTCGCTTTTGGGTCCATTAAACATTGGTAATAAATTCGTTGGTTGCGCGTGTGTACTACGTTTTCTCCGTATCTTCTTTGGAGCATCAAGTATTCCACCACCCTGTCCTACAGTTTGTATTGGTGTTGTTGACACTAAAAATATTCGTTTCTATTGATATTAGGTTTCTTCAAGATTACCAATCTTACTTTTCAACTGCTTCACTGTCTCACTGGTTCGCTGCTGCTGTTATACTGTGCACACCACAACTCCCACAATACCTTTTATACGCGAACCCTACCGCCCATTAGCATTCCATTTGGACACATCCTCATTTACATTATGCCGATTTGGCAACCTCCTCCTCATTTGGGTCACAACAACTTGTTTTCGGAGTCCTATGTTATATAAACCGATTAACAAGCCTCCTCATTTTAAAATAATGCCGATTTGGAAGCATCCTCATTTTTTTTTTACAGAGAGCCGTTCGAGTATCCCCTCCACAACCTTGAATACCTTGCATACGAGGTTATGGTTGAGGAGTCGTTGTCGAGTACCTCCTCCACAACCTTGAATACCTTGCATATGAAGTCATGGTTGAGGAGTCGTTTTCTGAACCTCCTCATTTTAACAGCAAGCCCATTGGGGAACCTCCTCCGTGACAAGGTCAAGGTCACGGAGGAGGTTCCCCAATCGGCTTGCTTCCTCTACACTTACCAATTTTTAGTATGTATTCTCTTTTTAGTTATCGTTGTCCTGTTCGTATGCTGTACCTACATTCAATTACGGTAGACGAAAACGTATTTTTACTTTACTTTACATTTTCGATGTTTTTGCTATTTAGCCATAAAAGAGGTCATCTTCGGGGTCAAATCCCCCCTCAGCAGGGCGCCTTTGTAATCGAGCACGTTCCAAGCGGCCCTCTGCCCCCACTATTTCCTGCTCAGCGCGCCGAAGGACCTTAGCGAAAGTACCTAAATCTAAGCAACCGCTTGGAATTTCGCTTTGAAATTGTATCAGCATATTCTTAACATGATATACTATCGATTTATACAATACAAAAATTTCGATTTTTCTACCGATCTATACGAGGCTCTCCCCTTAACATGCAGAGACAAAAATAAAAGTACGGGAAAAACCGGTATAAAATGACAGTTCAGAATGACATCGACCAACATTCACTTAAATGCCACAACAAATACTCTACAATTATACATGTCAGCAAAAAGTGTAGTCATTATGGTCAAATAGTCACTTGTCAAAACCAACATTGGGTATCACCGGTATGGTCCACCTACCGTTAAGAAAAGATTTTTTTTTTAAATGCAATGCCTTGTATGTCATACCATATGCACAATATGCACACTAATTAAATTATCTTTCCAACTGTTGTGAACGGAAACGTCAAAATTAGTATGTGGCCCTGAGTATGCCCTGAGTCAAGGGATGCTCATATTAGATCGACACTGAAATCTAGGCAACAACTGCCTAATTTCGGCACAAAAAAGATTTTAACAAGATACATACTTGACTTTGACTCGGACTAAACAAGCCCAGCATACGGTTAGTTGCTTGGGTTGAGCTTGGTAGGCACCCGTCGTGCAGCTACCTCCACGTGATGGGCTCTGGGTAACCGATACAGGTTAGCTTCAGAGCTGCACAGATTTTCACCTTGCGCTGCAGGCGCGGCGCGTTAGCAATCATATATTGAAAACGGTCACTCCTACGTGCATAACACTAACACCATTTCGATAGGTAGTTAAATTTGAACATGTTTTGTTTGAACATTTTAGTCATCAGATTTGCGGTTTTGACGTTATAGCGGTATTTTTTCGATTTTAGTCCCAATGTCGAAATTTCAAGCCCAAGTGTGTCGAACACAAGATTTTTTCCGATTGGAATGAAATTTTGCACATGAACTACTGGTAACGCAACTTTTCCGCAATACTAGAATTCGGATATCGAAAAAAAAAAAAAAAACGTGCAATCGATCCAGCCTAGCGCTCATGTCACCGACTACTGTTTTTATATTTTTGCTGTGTGCAATCCATTGTTATTTTTTATTAAGTAAGATTTCTGATTATCTAACTGTATGTTCAAATAACTCGTAAACGAATCAATATTTGAACAAAAAATACTTTCTTCTCGACATTCCTAGTCCAATATGGATTGCCCTAAAAAAGACGAAGCATAGACTGATAAAATATAGCACTTAATTGTCGATTTTTGCATGATTGACCACACTGTAGTAGAGGTCAGGTACCCATTCAAAAATATTGAACATATATATTATATATGACGCACTTGGTCACAGTACACATTACATTTTACCACCATCAATCTCGCTTTTAGTTTCCTTCAGGAAATGTACCCCGATGATATCGAAAAACAACGGCATTCAATGCGAAAGGAGGTGATTTTGATTTTTAACCCAAACGTTTGTTAGGCTACACATGCTTGTTTGCTGGCGAGTCATAAACAATATGTCACCTGGACTACGGAAAGGGGGCTTATGAGTCAAGAAGTTGATTTTGAGGTTTTGGATAGAGAAAATTACACCCTTTCCGACTGGAAGCCCAGGTTGGTCCAAAACCCAAGTCCAGCTTGGCGGCTGTTATTTTCATATAAAGTTTTTTGGCAATAACAAACGCGTATTTGTTAAAAATTAGCTAAGAGTTTATTTCGAAAATGTGGTTTCGCACATAAACCCCGTTTCCGTAGTCCATGACACACATACGGATAGTGTGTTTCAAGGTTTTAAACGGTTACAATAATCAAATTTAAAATTGAGAAATGTTTCCTGCAAAAGCAGGTTTTATTTTTAAGGCACGTTTTGACGGAAGATCGAATCAATCTCCTCGATTCAATTAAAATAAAAAAAAAATCATTTCTTGGTCTAGCTTCTTATTATAGAAAATAAAGACCAATATTCCAAAATAATGAAATCATTAATGTCCGTGAAAAAGAATGTACCATTTAATTTACACGCCGCCTTTAAAAAATTTCAAGAGTTGCTAACCACTTCACCTGTGTTATCTTACACTGATTTTTATCGTGACAGATGACAACAAATGCTGCGTAAAGTGCAAGGTCCTGAGAATGGATCTAAAAACCACGATACCAACGATGCAAACGCTCAATGAAAGCGAAACAAGATACCTACTCCACAAGCGAAAAACAATTGGCCAACCAAACAGTTAAGTTCCTATATCTTTTGGGGTGCCGTTTACCATAATCACCGACCATTAACCACTTAGCCTGGTCATTTTATACCGTGATATCAAAAATTATCTTGGTCAAGGGTTGCCATGCACTGTAAAAACGTTGTCTTAGCTTAAATCATCATTTTGAAATAATTCGGGCACTTGACAAAGCTACACTGACATCATCAACGACTTACAAATGTACTTCAGCACAAATGACTTGACAGATTTTGACACTCAAAAAATGATTGACATAAATGTACGATGAGAGCAGCGACAAACATTTTAAAATCCATAACCACTCTTGACCAAGGCAATTTTTGATATCACGGTATAAAAGACTCCTGACGGTAATTAATTAATTTACTAATTATTATTAATTTATTGAAATTAATTAATAAATCTCGGTGGCGGCTAAGCTTAGCCGAGTATAATATAAGGACATTCACAAGTCAGGTAAATACAACCTAAACACAAACGCGTTTTCACAAATTAATATTTATTAGTTCATTTCTAGCACAGATCGAACAAGTCCTAGCTATATAGATTCTATAAAAACCGATCACGTAAAAATATATACCGATAAAGCAACTATTAAAACTCCAATACCATTATATATTTTATAAGCGACACAACTCAAATTAAAAAATCCTGACGTCTTACATCAAGTTTGAATTTAGTATCAGTCCCGAATGAAAACAATTTCATTATAACCGCATAACATACATGTCATTAATTTTTAATTAGAGTACAGGATCGATTGCTAACTGAGTTTTAATAGCCATTCGAGACGTTAGAGGTTGCCGATAGAAAATGAGCTATAATTAAATTAGATACAAAATGTTCCAAATTCCACTTTGATCAATTAAAATTGTTGTCCATATCCCCATAGGCCATGGACATTGAAATCTGGTGAATTGCTCTCCTACGACCCGCCGCCGCACAAGAAAGATGCACGCAACAGGCACGCCGCAAATGCATATAGACGCAAAAAGTGGTCCCATGTATACCTTATGGCTTATGCCACGTAACATGGAACCCGCAACGCTAAACAAGCAATTGCTGCTTGGTGCAAAATATATGTCCTGAACCGCGGAGAAGCTAGCCATAAAAGATATCCATAACTTTTTTTTATCGAATTTTTTAATGAAACATATACCAAACGATAGAGCTGTTCAAGTAGTATATCCCATAGTTTTGCACCAAAAATTTATCGAAGGGTTTTGCCTAAAATTTGATTTAATTAAGAGACCGGTACCTAATAAGAGCGCCCGACGTTTATATACACAATTGCAAATTACTCCGTCCACCGACATCACAGAGAATCGACGTCAGCCAATTCGTAAAGCACATGAAATAGCGCACCCGACGACGGTATTAACAGGATACTACCCTTAAGACATCCTACCCTAATGCGTCTGTAAAATGAGAAGTTGCTGCGCAATTCGCCAGGTGAATGCTATAAATATTTATAACTTTTACAATTGGTATTGCATAACTTTCTTTCATACATCAAATTGTAGGTAATGACAAGGGCTACCCACCCACGAACGCTCGGAGTTTTGCACCGTTGCTAACAACCCCTAAATGGCGATAGTACGTAACCACCCATATAGTAAAAATTCGCCGGCAGCCAGAGATAATAGTTTATAACTTTTACAAATATTGTTGCATAACTTTCTTTCATACATCAAATTGTAGGTAATTACAAGGGCTAGCTACTCGCGAATGCTCAGAGTTTTGCACCGTTGCTAACAACCCCTAAATAGCGATAGTACGTAACCACCCATATATTAAAAATTCGCCGGCAGCCACAGATAATTGTTTATAACTTTTACAATTGTTATTGCATAACTTTCTTTCATACATCAAATTGTAGGTAATTACAAGGGCTACCCACCCACGAACGCTCGGAGTTTTGCACCGTTGCTAACAACCCCTAAATGGCGATAGTACGTAACCACCCATATAGTAAAAATTCGCCGGAAGCCAGAGATAATTGTTTATAACTTTTACAAATACTATTGCATAACTTTCTTTCATACACCAAATTGTAGGTAAATATAAGGGCTAGCCACCCACGAACGCTCGGCGTTTTGCACCGTTGCCAACAACCCCTAAATGGCGATAGTACGTAACCACCCATATAGTAAAAATTCGCCGGCAGCCAGAGATAATTGTTTATAACTTTTACATCTGTTAGCGTATCAGGGGTCTACTGCTATGAGGAAAAGTCAATTTGCGGGAAAACTATTAGGAGAATTAGATGAAAATATGAAATGGCAATCGGGGAAAAACGATGAGAAATCGATTCATCGTTGTTACTTTCCATTTCGACCGAATTGATAATATGGGGGGGCTAATTTCACACAAGATTTCGGAAAAAATCATATTTGTTTATGATCGGAAATAGGAAAAATCGGTTTGTGAAGCAAAAAGGGGCAACCGAAATGCTGTTAATTTCATGTATGTATTTGAATTTCTGAAAATTAAAAATTGATGGGTGGGGGCTGGGTCAGCGTGAATTTAGCCCCCCCCCCCCCCTCCAGAAGAAAAATTAAATTTTCTCGAAAACTATAAGGACGCAAACGAAGCTATTAAATGGCAATATAGGGCAAACGAGAGGCAAACGATGGTATTTTTTTTCAAACATTTTCGTGGCCATGGGGGGCTAACTTTACACGGCTGCCGGTGGGTCGTGTATCGTGACCCCCCCATAAGTCGATCGGAGTTATTAAACAACAACATTAGGACAGCGGAAGCATGTTGGAAAATGCTGTATTAGACAATGCTAAAGGTCCAAAGCCAAAAAAGTTTGACTTCTGTAAAATCTGGCTAGTCAGATAATTTGCATGTGGTTGGCGTAAAATGCAAATTTGGCGTACAAAAAGTTGTAAACAACATATGAAAAATTATATACATTTATCTGTGGCTGTCGGCGAATTTTTACATAAGATTGGTTACGTACTATTCCCAGTTAGGGGTTGTTAGCAACGGTGCAAAACTCCGAGCGTTCGTGGGTGGCTAGCCCTTGTAATTACCTACAATTTGATGTATGAAAGAAAGTTATGCAATAATATTTGCAACAGTTATAAACAATTATCTGTGGCTGCCGGCGAATTTTTACTATATGGGTGGTTACGTACTATCGCCATTTAGGGGTTGTTAGCAACGGTGCAAAACTCTGAGCGTTCGTGAGTGACTAGCCCTTGTAATTACCTATAATTTGATGTATGAAAGAAAGTTATGCAATAATATTTGTAAAAGTTATAAACAATTATCTCTGGCTGCCTGCGAATTTTTACTATATGGGTGGTTACGTACTATCGCTATTTAGGGGTTGTTAGCAACGGTGCAAAACTCCGAGCGTTCGTGGGTGGCTAGCCCTTGTAATTACCTACAATTTGATGTATGAAAGAAAGTTATGCAATAACAATTGTAAAAGTTATAAGTATTTATAGCATTCACCTGGCGAATTGCGCAGCAATTTCTCATTTTACAGACGCATTAGGGTAGGATGTCTTAAGGGTAGTATCCTGTTAAAACCGTCGTCGGGTGCGCTATTTCATGTGCTTTACGAATTGGCTGACGTCGATTCTCTGTGATGTCGGTGGACGGAGTAATTTGCAATTGTGTATATAAACGTCGGGCGTTCTTATTAGGTACCGGTCTCTTAATTAAATCAAATTTTAGGCAAAACCCTTTGATAAATTTTTGGTGCAAAACTATGGGATATACTACTTGAACAGCTCTATCGTTTGGTATATGTTTCATTAAAAAAATCGATAAAAAAAAGTTATGGATATCTTTTATGGCTAACTTCTCCGAGGTATGTCCTGACACGCGGTATGGACCAGGGTTTCCACCTTTTTGTAATTGTTCACGACGACAGTAAGTGGGTTAAACTATTATGTCATATCCAATATGTCCACATCATACTACCACATAAAAGACAATCAAATAATAAAACATAATATTCTTGAAATATGACAAAAACAAATACTACATTACTTTATCTATATTGTAGACTTCCGCGGTCTGAGTCAATGATATATTGATTTCCGGGTGGAAACCGCGTTGAGGACTTTGAAGTAGTCGACGTTTCGCGCTCTGTTGCAAGAGGCATCTTCAGGACTAAGTTTTCAAACCAAGCGCTAAGAAGATCATCTTCTTAGCGCTTGGTTTGATAACTTCGTCCTGAAGATGCCTCTTGCAACAGAGCGGGAAACGTCGACTACTTCAAAGTCCTCAACGCGGTTTCCACCCGGAAATCAATATATCACTACATTACTTTATTAAATATGCAAAAATTATGCTTTGCTGTGGTAATACCAAATAAAATAAAATTTTCGTATATTGTCAAAAACCACCATGTAAATTTCGCCATCGAAATCTCAATCTAGCATAATGTGCAAAAGGTTTGAAACTCGTCGACTTTTTGGTGGTTAGCCAGGAATTGTTGAATTTTGTATCTTGCTTAATTTTTAAGGTGGCGCAATTCATCATTGCTAAGACGTAGTAGGTCGAAAAGAAAAATATTAAGTCTTACTGAAATGTTCAAAACATTTGTAGCTTACGTTAGGTAGCACAATTTCATCCCACACAGATAGACAACTTTGTTTAATTCAAATAAATATGCATTGACTCAAAGAAATCTTTGAATAGAGGCAAAGAAATATTTATTTGCGGATAAAAACGCATTTGTTTGAAATATTTCTTTGGTAGAAAGAGCGTTTATTTGTTTCAAACTACTTATGTTTTCAGCTAACATTTACAATTTGTATATTATAACGAACGAGATTTATTAAGTTCAAATACTTATGATTGCGTTGAGCGAAAGAATTGTAATTTTTAAAATTTTTGGATGAGTTAAAATGCTATATTTGAAGGCTGCGATAAATGGTTATTTGATTAAAGAAATTATTGACCAGAACTTTTCTAAGGGTACAGTAGAGCAAAATCACCATGTGTCAACGCGTTCTGGGATGTCGGACATTCACGGCCGGTTTAACAATTCAGCCAGACACATGACATCAACTGAGCGGTAGACTTTCACTAGTCTATTATTTATACTCAAGATAAGGCCAAACTGCGAGGAGAGTGTTTACAGCGCCATTTAACAATACAGTTGGATGAGATATTCTCAGTGAAAATATATTCATTTTAATCAAAGAATGATTTCATTGGCGGAAGAAAATCTATTTTTAAGCCAAAGCAAAAATATTTCTTTGACGGAAATAAATCTATTCTTGTAGGTATACAAATATAATACTTTTAATCAAACTTAGATTTCTTTGGTGTAAAGAAATGTCCTTTTAAATCAAACAAAAATATTACTTTAAAGGAAAGTAGTTTTTGTTTGAATCCTAATATACACTGTGGACAAAAAGCGCTACAAGTTTTTAATCACTCGTGTTTCCTATAATATTCAGTCAATTCAAGTATTTCTTTAAAACACGAGTTGCTTGTAGTGTGAATATTGAAACCATGCCATATCCGCAATTACTGAACGTTTCAATCTCATGTTGCTTTATGTTTGGCTATGCTAGATTTGATAATATCGGGTCAACTTAATGTGACATGAAAGGTGTATGAAAATTAATAGGCAATGACATCATCTTATGTTGGTCAAAAAAGACAGTAGAGATTTGAAAGCATCGTATACAGGTTGAAAATTTGAAACAATGTTTTTATAGTCGTTTTTGCTAAAAACCAGCGGAATTGGACGCTTGTAACAAACACATTACAACGGCACGAGAAATCTAATTGTGTACTTGAGTTATCTTTAAAAATCGTGGAGAAAACATTGATCTTGTTATGGGTGGCATGTTTGATTTTATCATTTTAGGTGGTCTTTTCGTGAGTTTCAATTATGATGTATGTTGTTTAGCTGTAAATTTTAGACGAATGTTACTTCTTCTTATTCTTTTGTTTGTTTTTGCAAAGATTGAATCGTAGGTGGAATCAACGTTTTTTGGTAAGTCACATCACTTCAACCCGACTCTTCTTTTTTATTTATTGTCATGTTTAAATTAAGACCACTTCCAACATCAGCCTAAAAAACGAATAGCAAAGATCTAACCGCCAGAATTGAAAGCAAATAGCCATAATTCTAGTTCAATAGAAAATTAATTTTATTTTAGTTCCAAAACACTGCAAAAACATAAAAATTTGCAAAAATCTACAGCTCAATAAGTAGTCCAATATGTAAAACAGAAAATTGCTTTAAAATTTACAAAATAAAACATGGAGCCCATAAGAAAACGAAACGTTGGCAATAGGTGCTCCACCATCGTTAAAGATAACTCAAGTACGCAATTGGATTTTTCGTGCCTATGCAATGTTATCGTAGCAAACGTCCAATTCTGCTGCTTTTTAAAGTAAAAACAGCAAAAGGAACAATGGTTCAAAATTTCACACTATACAAAAAATCAGCCTGTATACAATGCTATAAAATCTGTACTGTTCCTTTTGACCAAAAGAAAACAAATACCATTACCTAGTAATACTACACCTTTGATTTCGTATTAAATTGACCCAATATCAGCAGAAATGTTGCATACCCATACATAAAGCAACATAACATTGGATTGAAACGTCAAAGATATGCTTGAGTTCCCTTAATATCTTTGAAAATACGAGTAATTGAACATTTGTACCGTTTTTTTTGCCAACAGTGTATTTATTTTACATAAACAAATATTGCAAATAAATTAATCTCTACCAGCAAATAAAATAGAGTACTCAATAAAGTAAATATTGTTGGCACCAAAAAGAATATATTTTGATCCAAAAGAATAAATTCAATTGGACAATTGGTTCGTACGAGGACAATCCTCGTGAAACGAGGACAGGTGGCAACCCTGGTATGGACACACGTTGGCCACAGCATGAATAGAGATTGATACAACCGTTTTTGTTTGCTGCTGTCTTGTGTCGATTATTGTGCTGAATTTCAAGTTATTTCCATTATGTAATTTTACACAATGAAACAATTTTATTTATAAGTAATGGCTCATTATCTCTTTTTATGCATGTTTTTAACAAATTAAATGCAACATTATACTAACGTCATGTTTGATTAATATCTGTTGTGCATTCTCATTTGCGTCGTGTAAAATATGTCACATTGTCACAACGCATGTAGGTAATAGAAACGTGGCGTGCTTGCTGTTCTTGGAATCTGCATCTTTGGTGTAAGACGTAAGTAATAAGCACATCAAAACGATTTTCAGAGGAATTTTTAGATTTTTGAATAAGCCATTATTTATTTAAATGACATCAGGAGACATGATACTCACTTCAATTTTATTGATAACTTAATTAAAAATAATGAAATATGCTACAATTAAATGTATGTTTTTAATTCACTAACACATAATATACTAAGCAGGTATAATAAACCTTAACAAATTTATTTCTAAAAAATCTGATGTGGCCAGGCACATGACTTTATCATACAAAATATAATATTAACAGTTTAGCTGCATGAGAATCTATTTGATTGAGATAAATGGTGTCTGCATTAAAATTAAACTAGTTAGCCAGGATTCGACAGATATTTTGATAGTCAATAGTATCAATAGTAGGTATTATCAAAGCATCAGCATTTGACACTACCTACTGTCAGAATAATAGTTATTTATCTCACAAGTGCCGAAAGTACGGAATAGCAAGACGAGCGGTGATACGGCGCGTCACCGATGGCGGAGCGTCACCGTCGCATGTGAGCGAGTCGCGCTATGTTGTTTTCGGCAGGAGTGACATCAAGGTTTTTTGTGTTGCCTTTTGAGAAATACGCATTTAAAAAAATTAAAAATGGTTAAAAATGGTTCTGTGCAGAAGTACAGGAAATGTTAGTTTGATACCACTTCTACGAAACGTCAAGTTTAAAAAGCTAATTCAAATTCTGACAGATTTATATTCGTTCATGACACTGTAGATGTCACATCCGTACCAACATACTAAAATATAACTACACTCATCGCTATACTTTATTTACAATTTTCTCAATTTATCGTTTTTACAATTAGATATAAGAACGGGTTATCAACAAACAATAAAATTGGTGATCTTATTTTATTTGAATTTTGTATTTTGTATTGCCGCACTAGAGCGGCAACGTTCCATAGCGGTTCTCCAGCCTCTGATGAAATCAGCTGTTTCCGAGTGTGACAGCCATAGACATGCATAGACATTTCTGTGGTGACAACACGAAAAAATATTTGTCAAATCCAAGCTACTATGTACTTTCATATCAATACAGATGCGACCGATCTCGATCAAATAGAATTTGCTCTTGAAGCTAAACTATTAATTTTACCAAAAAATGTTATAGACATAAATTCTACCAAATTTCCTCTACTTTAATTTATTTTTATCTATTTTGACAAAATTACAGAAATGACGGTTCATTTGCAAAATCGTTGAAAAATGCTAAGAGTAAATAGCCAGTTCCTTTGGACCCTTTTGAACCAAAAGCTTTTCAGCTCTAAGTTTAATCATGAAACTTCTAAATATGAACTTTCGTCCCGATACCTTTAGTAGTTTCTCCGGAACCGTCGTCACAAAAATCGGGTACACACATACACACATACACACACACACAGACAGACATTTTTTTGGACCTTGGTCAAAAATGTTCAGGGGACCCTAAAAGACCTATTTCCGCTAAAATCCCATTTTTTTTCGGCACGATTACAATACTTTACCATACTGCGTATGATATAGTAAAAAATCTGATGTGGCCAGGCACATGACTTTATCATACAAAATATAAAATTAATAGTTTAGCTACATGAGAATCTATTTGATTGAGATAAATCGTGTCTGCATTAAAAATATTAAAATTAAACTAGTTAGCCGGGATTTGACAGATATTTTGATAGTCAATAGTATTGTCAAAGCACCAGCATTTGACACTACCTACTGTCACCAGAATAATAGTTATTTATCTCACAAGTGCCGAAAGTACGGAATAGCGCGACGTGCGGTGATGCGGCGCGTCACCGAAGGCGGTGTGTCGCCGTCGCATGTGAGCGAGTCGCGCTATCTAGTTTTTGGCAGGAGTGACATCAACGTTTTTTGTGTTGCTTTTTGAGAAATACGTATTTAAAAAAGAATAAATAAAAAATGGTTATATTTCTATGGTCACTAGCAATTTTCTATTAGAAATACTAAAATGGCGTCTGCTACCACTGCCATTAGCACTAATGAAAACGCACCTTAAAAAGCTAATTCAAATTCTGACAGATTTATGTTTGTTCATGACACTGTAGATGTCACATCCGTACCATCATACTAAAATAAAACCACACTCATCGCTATACTTTATTTACAATTTTTTGAATTTATCATTTTTAGAATTAGATATAAAGACGGGTTGATATTTCCTATCAACAAACAATCATATTGGTGATCTTATTTTGTTTGAAATTTGTATTTTGTTATTTGCCGCACTAGAGCGTCAACGTTCCATAGCGGTTCTCCAACCTCTGACGAAATCAGCTGTATTCGAGTGTGACGCCACAAAAAAATATTTGTCAAAATCCTGGCTACTATGTAGTTTCATATCAATGCAGATGCGACCGATCTCGATCAAATAGAATTTGCTCTTGCAGCTAAACTACGAATTTTACCAAAAAATATCATAGGCATAAATTATTCAAAATTTCCTCTACTTTAATTTGTTATTTAACTATTTTGACGAAATTACAGAAATGGCGGCTCATTTGATCTCGATCAAATAGAATTTGCTCTTGCAGCTAAACTATTAGTTTCACCAAAAAATGTCATAGGCATAAATTATTCAGAATTTCCTCTACTTTAATTTATTATTTAACTATTTTGACGAAATTAGAGAAATGGCGGATCATTTGCAAAATCCTTGAAAAAGGGTTAGAATAAACTACCAGTTCCTTTGAACCCTTTTGAACCAAAAGCTTTTCAGCTCTAAGTTAGGTCATGAAACTTCTAATTATGAACTTTCGTCCCGATACCTTTAGTAGTTTTTCCGGAGTCGTCGCCACAAAAATCGTTTACACACACACACACGCACACACACACACAGACATTTTTTTGTACCTTGGTCAAAAATGTTCAGGGGACCCAAAAAGACCTATTTCCGCTAAAATCTCAATTTTTTTTTTCGGCATGATTACAATACTTTAGCATACTGCGTATGATAAAGTAAAAATAGTCTACATTATTTAGCTACAAAACAAAAATTTTATTATGAAGCACGCTTACGAAGCATAAAATCTAAAACCATACCTTGAAGTACAAATGAATTTGGAAAAGCTATTTAAATCTTACAGTCATAGAAACAGAAAAAAAATATTTTTTACTTTATCATACGCAGTATAATAAAGTATTGTAATCATGCCAAAAAAAAAATTGAGTTTTTAGCGGAAATAGGTCTTTTTGGGTCCCCTGAACATTTTTGACCAAGGTACAAAAAAAGTCTGTGTGTGTGTGTGTGTGTGTGTGTGTGTGTGTGTGTGTGTGTGTGTGTGTGTGTGTGTAAACGATTTTTGTGACGACGATTCCGGAGAAACTACTAAAGGTATCGGGACGAAAGTTCATATTTAGAAGTTTCGTGACCTAACTTAGAGCTGAAAAGCTTTTGGTTCAAAAGGGTCCAAAGGAACTGGTAGTTTATTCTAAACCTTTTTCAATGATTTTGCAAATGTGCGGCCATTTCTGTAATTTCGACAAAATAGTTAAATAATAAATTAAAGTAGAGGAAATTTTGAATAATTTATGCCTATGACTTCTTTTGGTAAAATTAATAGTTTAGCTGCAAGAGCAAATTCTATTCGATCGAGATCGATCGCATCTGCACTGATATGAAAATACATAGTAGCCAGAATTTTGACAAATATTTTTTTGTGCAGTCACCACAGCAATGTCTATGGCTGTCACACTCGAAAACGGCTGATTTCATCAGAGGTTGGAGAACCGCTATGGAACGTTGCCGCTCTAGTGCGGCAAAGCACAAAATACAAAATTCAAATAAAATAAGATCACCAATTTGATTGTTTGTTGATAAGATATATCAACCCGTTGTTATATCAAATTGTAAAAACGATAAATTGAGAAAGTAAATAATGTATAGCGATGAGTGTAGTTATATTTTAGTATGTTGGTACGGATGTGACATCTACAGTGTCATGAATGAATATAAATCTGTCAGAATTTGAATTAACTTTTTAAACTTGACGTTTCGTAGAAGTGGTATAAACCTAACATTTCCTATTCAGAAAAATAACCATTTTTGGTTTTTTGTTTAAATACCTATTTCTCAAAAAGCAACACAAAAAACGTTGATGTCACTCCTGCCGAAAACTACATAGCTTGCCCCGCTCACATGCCACGGCGACGCTCCGCCATCGGTGACGCGCCGCATCACCGCCCGTCGCGCTATTCCGTACTTTCGGCACTTGTGAGATAAACAACTATTATTCTGATGACACTAGGTAGTGTCAAATTCTGATGCTTTGGCAATACCTTCTATTGGTACTATTGACTATCAAAATATCTGTCAAATCCTGGCTAACTAGTTTAATTTTAATGCAGACACGATTTATGTCAGTTCAGTCAAATATGTTCAGTCAAATAGATTCTCGTGCAGCTAAACTGTTAATTTTATATTTTGTATGATAAAGTCATGTGCCTGGCCACATCAGATTTTTCTACTTTGCGTTCGTTATGGACTCATTACGAAACCGGTTTCGGTGTCGTTATGAAAACTCACAACAACTCGTGCGCCAATTTTTGTCTTATAAAACTTCTATTATAATATACTATTGGGTGTGTCGTTTGCCAAATTAAAAAAATCTATTTACCACGAATCGACATTTAACAATTAGTAAATTAAACTGGAAAAACTCGTTTTATTCCCTTGACGGAACGCAATCGCGAAAAGTTTAAGTTTGGGGAACCTTTTGCCGATGAGATGAGATGAACCTAAGATCTCAATGAGATTTGCCGCATTCTGATTATACGTCTTTGTATAATTATTAATTTAAAAAATGATAATTCCCGATATCACTAATTGAGGTATTTTAATAAAGAGGCATGTCAGCAACATAACATGTGGAGAAATAGTATTTTTTGCATAATATGCAATAAGTTGAGACACAATCTGTGCCTTTATTTCGCTCATAGATATTTAAAGGTAATGGAGAAACCATGAAATACAAATTTGGTAAATTCACGACAATAAATTCAAATATCACATACATATTTTGTAAATTAAAATTTGGCGACCATAGTCATAATTTTTAAAAAGACCCACGGTTAGCGAAGGTGTTTCTTAATTAATTTTAATCATGAAGAACGACGCCCTGCTGGCTGCTGATGCTACGCTTGCTGGCATTACGTTGAAATCATTATTTGCAGGGCATTTATATATATTTTATACAATACGTTTTAAAATATTGGTGGTAAACTCAATTGTTTCTCTACTATCGTCGTTTTATTTTTTCCTCAGGGTAATTCGGACAATCGTTTCTAAAGTGCGGGCGGGGTTCCGGTGAACGTGCTGAACAGCCTAACGCCGACCAGTACCGCGGGTTCGATGTAATGTTATCTCGTTTGCTGATTTAATTAATCACCTTCCACTCTAAGTTCAAGATAATTTCGTCAAGTCATCTCTGGATAGCAGTGATGTTGACTATATGTGCTTCTATAGGTTGTTAATGCTATAACATAACAAAATAATGACTGACCGTTTGGATATTATAATATTTGGTGCCACCGGATTTACCGGATCTAGTACGATAGTACATTTGGTAAATATTTTGAAAAAAGAAAAACAAAACCTAACATGGGGAATTGCGGGAAGATCGAAGGACAAGTTGAAAAACTCTTTAAACCAAGCAAAGGAACGCACAGGTACGTAAAAATAGGTGGTAACATAAAATGGTGTGCTACTTGTGTTTTATTATATTTTGAGCGTTTTGAGTTTGTCTGTAACTCTGCTTTCTCGCGAGCCAGCTATGTCGAACAACATACGTTCAACTACTTCAACTACAGTTGATAAACATAACATGCTCCCGTCAGTCCCGGCCAGGGTTGTTATAAAAAAGGTTTTTATTTTTATTTTAAAAACGTGTTTCTTTTATAAAATAATGTTATTTTTTAACGAAACAGTGTTTTGAAACACCTAGCAAAGAAACATGTTTTAAACATGAATTAAAACAAGTTTTAAACAAGGAATAAAATTTGTGTTAAACATGTTTTAAATTATGCAATTATTTTATTTGTAAGCATTTTATTCGGCGTCTTTTCATTCCTTATTTTACTTTCTACCACTGATATTTAATGAAAAACAACAAAAACTGATCAAATATAAGTATTTTAAAACACAAACAAAACCCACCATTTAAAACAAACTGTTTTTAACATGTTCAAAACAAAGTATTTGTTTTAAAACATGTTTAAAAGAATGTTTTAAACCAAACTGTTTAAACATAACACCCCTGGCCCCTGCGTTGTCAATAGTGATTGGAGATCGATGTTCGCCATCGATGTTATCATTGATACGAACTACGGTTGCCAACTCCACAAAGTACAGTAAGGCAGGCCAAACACCAAAGATGTATTGGCAGGGTGCGCGATGCTAACGCCTCTACAGCTGTAGGCAGTAGTAGGTCCACGAGGCGTAAATGGTGCAGATTGCTAATAAATGTTACAGTTATATGTACTGTATAAGTGGTCCGATCAAATTTATATTATTTATTACAATATTGCATTTGTTAAGATTTCTTCCTGTATTATTACAGTTGATATCGCAACACTTATTGTGTCCCATTATGATTATTTATACCAACGATATATAATTAGTTCTGACGGATTGGATCACAACATAATGCGCCGTGAACTACTGCACATATGTAGGCATTTTAGTTAGGTATTTCACCGCTACGGGCGCTTAGATCGATTTTCAACTCCCCTCCACGGTGTATGCACACTCCCAATACAGCAACCACATTTCTCTTCCCCACATATTTAGCGACACCACTGCGACACATTTTACACGACGCACACACACACAATGCACAGCAGATCTTACTCAAACATGAAGTCAGGGGCGGATACAGAGGCGCAGGGGGCGCGTCCCCCCCCCCCCCCTTGGGGCGAATTTGTTGGTACAGCAAAAAAATTTTAAGCTTTAGACCAGACTTGATGACACCCATAGCGCAAGATATCTTTTTGCGCCCCCCCCCCCCCTCTTGAGTTTTTTCTGTATCCGCCACTGCATGAAGTTTGTCTAATGTCTAATGCATTTAATTTGTTAAAAATATGTATAAAAAGGTGGCATCATAACTAAGTAAAATTGTGGTGAGCAAGATAATTTGTCAAAAATGATTATATCATACATATATGATATAATCATTTTTGACAAATTACTGCCGACATGACGCATTTTGCATCTAGCAAGGGGTGCCTGTTCTGTGTTCGGATGTACATATAAATACATGGGACCCTTTTTTGTGTTAATGCATTAGCGGCGGGGGTACTTGCTGCACCTTTGGTGTGCGGCAGGCCTAACCTAGAATGATTTGCTATTGGAAAAAAAAACATTCTGACAAAACTGGACATGTTTACAACTTGGCAAAATAATTAACATGCGGGAGGGGGAGGGACCCTGTATTGTAGAATACAGGGTAGATTTTTTGAATTTTCTAAATAGTCTTTTCCTTGAAACCCCTTTTCAAAAGGTAATATGAAGCAAAATTCCATTATTGTTTGTAAAATAATATCTAATGCTGTCAAAGTTAAGCAAAATAAATTATTTTTGTATTTAAAAACTATCAAAACAATGTTTTGTTTTGAACTCCAATAATTTTACTGTCTACTGTAATTAGTTAATAATCTTTCGAATACACCAGACAATATTTCAGTTCGTCAATTATTTAATTTGCCAAAAATACAATAACCCAATTACTACTCAACAACAGAACTGACAAGTGATTGTCATTTACTTTTTCCGTCTACTCTGAATCTGATGGCAAAATGAGTTTTTATAAAACCAGTGCAAAAATGCGTCAGTAGAAAAATATGAAGTAGAACATATGAAATATGATGTTCGTTTAGCTTTTGAAAACCCAGTGCAAAAAATCACAAAAACGCATCTTTTTTCTCAAAAACTAGACTCAGTTCACAACGGGAGCGTTCAGCGAACGCAACTGTATCATCAGAAAATTCATGTGTTGAGTTTTTAGCGGCCTATTCTAACCCCAAAAAGTGTAAATATTTGTGACGTTTGTTTTGATTTAAATTGGGTATTTCTATTTGGAAAGCAACGATCATAGCAACATTCCCCAAATCGTTTGCAAATCCAAAAAATGTAGACACTATTTTTTTGAAATTTTGATTTTTAATGCTGCCTGTCCAGGCCTCCAATTTACATAGGAAAATGCATGGGAAAAAGACATTTTTTTGGTAATTTTCGTATATTTTTTCAGAAGAATTTGACCTATTATACATATAGATTTGACGCCCCCAGGCCACCCCCACAGTGCCCTGAAAACATGTCTGTGTGTGTATGTCTGTGTATATGTGTGTGTACCCGTTTTTTTTTTTGTAGCGACGATTCCGGAGAAACTACTAACGGTATCTGGACGAAACTTCTTATTTAGAAGTTTCATGACCACTCTTAGGGCTGAAAAGCTTTTTGTTCAAAATGGTCCAAAGGAACTGGATGTTTACTCTTAGCATTTTTCAACGATTTTGAAAATAAGCCGCGGATTCTGTAATTTCCTCAAAATAGTTAATTAAGTATAATATACCGGGTGGTCGTTTTAACCCGAGACTCCTAAATATCTCGAGAAATAAGCATTGTACGACAAAAGTGTCTTAAATAAACATGTAGGACTCAAAGGTGACTCAATCGGTGAAAATGAGGTTAACTTAATATTTTTAAATGGGAATACCATTTTTTTATAAAATTGCGATTTTACGCTAAATAAGAACAATCTTTTGTCTGAACGTTTTTTTCGTACGATACACCTATCAAAAGTTAATGACGATATAAGTTTAAGGCGGCTGGGGTAGTTACAACCGCTGCCACTGCATGGGATGCGCTGGCCGTCTGGCATACCTACAAGCCACGGCTGTCATGTCTACACATGCTACAACGTAGGAAGTAGGGTTGCCAACATTGTGCCTATGCTGACCCGGAGAAAAATAATTATATTATGGAGCATAAGTTTAAATTAGTAACAGCCGCCACAAAAGATGTGCGGCATCGTAACATAATTTTTAGTAACGCTTTGGTGTAAAATTTGGATATTGGTAGTGTAGAAAATGATGAGATCTAGATGCTAATTACTAAGTAAATTAATTTATTTCATTAATGTCTACTAGTTTTCCCTGTTTTCGTCTCTGCCTCTTATTGTCGATTTTTTACGACACAACCAACATGAGACAAAATGCGAATGTTACCACCTAAACCAAGCATAATTTTGATGTACTGGGAGAACTTTTTTTAACTTTTCATTTTATTCCGAAAACATTGGCGTTTTGTATAAACCCCCATAATAAATGTGTCTCTACTCAAAAATGATAACTATATCTCTGTCTTTGTAAATATATAGTCCAACTAATAACAACATTTTCAAATAAAAGTATCGCTGTCGTCATCTCCATGATTTAAAAATACTGTTTTATGGCAGACCAGTATGACACTATTCTCTGAACTGCCTTGGACAAACTCAAACATATTGTTGGGACATTTCTTATCATTTGAAGAACATACATATTAAAATAATCAACGTAAGTTCGAAGCATATTTTGTTAATTAATATATCAAATCCATTTTTGATATTAGATTTGTCTAAGTCTATGATCATCGAGGCAGGATACAATCTTCTGCGTTCGTCGTACCGCTACAGAATTCCTACTGTATTCACTAGCCATGTCACAAAATCTAAAAATGCTACAATTGCTACTTTCAAAGTATCTCACATGCTCTCAAAGAGTAAAATTAAATTGTTGTGATGATCGAGTAATAGAGTGCTTCTTATTTTGAGAAACATTCCTTTTTTTTCAAGAAAAATCGCTGCAAACTATATGATTAGAATAACAATTACTGTATAATCATCATTTTTAAAAAATATTTACATGTTGCTACTGTTTCTCAAAAGATCGATGATTACTTGTAGTTAACCCGGAGAATTTAACTGAAACCCCGTAGCCCGGAGAATGGTCGCCAAACCCGATGTCTCCGGGTCAAAATTACCATGTTGGCAACCCTAGTAGGAAGGTATGTGCACGTTTTGGTTTCTCATGCGTTGCCCCGTCATGGGTTTGTTTACGCACGAAAAAATACATCGTACGAAAAAAAGTTACATGCAAAATAAAAATAATCTTCTCTATTTAGCGTAAAATCATAATTTAATAAAAAAATCTGATGTGGCCAGGCACATGACTTTATCATACAATATATAAAATTAATAGTTTAGCCGCATGAGAATCTATTCTATTGAGATAAATCGTAGGTATTGTCAAAGCATCAGCATTTGACACTACCTACACTACGTCATTAGAATAATAGTTATTTATGTCACAAATGCCGAAAGTACGGAACAGCGCGACGAGCGGTGATGCGGCGCGTCACCGAAGCCGGAGTGTCGCCGTCGCATGTGAGCGAGTCGCGCTATCTAGTTTTTGGCAGGAGCGACATCAACGTTTATTGTGTTGCTTTTTAAAAAATACGTATTTAAAAAAATAAAATAAAAGATTTCTGTATAGTAAATGCTAGGTTGGTACCACTGTAACGAAACGTCAAGTTTAAAGGTGCGTTCCGATTGGTAGGTAATGGTAGCTAATGGCGGTGGTAGAATACGAAATTATAGTATTTCTTACATAGCGTGATAATGACACATATTAGTTTGCATGTACATAAACATGAGTCACTAGCAATTTTCTATTGGAAATACTATAATGGCGTCTGCTACCGCTGCCAATATCACTAATGAAAACGCACCTTAAAAAGGTAATTCAAATTCTGACAGATTTATATTTGTTCATGACAAATCCCTACCAACATACTAAAATAAAACTACACTCATCGCTATAGTTTATTTATAATTTTCTGAATTTATCGTTTTTAGAATTAGATATAAAGACGGGTTGATATTTCTTATCAACAAACAATCAAATTGGTGATCTTATTTTATATGAAATTTGTATTTTATAATTTGCCGCACTACAGCGGCAACGTTCAATAGTGGTTCTTCAACCTCTGATGAGATCAGCTGTTTTCGAATGTGACAACAAAAAAAAAATATTTGTCAAAATCCTGGCTACTATGTAGTTTCATTCTAATGCAGATGCGACCGATCTCGATCAAATAGAATTTGCTCTTGCAGCTAAACTATGAATTTTACCAAAAAATGTCATAAACATAAATTATTCAAAATTTCCTCTACTTTAATTTATTATTTAACTATTTTGACTAACTTACAGAAATGGCGGCTCATTTGCAAAATCTTTGAAAAGGGCTTAGAATAAACTATCAGTTCCTTTGGCCCTTTTTGAACCAAAAGCTTTGCAGCTCTAAGTTTAGTCATGAAACTTCTAAATATGAACTTTCGTCCCGATACCTTTAGTAGTTTCTCCGGAATCGTCTCAACAAAAATCGGGTACACACACACATACACACACACACACAGACATTCTTTTGTACCTTGATCAACAATGTTCAGGGGACCCAAAAAGCCCTATTTCCGCTAAAATCTCATTTTTTTTTTCGGCACGGTTACAATACTTTATTATACTGCGTATGATAAAGTAAAAAAGTTAGGTATTCCCATTAAAAAAAATTAAGTTAACCTCATTTTCACCGATTGCAGCGCCATCTGCAATGAAACTGACATCGCCATCTCATTTCCCCCTTTGCGTCCTACAAGTTTATTTAAGACACATTTGTCGTACCATGCATGCTTCTCGAGATATTTAGGAGTCTCAAGTTAAAACGACCACCCGGTATATATAATTACAGTAGAGGAAATTCTGAATAATTTATGTCTATGACATCTTTTGGCAACATTTTGCTGCATAATCAAATTCTATTTGATCGAGATCGATCGTGTCTGCACTAATATAAAACTAGTTAGCCAGGATTTGACAGATATTTTCATTCTGATGACTGGCAGGTAGTGTCAAACGCTGATCATTTGACAATCCTGCGTAACTAGTTTTATTTTAATGCAGACACGACCGATCTCGATCAAATAGAATCTTATGTTGCTAAACTATTAATTTTATATATAGTATGATAGAGTCATGTTGTGGTATTAGGCACCAGCACCCCACCCCTACAGTTACGAGTGCGCGTGTGACGGAATAGTGCGCGGCTCGATTCAGTCAACGCAACGCGTAGCTGTCGAGACGATAGTGCGGTCGGTGCGTACATGCAGTTACAGCACGGACATACATACTTGCATACTTACATACACACGGCATACTACATTACAACACACCTTACGTACATAGAGACATTATAGACAATCATTCAGTTATCATACTTGCATATAGTTTTAGTTTCGTTTGTTATAGTTACATATTTAGAGTTTGAGTAAACCAGTTTACAGTGACTTGTGTTTTTGTTACTCCATCCTACTACATTTTGGCGACGGGGATCTTAGTGTTGTGTTGTGTTGTCCACTACAGACTTCAGGATGACGCAACTCGAGGAAGCAATGAAACATTTCCGTTTCGACAAGTTCGAACCCGATAACGAAAAGTGGGACTATTACATATACATACAGCGTTTCGAGCTCGAGTTAGAGATGCACGGACTGATGACTAGCGAGACGGTTGTATCGCGGCGTAATTTACTTTTATCAAAGGTAGGTCCGCATGTTTTTAAAATTTTGGTGGACCATTTTAAACCCGAGAAATTGACAACAAAGACTTATACCGATCTCGTGAGTGTATTAAACCGATTTTATGGGAAACAAGTGTACATTTTCGCGGAAAGAATAAACTTTGCCGGGTGTTTTCGGAAAGAAACAGAGACAGTGACCGAATATGTGAACCGATTACGCGCTTCCGCGGGTGACTGTAATTTCGGAAACGGTTTAAACGAGAGAATGCGCGATCAGCTGATTTTTGGTGTAAATAACCGTGAATGGCAAGAACAAATTATCCAAAAACATTCATCAATCGAAACAACTCTTGAAGAAGTGGAAGCTACCGCGGTTATGTTAGAACAGGCTTCAATACAATCTAAACAATTAACTAGTTTACAAGTAGAAAAACATGTGAACCGCGTAAACAAACCAGAGAGACATAGTGTTTCGTTTAAAAGTGTAAAGCGGTCTGATAAACAAAAGACAAAAATACGCGAGTTGCAACCGGACATAGACTGCCTGTATTGTGGGGATTTGAAGCACCGCCAAAAGAACTGTCCAGCTTTTGGGAAGATTTGTAGCGCTTGCGGTGAGGATAACCATTTTCACGCGTGTGCATCATATCCGGGAATGCAATGGTAAAGCAAACCTCCAGCTCAAGAAAAGCGAAATCCAGAGAGACGGTAAAACATCATGCGCGCTGTGTCCAGGAGCAGAGTGACCAGGATAGTGATGAATCCTACGAAGAAGAGAGCGGTAGCGATGCTGAGGACACTAACCGTGAGGATGCGGTATTGAATATTCGAAAGGTCGGTTCCTCCAGTCGAGTGATGTTGCCGGTTGTTATAAATAATCGAGAGATGAAGATGCTTTGTGATCCCGGTTCTGTGCATGCTGTGGTGGGGAAGTCAGTTTGGAAAAATATTGGAAACCCAATACTGGCAAGGACGCCTGATTTGATTGCGTATGGAGACAAACCCATCAAAACTTTAGGGAAATCACAGGTAGAAGTAAGAGCTTTCAAGAAAAACTTGTTGTTACCCATATACGTGACTGAAGAAGAAGATGTACCACTGTTTGGTTTGGACTGGTGTTTGGCATTTAAACTACCCTTACCACCTGGTGCGACAGTGTGTCATGTAAAAATGGGAAAGACTGATAACACTAAAGAAGGGGAGGAAGTACAAACAAATCTGATCAGGGCCGTGCTGCGAGATTACGATGCCATTTTTGAAAATTCCTTGGGTACTATAAAGGGCCACTATGCAAAGATACATATCAACGATGACGTAGAACCCCGGAGATTTCGTCCTCGTAGTGTGCCTATCGCCTTGCAGGACCACGTCTCTGCGGAGCTTGAGAGACTGGTTCAGGAAGGTGTTTTGGAACCAGTTGATACAACCAACACCCCCATCTTATGGGCTTCTCCCATTGTCGTTGTAATGAAAGCTAATGGCAAGTTGAGAATTTGTGCCGATTTCAAAATCACAATAAATAAACATATCCAAATCGATGATTACCCATTACCACGGTTTGAGGACATCACAGCGAGGCTTTGCGGCGGAAAACACTTTACAAAGATCGATCTTAAAGACGCCTATCTACAAATGGAAGTGCACCCCGATTCGAGAAAATATCTGGTTATTGCCACCCACAAGGGATACTTTGCATATAGGCGTTTACCTTTCGGCATCAGCTTCGCGCCAGCACTGTTCCAACGCACCATGGACCAGATACTTTCTGGAATAGACGGTGTAACGTGTTACCTCGACGACATTTTGATTACTGCACCAAATCTTGTCCAACATGCTCAAAGATTGCGAGAGGTTTTGCGTCGTCTTGAGGCAGCTGGTATCAGGACTCAGAAGTCAAAGTGTGAGTGGCTTAAAAGCAGCGTTACCTATCTGGGACATAAAATTGAACATTTGAACATGGACTACACCCGACAGAAGAATGCATAGAAGCAATAAAACAAATGCCAGTGCCTGAAAACACCACTCAATTACGATCTTTCTTAGGCGCAATTACCTACTACGGCAGATTTATTGAAAATCTTCATGTGACCTGCGTACCACTTCATCGACATCTGAAGAAGAACGTAAAATGGGATTGGTCGGATGAGGATACTGAAATATTGAACCGATTAAAAAAGATTTTGTCGTCAAGCGATACACTTGTCCATTACGACCCAGACAAGCCATTGGTGGTTTCCAGTGATGCCAGTAATGCTGGAGCGGGAGCAGTGTTGTCGCATAGATTTCAAGATCGAACCTTAAAGCCAATTGCCTTCGCATCCCGTTCTTTCAGTGAAACAGAGAAGCGCTATTCCACTATAGATAAGGAAGCTTTGGGACTCGTCTACGCTGTCACTAAATTTCACCAGTATTTGTACGGTAGACGCTTTATTCTGAACACCGATCATAAGCCCTTAGAGCGGATATTTGTGGAGGATCGTCAAACACCCAAGATTGCAAGCAACAGACTTATGCGTTGGGCTATGACTTTAAATAGCTATAATTTTGACATACTGTACCAACCGGGAAAGGAAAATTGCCCTGCTGACTCCTTATCAAGATTGCCTTTGCAAAGACCCATGGGTGCTGCTGGAGTGTCAGGGCATTCTAATTTATTGCATTTACGAATACAAAAGTTGCCAATTAAAAAAAAAGAACTAAAAAATGAAACACGTAGAGATGGCATCCTTTCCAAAGTCATCGGATATGTGGAGACGTATTGGCCTGATAAAAGGAACCTTGATCTGGACCTTGTACCTTACTATGAAAAGAGATCGGAACTATCTTTTGAAGAAGACATATTACTGTGGAACGGCCGCATCTGCATTCCAGCTGGCTTTCAGCGTGAGGTACTGGCAATGTTGCATGACGGTCACCCAGGAGAAACAGCAATGCAGTCCTTAGCAAAACTCCATGTTTATTGGCCTAGAATAAACAACGATATAATCCAAGAGGTAGAAAGGTGCCGCTCTTGTCAACAAGCAAGACGCAGTCAACGAAATGCGCCACTACATCCATGGGGGATATCACCACAGCCGTGGTCCCGAGTTCATATGGATTTTGCCGGACCTTACGAAGGCAAGATGTGGATGATAGTTGTCGATTCCTACACTCGATGGCTCGAAGTGATACAGATGAAGACCATCACATCCGCAAAGACAATTGTCGCCCTTAGATCTATATTTGCTCGCTTCGGTCTGCCCAAATTTTTGGTTACCGATAATGGACCCCAACTGACATCGACCGAATTCGAAGATTTCTGCAGGGAGAATGGAATCGTCCACATAAAGGTTACTCCGTATCATCCCAAGTCGAACGGTCTTGCGGAACGCGCAGTTAGAACATTCAAAGAGAGGATGAGAGCTAGTGACCCGAAATTGGATCAGCACCTCCGGCTGCAAAACTTCCTTTTTACGTATAGGAACACTGTCAGGAGATCGACAAATAGAACTCCAAGCCAATTAATGTTTGGACGTCACCTACGATCCCGTTTTGACCTGCTTAAACCTGACATTAGAAAGACTATGGAATATGAACAATTTACCCAGAAACAAAACCATGATCGCACATCGAACCAAAAAAATTTTACACAGGGAGAGGCTGTTTGGGTAAACAATCCACTGGAGAAAGGTTCCGTTCCGGGGCTTATAGAGAAACAAACGGGACCCTTATCTTACATAGTCAACGTCGGTGGAGCTTCACGTCGGAAACACAGCGACCAGATGCGAAGGCGGTCGCTGAATCAGTCTTCTGAAAGAACTTCAATGGAAGAGGTCAGCATGGACAAATCTGAATCAGGTCGCAGTTCCCCAAACGGCGAGGTTAGCATGTCAAATACTATCATTGACCATGAGACCCATGACTGTGCCGCTGGTCAACATTCCATCTCGGAAAACATAGATTCACCACCCACAAACGATCAGGACGCTGCTGATACTTCCCAGGCTTCGATGACACCAAGGAGGAATCCACCACGCAATCGGAGGCCCCCAGCCCGTTATGCGAAGTAAACCTTTTTCGTGGTTTACCCTTTTTGTGGGGGAGGAATGTGGTATTAGGCACCAGCACGCCACCCCTACAGTTACGAGTGCGCGTGTGACGGAATAGTGCGCGGCTCGATTCAGTCAACGCGTAGCTGTCGAGACGATAGTGCGGTCGGCGCGTACATGCAGTTACAGCACGGACATACATACTTGTATACTTACATACACACGGCGTACTACATTACAACACACCTTACGTACATAGAGACATTATAGACAATCATTCAGTTATCATACTTGCATATAGTTTTAGTTTCGTTTGTTATAGTTACGTATTTAGAGTTTGAGTAAACCAGTTTACAGTGACTTGTGTTTTTGTTACTCCATCCTACTACAATGTGCCTGACTACATCAGAGTTTTTGGATTTAGAAACGATTTGGGGGATCGTTGCTTACTATCATAAACATTTTTGCAATGTATTTTTGAACCACCCGCTTACGAACACATCACAACGACAGACTCATTTAGTAAATACCTAACTCAACTGTTTGACACTAATCAAATGTAAATACATTGGTGCTGATTCTCAACTGTTGCATTCGCTGAACGAGCCCAATGTCTGCCTTCAGATTCAGATTCTACTGAACAAAGCAATTATGACAAATTAAGTAATTTGTATTATAATCACCTTATATAATTGCTAATAATAAAAATAAATAAAAAAATAAATAAAAATAAACATCCAGAGTGCCCGTAACAAATCTGGGGAGCTCGAAGCGTTGTTTGAACATGATAATAAAAATTATGACATCTTATTACTGTCCGAACACTGGCTATCGCCTGCTGAAGCGTTGCTCTACAAGGTGAAAAATCTTATTAGTACCAGCTATTTCTGCAGAGACTCCTCCAATCATGGAGGCGTGTTAATAATGACATCTCCACGATACCAATATGTAAAACTAGATCAGCTGACAGCCAAATCGGTAGAAAAAGATCTTGAGATTGCCGCAGTGTACGTGAAAGAAACAAACGTCGTAGTGATAGGAGTGTACATATCTCCAACCGGCGATTTTGATAAGTTTTTAGAGATTTTAACTGAAATTTTGTCTTGTAATGTTGTTACGTTGTGATATTGGGGACGTCTTTCTTTAAGAGAAGTAAACTATCTTGATTATTTGTCTAACTAAAAATACTGTCTTCTTAAAGTGAACTTGTCCCGGTTTGTAGCAGGGCAAATACTTAGATTAATCCTGCTCTGGGATATTAAATTTATGGGTTCTTGTCCTGGAATCTTGTTGGAAAATACTGGCAACAATTAATAATAACGGTAGCGTTAATTGTTTACTAAAATTCAATGCTTGTCTCATGTGCCCCTCGATATTTGACCCTGTGTAACTCCTAATTAAAAGACGGTTGTTCTCAAAACAATATATATTAACAGTCAAAAAACAATAGGAAAAACTCCTTTATATAAACCAACTTTAAACTTAATACAAACACGATGTCAGAGAGATTAGCCCTTGTGATCTATCACCCTAGTGGTATTACGACGCTGGCTGAGATATTCTTAAACAATACAACTTTTCTAACCTTTTATGGAGCTCTGGAAACTGCAAATAACTCGTCTTGAATCTCTCTCGATCAGGAAGCTGTAAGGAGGTTGTGAATTCTGCTATATCTGGTAAACGGTTGTAGTCTCGAATATGGCCCCTCTGGTATGCTAATTGTAGCGGAGTTTTGAACTAAGTCAAGAACTCCTATCGCAAATACGCACGTACAGAAGGAAGCACAAGTAAGCGTTTTAAAATCTACTTAGAGACTGATCTTTGAGGCGCTGTCTCTGTTCCCAGGAAGACCTTATGGGCTGCATCATCTACACCCAAACCATCCAATCATTGCAACCAAAATCTAATTAACCAACCAAGGAAACTTAGCAAAAAATGTTCCTTCCTTAGAACCGCCCCTCTCGTGTTGGTTCTCCATGGTTTGCGTCTGCAATAGCCTGGAACATCCTGTTCTTAGAACTGCGTAAATGTATCCCGACAAATGGTCAGAACGTGACTTTTAGCAGTTTTTCTATACGCCTTTTGAATACACACAAACAGCCTAAAGTTTGTCTCTGTTGATTCAGACACGAACTGAAACCCAATATTTCCGCTCTTTCTGCATGCAGACAAACACCACCATAAAACAATAAACTGTACGAACAGTTTGTAACTGCCTCAAAGACAGGAACCTCCATAAAGTTCTATTATTCTGTCTTATTCAATAAGATACCCAAAGTTCCCGTTTTATTACAACGTCAAGTAAGGTGGTTATTTGTGGCGACTTCAATGTAAATTTTAACGCCCGCGATTTCAAATCATTTACCTTATTGGATTATATGTGTAGTTTCGGATTTCTAAGATATGTGTATGGCCCAACACGGGGACAGAATTGTATTGATAATGTTTTTTGTAATTTTATGAATGTTGTCGCAACTACTGTAGACGCCGATGTTTCTGATCACTTAGGTATTGGTGTGAGCGTCGCGGTAGATTACTTTACCCCGGGTTATGAGTTGAGCTGGTCGAGGACTATAACAGACCGGAGGATTTTCGATTATTGTGGATTGCTGGAGGAAATTGATTGGAGCAGTTTCACGAGAGACAAGGCCGTCGACGTAAATGGGCAGTTTGAGTCATTTTTTGGTATCCTCCGCACCAACTTTGATCATGCTTTTCCCTTGAGGAAAAGTGTTAAAAGAGTGGCACGAAATGGGACCATTGCAACGGGTTGGTTCTCAAACGAATTAAAGGAGATGAGACAAACCCTGCGGATTTTGACGGATATGTGTCGAATATCGCAAAACGTGGACCTGCACACTCAGAGAAGTACCTACCGAGACTTTTATAGAGAGGCAATAAGACAGGCTAAGATTAGACGGAATGACCGGTTTGTTGAATCTTCGGGGAACAACACGAGAGCCATGTGGTCAATTGTTAATACGTCGCGTGCGGTCCATGGGGGCGGTACTGGATCAGACACTAGCATTGACGTGGAGGCTTTTAACACCTATTTTGCTTCGATTGCGGAGAAGGTATTGTCATCTATTCCTTCGGCCGATTGTAGCCCCATGACATTTATGCATGACACAAATATAAATGTCAAAACATATTTCAAATTTATGCCAACTTCTTGCGCAGAGGTTCAGGGAATTATTGACTCATTTCAGAACAAAAGAAGCAGAGATGTCTATGGGTTCGATATAATTGTAGTTAAGGCTATCAGGGATATCATTGCACCAGCACTAACAGCACTCATAAACGCGTGTGTCACCCAGGGAGTTTTCCCAGATTGTTTAAAGCTGGCAAAGTGTGTGCCAATCCACAAAAAAGGAGACAGAGCTGATCCGGGAAACTATCGCCCTATTGCCGTACTACCCATGCTGTCAAAGGTTCTTGAGCGAGTACTATGTAATCAGATTGTAGAATATGCTGAAATGCATCATATATTTTAAACAAAACAGTACGGTTTCAGAAGAGGCAAGTCGACCACCATGGCAGTGATGGATTTCTTGGAGAGAGCGATTGCAGCTTTTGAGGGGCGCGAGTACATGGCAGCAGCCTTCATCGATCTAAGCAAGGCTTTTGATTGCATCCCCCATGACGTCCTCCTTCAGAAGCTGTACTATTACAACTTTCACCCTGATAGCTGTCGCTTGATTTCCTCTTACCTTGCTGACAGGTACCAAATGGTGTCCAACATGGGAAATACATCGGCGAAACTTCGGATTGAACATGGAGTTCCGCAGGGATCGATAATGGGTCCGATTCTATTTTTGTTTTTTATAAATGATCTCGCCCATGTGAATCCAGGCGGTAATATTGTCCTGTTTGCGGATGATTCAACGATAGTGAATCGAGGGGAAACAGAAATGGAGGCGCTGGGTCTGCTTGGGGAGGCACAGGGTGTGGCAGAGGCATGGTTTCTCTCCAATAAGATAAGCGTGAATGTAGACAAAACAGCAAAAATGATATTGACTTTACGTCAACGGGAGAACTTTGACGGATTGAAGCAGACTGTGAAATTCCTTGGCTTTCAAATTGACAACAAGCTTGACTGGCACAATCACGGTGATAAATTGGCGAAGAAAATCAACTCGAACATATGCTTGCTTCGAGGACTTCGCAACAATGTATCGGCGACAGTACTGAGAAGCACATACTTTGCATTGTGCCAGTCGCAGTTTCAGTACGGGATACTAATCTGGGGACATTCGTCGGTGTTGTCGAGGGTCTTCGCAATTCAGAGACGGGCGCTGATGTCCCGTCTATGTACATTTATGATTGTTTAATTTGGGCGAAGAGCAACCAACATCTGCTAGTACAAAACGGAGACATTCACAGTTATGAAACCAGAGGAATGGGTGACATTCGCACAGTATACGGGAGATTGGAGAAATCGCGTACGGGAGTGAGATACTATGCCATGCGCTGTTTCAATAAATTGGATCGAGACATAAGAGTTACCTTTAAAGCTCTACAAACATCGCATAAAGCGCTTGCTCACCGAGAACACATATTACAGCATCGACGAGTTTTTAGACTGTTCAATGTAGTGTGTTGGTTTGGTATTGTTTATTTATTAATTGCGTGCGTGGTCGTCGAAATTGATCCATCCGCATAGGTAGTGATTGCATGAAATATTTGATTGTAATTGAGAATATATATATATATATATATATTATGTTGACCTGTGCTAACCATTGCGAAACAGCATGAATAAATTGAAATTGAAAAATAATTATTACGTATGTTTTAAGGGTAGTGGGAGCAGTGATCGTTACAGTACTACACTCCATTGGTAAATTGCTGTATGTACAAAAATGACAATGATTGTAATATATATCCCATTTTCTCTTAAGGGGAGGTTCTCATGATATCGGTTGAAAAAATTATATTTTTCCTTATTTTGAGACCTTGTAGTGTATAAAATCAGCACCTGAAGCACTTTTTGATTCTCGCAAGTTTTACGGCGTTATATGGTATTCCTATGTATTCAAGATGTAAAGAGAACTTATAGATCTAGGTGCTTATGTTGATTAAATTATTACATTTGAATGAGTTCACATAGAAAAGGAGTTTTAAAAAGTATCCTGTTTCTACCTTCTCTCGTAGAGTTGTTTACACCGATACATCCGACGTGTTTTTCTAGAAACACGATCTTTCAAACTGGCTTGCGCGATTACTTTTCAATCGTTTAACGGATTGAGTTATTCTTTTTTTCCCTTAGAGAAAATACTTGTTATTGGAGACTGAAGCTCATAATAACTTTTAAATAATTATATTATTTATAATGGTTTGAAACCAAAAAAGAGCTGTAAAACATCAATCTTAGAATTCAAACAGCAGCCATTTTGTCAATTTTCAACTTTTTTAACTAAATTGGTTTAGCGTCCAACTAATTTCATCTAGCTTTACAGCGCTTTTGAAATTTCGATTTCTGCATATTTTTATGGGAACTATCATGCACGTCGATGAGACACGCACACCGTGCGAGACCTGATACTTCCTAGAAAAGTATCCACTTCTTACATATAGTTTTTTATGTCCTTTTGTACACCACAGTATGATGAACATATGGCAAAAGAAAATATGTTGATATCTCTTACAATTTGTTTGAAAAACTGTTGAGGTGCTTTTTAGGACTCTACATGAGATGAGAACCTCCACTTAAATATGACGTTAATAGAATTAAAACTAATTAGTCTGTTTTACGTAGAAATTATTAGGTAACATGCTAGGCTAAGGTAAATACTTTAAAATATAAAATAATTGCGTGGTTTTCGCATTAAAACAGAAAAATTGTTGAAAAACTTTTTTATGGAGATACGGCCTTTTACCCTTGAACGCCAGTGTACTACCACATTTTCTACAATTCTTTCGGATAGATATCTGAAAATCGAACATTGGACGTCCGGCTTGCACCCGTCCCCCAAACCGCCGCAGCCGCGGTAGCGGTGACGGTCGCGATTGGTGATCGCTGTAGCGAACAGAGACCCACACACCAAAGCGATCTGCATCTCCTAATCGCAAGCACGCTATTGAAGGAATTCAAAATATTGCCCTAAAAATCGTATTCAATATAATTAAACAATATACAATATATTTGATATTTACAATATATTCGCCACCGCTACCGCCACCGCGACACTGCCGGTTTGGGCTACGAAGCGTTATTGAAGTGCGTATAGTGGTTTTATTCAGACAACATGTTTTAATGAGACACGGATAACTATACAACTAATCTGTTTATGTACATCTTATTTTTAGGCGAATCGTTAGAAAACATACCAATTTTAATAGCAGATGTTAATGACGAATTATCGTTGAAAACAATGACAGGACGAGCAAGAGTTATAATTAATACGACAGGCCCGTACAGATACTATCTTGAACCAGTGATTAAAGCTTGTCTGGAAACCCAAACGCACCACGTCGATGTAAGCGGAGAATCTGATGTAAATCAAGCATATCAACTAAAATATCATGATATAGCTCTTAAGAAAGGAGTATACTTTATAACTGCTTGTGGTGTAGGAAGCATCCCTGTTGATTTAGGTGTTATATTTCTACTAAACAATTTTAAAGGTACCTAGTTGATTTTTATACTTTCATGGGAACTGTAACATTGTTATACTTGTTAATTCTATATTTAGGAACTTTGAATTCTGTGGAGGCTTACAGTACTATGAGGGAAGAAGGGGGTCCATACCCAGGACCAATTGGTCACGCCGGATCCTGGGAATCTGCGTTGCTGTGCGCAACCAACCCATTTCAACAAATCAGAATCCGATCTAAACTATTGTCCAAACTGGAAGCACCTAATTTACAACCAAAACTTAGAACGTAACTTATTTGTAACTTCATAATAAGTTGGAGATGAATTGATCAATTTTACTTTTTAGCCGATTGGTCCACAGCAGTAAAGATATAAATCAATGGGCTGTACCTCTCCCAGAGCCGGACAAGACAAATGTAATCATTAGTCAACGATATTTGTATCAACTATATAACCAACGACCAGTTCAAGTTGAAACATATGCAGGAATGGAGAAATTGTACTACTTCTTTATAATTGCGTTTTTTGGATTTATTGCCCTATTGTTTGTCCAGTTTAATGTCACGAGAAAACTTTTACTCAAGGTAATGTCGACAATAACCGATCGTCAAAGCATTTTGCCCGCAACGTTCAATTTTTGTGAGCAAATAGGATTCGTAGATTAGTATATTGGTAATTGTGGTCCGACTAAGGGGGGATTCCGTTTCTTTTCTAAAATTACCGCTTTTTTCGAGACTATGCAATATATCGATTCCAAATTTGGCACAAGTATTTATCAACTTTTAAGGTATCTACAAAAAATAATAAAGAAGTATTATGAATCACGCTCACTAGCCACCCGCGACCATGACAGTGCGCGAAGATCCGCGGTCACTGGTTGGCATGATTGGGCCAATCATCTGAAATAAAAAAAAAATATCTGAAATAAAAATATCAAATAGCGGCCTACTTTATACATAAGAAGTTATCGTTTGATGAACCAGAAAATAAAAACATTTATATTTGAGGAAATGGTGACTTGTCAAAGTAAAAATATCGATTTTTCTCATGCAAATTGACAATGTTTTCTCTATGAAAAGAAAAATATATATAACATATCCCATTTCTGGTTCATCAAACGATACAGGGATGTTTACTTAACATCCAATTACCATTTGCAGTCAATGAGTTGGATAGTTTTTAAAATATCATGCCAACCATTCGCGAAAAAGCAGTTTCAAGAAAAACACGTTTAAACTTTCAAGTACAGTTTATAACGTGACATCGGGTACTTACAGAATGTTTGTGCTAATATGTTATACCAGGGCCATACTTTATTCCTTCCTCCACTTCGTAGAATATATTTTGACATATTTTCTCATTTCTACGCCTGTTTAACCTTATTTTGCAGCCTCGAGTGCACGTCTCGACGACCCGACCTCACCAGACGCTGTTTTTTGCGCACATTTGCAAATATCTTCGATTCCGTGCCAATAACGCTTCGTATTATTATCGTAGTTTTAAAGACTTCAGAAAAGCATTTATTATAATTTCCTGCTGCTGCATAAGCCGCAATTTTGATAGGTTTTGATCCACGGTAAAGGTGTTTGGGTGCGAGGCGCCAGAAAGTAGTAGAATTGAAGCTTTAGGTTGTTGTTTTGAGTTTCTCCTCCCCAAACACCATTCTAGCAACCCTCTCGACAACAAGTTGTTGTAAATCGGCTTGGTGGCATTATCGCCATTTTTATCAAGTGTTATTGAATTCATCTATAGTTTTCTTGGCTTCGGTTTTTCGCATTTGTATCAACACTGTGATCCCGCAGGGCAGTACATATGCTGGGGAATTTCATTCGTCCAGATCTTATGATTGAATTTGGTCCACACAGCATTACATACACATCATATTATCCACAGTCTGGATGTCTTCTGATGTATAAAACATAGAAAGTTGTCTATTCTTTGCAATTTACCTACAAGCCCCGCGGAATATGTCTGGTAGAATCCACTAGTTCTTCCGCTGATCCATCATATTCGCAGTACAGTTGTCTGTATGTACTTCGATACAATTATCATGTTGCCAGATTCTGATTCCCATAACTCACAGGCATTACAATAGGAACATTTCACGGCAAACTCAACCACTTTGTTAGTATATTTCTTCATAAGTAGGTACTGTGATCCCATACAATGGAAGTGTAATCTGTCTTCTTCCATATCCCGTCTCCAAACCCATGCACTATAATTTCTTCGTCTTCCGCTGTCGACAATATATCGGCAGACGTACTAGCAAATCTTTTCTTTCAAAGGTGAGAATCCCCAGAAATTTTCCGTTTTTGTTGTTTATCAGCACGTGAAGGAGTTGTTTTTCTTGAGTGTTTCTTATCAATGATTGTCCACGAGAAAATTGCACAAAATAATAAACCACACACTGAAAGAGTTTTGGGCGCTCCGTATTTTTGGCACCTACACGCCGTCGGCTTGCTTATAACTTGGCTAATTTGCAAATTTTGACTTAAAACTTCGTACACACATTCTTAAGACCTTGAATAATAAAATAACGTGTACAAAAAAAAATCGAGTTTTTTCATCAGAAAACCGGAATCCCCCCTTAAGAGGTAGCAAGATACTTTTAAAAACCCCAATTCGGTTATCTTTGGCTGTAAATAGCTCGCGACCGACACAGTGATATTGACGGGGATTTTCGCACGTTATTTGTGATATCAACTAAAGAAGCGAATGATAATAATTAATCCAGGTGTGGATAATTTTTGGCAAAAAAACCTCCACCTGGATTTGAAGTAGGAACCCTCCAATTTCCTGTTGACAGCTCTCCCGTTTGGGTTTGTTTAATTCGAAACTCGGATTGCAAGTCCTGAAGTAACAATAAAGCCGGTACATTTCCACTGCCTCTGTAGCTCAAATGGGAGAGCTGTCAACCGGAAATTGGAGGGTTCATGGTTCAAATCCAGGCGAAGGTGTTTTTTCCAAAAATTATCCTCACCTGGATTAATTATCATTCGCTTCTTTATTTGATTCTACATTACTGACGAGTTTACGTAATAACCATTTTCCTTTGAAGTTATTTGTTATGTCCAACCAAAGGCGTAAGGAAAAAAATCCTCTAGGTTAAAAATTTTCCCAATTGAATAGGCGGACCAAGTTGGATGATGTCAAATTGACGTCACGTGAACTTCATGCTTGTATAGGAACATTATTCATGTGGCGTCAATTTTACGTTTCCGACTTGGTTTGCCGGCCCAGTTTCTTTAAAAAATTCGTTTATGTATGTCCGGCTATTAAGTTCATTTGAGTAATTTTGTTGATCTAGATTTGGCACATTTATTTTTATAAACACGTCGGTATTTTCAAATCAGAACTTCTATAGGTAACACAATTTTGAACGGAAATCTTTCTTTCTCAGATGCTTATTTGCTTTGCATGTGTTAATTTTTTTTCCTTTTTTCTTGAGTATTTCTCACAATTTAGAGAATTAGAAACAGTATGTGTGTACAACAAAAATATCCGAATTCTCAGAGCACGACAAATTGTTTATTTCTAGTACCCGGCATTATTTTCATGTGGGTTCATAACAAAGGAAGGTCCCAGCTTAGAAAAGCAAGAACACACTATTTATGACACGATATTGGTTGGAAATGGTTGGCCAGAAAAGCTTCTTGAACCTACCGATAAGTTCAAAACCAAACCTATCAAAACAATAACAGCAAAAGTTTCTGGAAGAAATCCTGCCTATGGCACTACTTGCGTTTGCGTAGTATCTTCCGCCATGACTATTTTATTGGAAAAGGAGAACATGCCGAATAAGTAAGTAACTATATTATGTTGTACTTATTTTGTTGTGATTTTTATCATTAATTTTTAGTGGTGGGTACTATCCGCCGGGGGCAGCATTTTCCAGAACTTCGTTGATTGAAAGATTACACCGCAATGGCGTTACTTTTGAAATAACTAAGCAATAATGTTTTACAGAAGTTACATGATTAGAAAATATAAACTACTAAAGGGAAGCTTGCAATTTGTAAAAATTTGTTTTGGCTATGTTTTAATAAAAAGGGCTTTAGTCTACACCTGGTACACGCATTCGAGTATTTATCAATTGAGTATATTTCTAATACTTTTCACTATTGGTTTAGATTGATAAATAGTGATATTTGCCAAATACACAAATATGCAGTGCCGCCGTTTATTGTTTAACCTCCGAATATTTTACTAGCTAAAAAACAAATATGAAGTGCCTCTAGTCTCCACCATTTCAATTTTAGTAGAAATGTTACCAATAATAAAAAATAACAATAAGTGATTTACAACTCTTACCACCATCTGTTAAGAGGCATCGGTATCACTAAACGCTAAAAGTGTAGTGGACGCATTAAGAGACATTGTCATTATTTAATCTAAAATTTCTGCATTCTTTGTATTTTTTTATTGATGACACTATGCAATCAACTGATTCCAAATTATTATTATATATTATACAACTATTTACTAATATTTCAGGTACTCATTTCAGATCATGTGGCCAGGCACATGACTTTAACATACTATATACTGATACTAGTGACTCGTAAATCGCTGGAGTCGGTAGATCGCCGAATTCGTAGATCGCTAAACTAGGTTGATCCGCGCAATAGGCATAGATGGCCAAAGTCAGTAGTTTGGTGAGGTAAGTAGATTATTATCAATAAAGTTAGATTGTCGGTGTTTATAAATTGCTGAAGGCTCAAGATTGCAATTTTTTTGATATCAGCGTATAGTAGATAGACCGTTCGTGTAAAACAGATAGCCAGCCTAGCCCTACATAAGCGGACAGTGTCCTCGTCGATCTCTATTGGCGCGACACCCACTCATATTCACGTTCGTTGATGTGGCCACTTCTCGCTGCGCTCGTCGTGCTCCAGAAACTTATGCTCGAACTGAAGTTCTGTTTTCATAATAGACTTATTATGGCGCTTCTCTCCCTGCGCTTGTCGTGAGCTAAACAATTTATTGTATTATTTTCTACTATAGATTCACAATGGAGTAATTGTGACACTTCTTTCAGATTCATAATGAAAGCGTAAATGACATAATCTACTACATAATCTAACCACAATTTCTTAATTTCCAGTAAGGACGCATTGGTTCATTTGGGCACTTCTCGCTGCGCTCGTCGTGCGCCAAAATAATCATACTCTAATTGAACATTTATAGAACGTTTGTAATAATGTGTTACTTTCTAATTTGGTTTCATAACGATCTTATTGTAATACTGTTTTTACTATCATAAAGAAAACCGTAGGAAGAGATTGGTTTATTATCCTCGCTGCGCTCGTCGTGCGCTCGTCGTGCGCTAAACCAAAATTAATTGAAAATACCAAATCCAATGATTTGTAACACTTGCCTTCGGCTCGTGGCTCGCGTTGCAAAAATTATTTCTATATGCAATAGTTGATATTACTTGGTCTTAAAGTTAAAGGCCTAAAGTAATGAAAGAATGCAAAAAACTCGTGTTAGAAAACCATAATTCACCTAATTCAAAATCATAAGTTGTCCCTATGAACCACATATATCACTAAAAATTGGTAAAATTGAACAGAAAATTATGTCTTCCTCAGTAGGCTTAAAGTTTATAATTAAGTAATTAATCTTTAATATGATCGGAAAGAATAATCTAAAAGAAACAAAAAATAAGAAATTATTTTTTTATAAAATGATATCTGAAAGAAACAAAAAAAATGATCGCGGAGAAGTTAGCCATAAAAGATACCCACAACTTTTTTTCGAATTTCTTCCAGCGGTGTTGTCGGAAATTTGATTTATATCGTTACGCGTCACCTTATTAGAGCACTTATCATCTCAATAAAAATCGCATATAATTTTGCACCCAATAATGGTATTGGGAAGGTGCTGCCTCAAATATAACCTACCCCCATATACATACGACTATAATACACGAAATTGCTGTGCCGTTCGACTAAGTGTCTATCATATATAGAATTTTATTGTAGGTAATTAAAAGGACTTCTTACCCCTCGCCGCTCGGAGTTTTGCTCGACGGCGAACAACCCCAAAATGGCGATAATATCCGTACGGAACCAGTACGACTGGCAATTACATATCAAGTGGCCGCTGGCGCTGTAGAGAAATGTTTATAACTTTTTCCAATATTGTTACATAACTTTCTATGATATATCAACTTGTAAGTAATTAAAAGTGCTTCTTATCTTTCTCCGCTTAGAGTTTTACTCCACGGCAAACAACCCTCTAATAACGATAATGTCCGAACGGAACTAGTATGACAGGCAATCACATGCAAGTCACTTTTCACAGAAAAATGTTTATAACTTTTGCAAATAATATTGCATAATTCTGTATCATATATAAAATTTTAGGTAATTAATCCACGTAGTTCCCTAGGTGGGGATTAAAAAAAGGTCCAATAAAAGTAAACGATAGCTAGAGCGATAAGGATTTTACTTGTCCTGAAAGCTGATCAAGCAGTCAGTATTAGTGGAAGAGGTGTCAGTCGACCAGCAATTTCGAACTGGGTGTATTATCCTCATAAGGCTTGTTTGCCGTGGAGTAACAGTCCGAGCGGAGAAGCATGAGAAGCACCTTTAATTACTTCTTATTTGATATATGCTAGAAAGTTATGATTGCCGGCTGGGACGTTCGCGTAAGGACATTATCGTCATTTAGTGGTTGTTCGCCATCGCGCAAAACTCCGAGCGGCAAAGGGTGAGAAGCCCTCCTTATTACCTACAATCTGATATATGGTAGAAAGTTATGCAACAACATTTGCAAATGTTATAAATAGCCACTTGCTATGTGATTGCGCGTTGTACTGGTTCCGTACGGACATTGTCGGCATTCAAGGGTTGTTTGCCTTCGAGCAAACGTCCGAGCGGCGAAGGGTAAGAAGTCCTTTTAATTACCTACAATTTTATATATGATAGAAAGTTATGCACCAATATTTGCAAAAGTTACAAATATTTTTCTGCAGCAGCCACTTGATATGTGGCTGCCCGTCGTACTGGTTCCGTGCGGATATTATCGCCATTTTAGGGTTGTTCGCCGTCGAGAAAAAATCCGAGCGGCGAAGGATGAGAAGCCCCTTTAATTACCTACGATGTGATATATGATAGAATGTTATGTAACAATATTTGCAAAAGTTATAAATATTTTCCTGCAACAACCAACCGACATATGATTGCCGGCCGGGGCGGTTGTGTATGGACATGATCGCCGTTTAAGGGTTGTTTGTCGTCGAGCAAAACTCTGGGCGTTCAAGGGTAAATAGTATATTTAATTTCCTATAATTTGACGTACTTAGGGAAGTTATGCAATAATTTTAGCGTGAGTTATGTTCATTAATAACACTTCTTAGTCGAATGTCGCGCCAATATCTTGTATTATACTCGAATGGGGGTTGGTGTTATTAGGAGTAGCACCTTCCCAATACCATTATTGGACGCAAAATTTTATGCGCTTTCGGAATTTGTATCACTTGTTTCTCTATGTGGTTGTTGCAAAATGTTATGGGCAATGCTTTATTCAGATGACAAATGTATAAGAGCACAGGTGACCGCGTAACGATATAAATCAAATTTCCGATAACACCGTTTGATGAACTTTTGGAGCAAAACTCTGGCGTATAGTACTTGAACACCCCCCTAGTGGCCCCCGTAGTGGGGAAAGCAGTTGGGGATGTTAAGGCGTGGCTTATTATTACTATTATATCATATTTTTAAAAAAATTAAAAAATATTTAGAATTAATATAATTTAAGAAGCCAGTTCAAAACACGAAAAATAAAAAAAAAATTAGGTGTTTTATTTAATTCATTAACTCACAGCTTTTCCATGATTGCAAATTCCCGAATTATATCATATTTAAAAACAAAACAAAAAAATGAAACAAATATCAAAAATTAAAATAATTTTAAAGCCTTTGCGGCAGTTCAAAACATGAAAATAATAAAAAATAAATTAGGTGTTTTATTTAATTCATTAACTCACACCTTTTCCATGAGTGCACATACCAGAATTATATCATATTTAAAAACAAATCAAAAATAACCAAAATATATAAAATTAAAATGATTTTAAAACCTTTGCGGCAGTTGAAAACATCAAAATAAAAAAAATAGGTATTTTCTTTAATTCATTAACCCACAATTTTTCCATGACTGCAGAATTTTCCCATAACTCCAGAATTTGAAAATTTTAAAAAAACAGCCTATCCTAATAAACATATCTGTCAAATCCTGACTAACAGTTTTATTTTAATGCAGACACGACCGATCTCGATCAAATTTCGTGCAGCTAAACTATTATTAATTTTATATATAGTATGATAGAGGCAACCTGTGTATTCTATAGCTCTTGTAGTAGTATGATAAAGTCATGTGTCTGGCCACATCAGGAGCGCGTTCGGTTTGTCAAAGGAGGGTATGGGGAGAGCAATGCTCAGACAACCTGGATCGGCTGTCTCTTTCTTATATGCAGAGAAACGCCGGACGACGTTAGTCCGCCTATTATGCAGCCCGTCACTCTCCCCGACAATCGACGTGCTATTATTACAAAGCAAATTTCAAAGTACTCAACTTTTCCGATTGTGAATGTATGTGTTAATGAATTTGGTCAATACGCCACTGTAATTGGCTCATATTATTATTTGTAAATTCATTGGTACTTATTTTAATAATTTTATCAATTTCATATTTTTATGCTTTATCATTATTAATCAATAATCACTTGAACCGGTGAACTGGCAAACATTTATAGGTTATAACTTATAAGTACTACGTGTTCTTAGTTACTTGGGTCTTGGGTCTCAATTCTCAACATCAACTAAACCATGGCCTCTCGCTTGGATATTATTGTTTTTGGTGCAAGTGGCTTCACAGGCTTACGTACTATACCATGGATTACGAAAATGATCAAAGATGATAATTTATCATTGACTTGGGGAGTTGCGGGAAGATCACTGAGTAAAATAAAAAAATTATTAAATGAGTTGGGAAATAAGAGAGGTAAGAATAATTATAGCAATACGACTATTATAGTGTAATAATTTATTTAATTTATGATAAAGGTGAAAATTATGATAAAGTTCCAATAATAATTGCTGATATTAACGATGAAGAGTCGATAAAACAGATGACAGCTCAAGCAAGAGTTATAATAAATGCTACGGGCCCGTACAATTTTTATGGGGAGTCAGTCGTCAAGGCATGCCTAGAGTCATCAACACATCACATAGATGTGAGCGGAGAGGCCGAATTTATTGAAAGCATGCAATTGAAGTATTATGATGAAGCAAAGGCAAAAGGAATATTTATCATAAGCGCATGTGGAATGGACAGCATTCCTGCCGAAATGGGGATTGTCTATATGCAAAATAATTTCAAAGGTTGAAAAGGTGTACAGGGTTTATTCTAACACGAAGAAAACACCCTTAAGGTATTGTTTTTTGTGATGGACTATTGTAAACGATACACATTGTATCATTCCTGAATGGTATTTTCTGCGTGTTGGAACAGACCATAGAATAAATAATTAAAAACTATAAAAAATTTATTTTGTAGGAACATTAAATTCAGTAGAGACATATATGTACTTGAAACAAGAAAGGCCAGATCTTCCAGGTCCTTCAATAAATACTGGAACATATGAATCCGGTATAAATAGTATTGGTAATCCATTGCGTATGTTAGATATTCGTAAGAGATTATTTAAAAAAAAATTGCCTGAAGTTAAACCAAAAGTTGGAATGTAAGCTATGCAAATATCTTTGTCGAACACAGTCATTAATTTATTACTTTATTAGGCGTTTAGTTCACAAAAATGATCTAATCCACAAATGGTGTCTCCCACTTCCAGAACCTGACCAAGGAGTGATTACACGTTCACAACAATTCTTTTACGAAATGTATAACCAGCGCCCCATCCAAATTCACTGTTATGTTGGATTGGCCTCTTTCTTCTATCTGATGTTAGCTGTCATTGGTGCACCAATATTTATACTACTTTGTCAATTCTCCTGGACTCGCACATTGTTGTTAAAGGTATCGTAATTATGTATCAAGATGAATGATTTTGTATTTGTCCCTCCGCAAAGTTACAAGTAGCAAAGAAGTAGGTAAAGCCGTTACGGCATTGTTGTGTACAGTGGACAAAATTAGATGTGGTTTACAAATTTATTTTACCACTAGCCGCGCAATATAGCTAATGACATATCATGCTTTGCTGAAAATTTCCTACAAAAAAATCCATGTATCCCATTATATGATGGTTTAAGCATTCATTCGAGCACTCATTTACAGTATTTAGTTCTAAGTATTTAACCTGAATATTCATCTACAGAAGCAAATAAATGTGCATTTGTTCCTTTCTTTAAGTACCCGAAATTTTTTTCGCTGGGCTTCTTTGGACCTGAAGGACCTAGTGAAGAAAAACAGGAATCAACTGTATTCAAAATGATGCTCCGAGGAACAGGTTGGGAAACGAAATTAAAAGATCCCTTGGAAGTACCAAACACACCACCGACAAAAGAGATTGTTGTAAAAGTTACTGGAAGAAATCCTGGATATGGTCTTACCTGTGCTGCATTTGCAATGTCTGCTATAATAATTTTAACGGAGAATGATAAAATGCCTAAAGGGTATGTAGACAATTGTCACGTGTCATATCTAAAATTATTTCTTATTTTATTATCTTTTTAGAGGTGTAATTACTCCTTCCGTGGCATTTGCAAAAACCTCAATGATAGAAAAACTTGGAAATAATGGAATAAAATTCGAAATTATATCTAACTAATCAGATGAAGTTACGAAACATATACTATTTTAATATACTTGGTTACAGTGTGATCGATATATAATAATATATGCAGTTACCTATATTTCTACAAAGGAAAATAAGACATATTTGTAACTGCCTATATTATTCATGGGGCTATTATGTATTACATTTATTCTTGATATAATATTTTACAATGTAAAATTTGTTTTATTTTCATACTGAAAGACTATTCAAGAAATTTTGATGTGTTTTGTCCATTATTCAGTCCTTGAAGCATATTAGTATTTATAGTTCATAAACATAAAGTTTATATATAAACATAAAGCCGATTTATATTCATAAATTTGCGTGGATGATATGTTATAGTATATTCATTCTGTATGGTGTTTTATATACATAAAGCAGAGCTAAACCAAACTAAAGTAAAACACAACTGTTATTAGTAGAAGCCAGTGTCATCTTATCAGTATTATAGGTCTCAGGGCAAGGCAATGCACCATCCTACCAAAGTATTCATAAATAAATAAAAGGTATGTACGAATAGAACTTATTGTTACAATGAACATTTGTGCAGACTGTAGTGTAGAGTCAACATAAAATAACGCATTGTCATTCCATCTTACATTTTTCATGTTTCACTAGTATTTTTTCAGATGGCAGTTAAATTTCTTTTTTAATAGTACTTACATATATTTATCTTTGTAATTTATATTTTGTTTATTTTTAATTTTCAGAAGATTTTAACTATTTCATGAAATAGGCAAGTCAAGTTTTGACATGTTGTTTATAAAATGTGATGCTTTATTATCCCCTCAATTATTCTGGTGGAGATCTTATGGACCATGCAAATATCATTGTCTTCACTGATGAACAGTAAAATTTGGACATTGGATATCTTTAACCCAAGAATAGTCATTTTTAATGATTGAACGTCACGTGACTGGCTATTTATTTTTGGGCAGTAAGTTTGTTTATCCGGCGTTGGCAACACTTGCGCGCGCTTAGTGAAATTTACTGAAACACGTCACATATTTCCAGTGACGCGCGGTTTGTTTTTCTTCATTTGAGTGTAAGCTGTGTCGTTTGGATCTTAGTGAAAAGGCTGAAAATAATCAAGGTGATTCGTGAATCAAGGTGTGTTTAAAAAAATAGTTCTTTTTAGGGCTCTTTATTCGTTGGGAAGGATAAGAACCGTAAGTTTATTCAAAATTTAAGGTTATGTTTATCTAATGCTAACATTTTTAGATGGTTTTTACTCCCGAACAAGATGCTTTCATGCTGAAAGCGCACTATCGCAGTGCCACCCGCAATGCAGATGGAACGTGGAGTTATTCGATACCTTTGTGTGTCGAACAGTTTGCTGAAAAATATCCGAATGAAGTTGTAGATTATGACGTTTTTGCACAACATGTACGACGAGTTACTGCCAGATTTGAGGGAAAAAATTGTATTTGTAAGGGAAAATCAACAGGTAGACCAACAATTTTAACGGAAGATGTTGTTGACAATATTCGACAACGTATGGATCGAAGCCCAAACAAATCCTTGCAACAGCTTTCTCAGCAAGCAGGTACGGTAGAAACACCGTTATAATTTGTCTATTTATTTATTAACACATTGTTCCTCTTCTGTTTAGGTATGTCTGCATCAACCTGTCGTAAAGCTTTACGAAAAAAACCTGCATAGGTACCCGTACAGAGTCAGCGTACTTCAAGAACTACACCCACACGACAATGAACTGCGACTACGATATTGTAGATGGTTTAATGAGCACTTAAACAATAACGATAATCTCGATTTAACGTTCTTCACCGATGAGGCCTGGGTTCATTTGTCAGGATATGTGAATAGCCAAAATTATAGAACATGGGCTACAGAAAACCCTCACAACTTTATTGAAACACCCCTACATCCACTGAAAACTGGCATTTGGGTGGCTATATCGAGAAGAAGAATTATAGGGCCAATTTTCTTTAATGAGACTGTTACTGGAGAACGATATCGAACCAATATTTTGACACCATTTTTGGAACAACTGCATGATGATGAACTGGTATTAGGCAATTTTCAGCAAGATGGAGCCCCTGCGCATACAGCTGGTGAGACACTGCGATTCCTTGAAGAGTTTTATGACGACCGCATTATAAGTAGAGGATTATGGCCACCTCGTTCACCGGATCTCACACCACCAGACTTCTACTTTTTCGGAAAAATAAAAGATAATATCTTTAAAACAAGGATGCACGACATAAACGAACTACAAGAGGCAATAGTGCGTGAAACAGAGAGTGTAACGGTTAATGAACTACAACATGTATTTGAAAATATGAAGAGACGGGTTAATTTGTGTATTGAAAATGACGGGGGGCATTTTCAAAATATGCTGTAATTTTTAATGATCAGTAAAGGTACTTTCTTTTTGTTGTGTTGAATTTCTGTTTGTTTTAAAATCACGTTCAGACCGTAATGTAACATAATTTCTTTGTTTGTATGTACGGTGAAGTGCTACGTAATACTTGTTACGTAATTGTATTGGACCACTTGTCTGTGCTACGTATCAACAAATTGAAGAAGAAAATTAATTAAAAGCTAGTAAGTAAAAGTCAGTATTTTACAATATTTTGTTACTGATTGAACAAACAAATGTGTTCAACACAACTATGGTAGAAAAAAAAAACAACATAACCTCTATGTACGCGGTAATTTTTAAAGAAATCATCATTTAATGGTTTGACCATATCCCCATAATAAAAATAATATGATACGCCACTGCCTTATTTACAGAACTGAATTCATTGCTGCCAATATGTGTATATTTGGTTGCCTACATCGGTAGTCACGTGACATTCAAACATTAAAAATGACCCTGTATAATAATATAATTCGATGTGCCCCAAAAAAATGGATTCAAAATTATGATATGTAGTTGTAAAACAAGACACTACGTTTGGGGGGGGGGGGGGGTGGAGATCTTATGGACCACGCAAACAAATAATGAACAGTAAAATTTGGACATTGGATATCTTAACCCAAGAATAGTATAATAATATAATTCAATGTGCACAAAAAAAAAAAAAGGCTTCAAAATTATGATATGTAGTTGTAAAACAAGACACTACGTTTGGGGGGGGGGACAGTGAGGCGGAGTCTGAAAGTTTAGAGTAAGGTGGGCTAAGTGGGGAGCGGATTTTCATATACTTAAGTCTAACGTTAAATATATAGAGAGTGGTAATAGTGAAAAATATAGAGACTGGTGATTCCAAAAAAAGATGCGTATGGTGTTTGTAGCCCATGATTCACAGGAAAAGTGTTTCATCTTTTCTGTTTCTACAAAAAGTAAAGGTGGTTGTCAGTTAGGTAACAGTTCCCACTTTCCTGAATACCAGGGACAAGTATAAAATGAAGAGTGAGCACTTTTATTTATATGCGAATTGAGCTATGTCAGAAAAGTGACAATATTTTATATCTGGTACGATATTTTATGCCGTATAACCACATAATATGTAAGGCTATTTTTTATTTTTGAAATTACTCATCTGAAGTTGTATGGTGTCTTCATAGACACCAGTCTGTATTTTTTGTCTATTAGCATACAGATAACAAACAGCTTTACCTTATAAACATTAATCAGCCTTCTGGATTCTTATAATATACCTGCAAACTATCTTTTCCCTTTAACGTTCATTATAAGTTATAAGTTCATTAAATAAGTACATACCCACTTGCCCCAGAAGATATTTTCCTTGGGGAAATGGAAATTACCAAAAAATGGGTTGGTCTGGATGAGATTAGCTATAATGATCAATATAATGATCAGTATAAATGTCAGTGTAACTGATAAGAATCTCTCTCTGGATTTAAATTATTTGCAAAGGGAACTAAAACGCTTATATTTTTCTGCGAATTAACAAACAAAAAAGTTGGGCAAATTCTGGGGTGATAGTGTGATAGGAGTGCCCTTAGATAAATATGCAAGGCAAGTATTATTTGTTAATTTACAAATTTGTTGCATTGTTTTTGAGATATATTTCTTTCTTTCTGCCAGTGTACATTACTTCCCTTTCTTTCATTAGGACAATTATGCCCTTGAATGCTTGGATTTTTCATCATGAATTGATTATTATTAATAGGAAAACTTAGTTTAGATGTATAGAAGCTTGAAAACAAAATTTATTATAAATGCAAAAACATAACACTAGATTAAGAAACGTTACAAATACAAAGTGGTAGCATAAAGGTAAAACTTTAAAGAATTAATACAAAGTAATTAAATGCATTTATTGATTTTCGTTAAAAACTAATTGGTAGGACAATAATCGAGTTTAACATCTCCGGTAAGCATATTTGATGTTATTGAAATTGCTTGATTGTTAACCTCGATATTTTTAATGCATCCTACAAATGGTATCCTTGTGACAATTCCCCTAGCTCGTGCTATGAGACGATGACTGCCAACAAAGAGGGCACCACCTGTATCTGTAGATGTTGACCTATGATCTCCTACTCCTGGCTGTGTAAATGTTTTATCTACTGATAAAGTCACCACCGACTTTGATTTTACAGCTAAAAAATATATAATATGTAATTAGATGACTAACTATGTGATAAAGTTGAAAAACATTAGTACCTTGTATGGAATGCCATTCACCATCACATAAATAATGTGTCTTATCAGGCTCAAATGATGTTGTAATAGGACCTTTACCATTCTCGACGGTAAATCGTAGAACTCCATTAACCATTTCTAGCACAAGATAATCTCTTTTTCCATGCACAGCAATTAACAGACCTGTGACATTTCTTGGTTTGATATCCATCTTAATTTCAATTTCAGTACCAACTTTGAATTTGTTCCGCAGGGCGGCGTAGCCACCCTTGAAAAATGTTCCTGATTCAACATTATCGGAACATTCTTCAATGAAGTGTTTTGATGGCTTCTCCATCGGTTTACTGTTCATTTCAAAGTTTTTCAAGCATCCTTGGAAGTTTTCGGTAACATTCTAAAAAATTGATTCTCAATACTTGTATAAAGTTCAATTGGGCAACTACTTACAGTATTATCAATAACAGATAATCTCTTTTCAGGTGTAAAACCTCCCAGCATAAATGGCGCTCCTATGTCAATCTTTGTTGTTGCTTTTGGTGTGCTACCTGTAATGGTCTTACCGTCAATGACCAAAGTTCCTTCGGACTGAATGCGAGTGAATGTCACATGATGCCATTTATCATCATTGAATGGCTGTTCACTCTTTAAAATTGCTTCACCATTGCCTCCATTATATTTGTACACAATCTATATAAAGAAATATTTAATTAAACAAAATAATAACTAAGTACCTACAGTTTCCAAATAATAATAGCTAATTCTTAGGGCTACTTTTTAATGGATGGTACATCAGCCTGATAAATTAGCTATGTATTTGGACTGATAAATGTCCACAAATATGTGGTCAGCAGGTGGGATTATCATTATAATTTCCATTCATATAATCCCACAATAGAGGGTAAACTTGTTACACTAGAAATAATCGTTTATAGATCGGTTACACTTTGTACAATATTTCACATTTATTTGTGTTATGTCCATTACTCATTAAAATAAAGCTTATTTATTTACACACAATTTCGTACACAATTAAAATAAAAGCAAACTGCACAATTTCAAAGATAATTTTCAGAAATATAACCTCAATAATATGCCATTAGTTTTGACATATTTATGAATTAGAATGAATCAATACATATTTTCATTTTGGTCGCCTACATCAAGGAGTGTCGTATCAAACACTTAAACTACAGAACCAACCCATTAAAAAATTTTACACCGTCAAATTATTTTAGTCCAGAAGAACATGGTAATTTTTATCTCTATTTTATCTCCATTGAATGTACTTATTGCGACTATTTGAGCATAACAAATCAGAAATTTATAGAGACAATTAAAGTGAGATGTCTATTTATAATCTTGCCAATTCAGATATTCAATTAATCGTCTCTAACAAATGCCATTTACACGTTTCAGTTGCAAGCAAGATTTCTGCGTCGTATGTGGTAGGCTTCCCTGGGACGGCAACCGTTAATGACCATCTCGATTTTAATTACATACAATTTATCTCTTAAAAATTGTCCTACTGGTAACTGCTCTCGTATTGTGTGTTTTCTGGTTTGTAACTTTCTATAGATTTGCATATTCAATGGATTTTACACACAGCGAAGTATATTCTCAAAGATTGAGAAAATTATATGCTTGAGGCTATTGCTTTAAATGGAAGTTAATATTTAATTGGCCTGAAAGATTTTTTTCATTTAGGAATTCTTATACTTTAATAATATCCCTTTATTCTCAACTTGAGAAAATATCTACTTGCGGAATAGCAAACTAATCATTTACTTGAATGGAAGCACATTGCTTTGAGTGAAGTATTTATCCTTTATTCTCAACTTGAGAAAATATCTACTTGCGAAATAGCAAACTAATCATTTACTTGCATGGAAGCACATTGCTTTGAGTGAAGTATTTATTTTACTGTGTGTACTGTCTTTTCAACAGCTTGTATGAAAATGCTATATTAAGCTATTGAATTACTACATATTTTGCAGTGCATTGGCATCTTTTGTCATTACAACACATAATGCTGTTTTTACTGTTTTTTTACCACTAAAACATATGAACTTTATGCTATACAGGGCAGAAAGGCGCGTACACATAAACAATAGCGTTTTCTTTTGATAACATTGGTGTGCCCTAGAATTGCACTGACGATGCGCAGATCACTGATTCAGAGTGTCCTCACGCATCGCGAGTGCAATTCTAGTGCGCACCAGTTTTACCAAAAGAAAACGCTACAAGATGTGTGGTGTTATTACAATATTACAAAACAATGTAGAATGCCTATGGCTTTTGCAATACCAACATGCACATTTAGTTGCCTAGTTTAGTGTCGAACCGTCATATCGTATAGTTGAATAAAAATCAGATGGCGTTGGGCCGGTATGCATTTACGCGCGAATAGGCATTTTGTTTAGCAGAAGACAGCGCTCGGGTGAAAAATATGCATTTTGCAGATATGCCGGTTTGATTTCACAGCGACGAAATAATGTATAACAATAAACTAATTTAGATACACAGGAACAAGTCAAAAAAAATTTGCAGTATTTTTTTTATCAAACATGCAACAAAACTTTTAATACAGTATCGGTCATTATGACCAAAGCAACTTGGGAAACTGAACAATGTTAACTTTTTAAATGTTTTAAGTTAAATGTTATTTATCTGCAAAGCCTCTACTTACATATCCTTCCTGCATGAACAGTGAGACGTAGTGAGTGTGATCAGCATTTGCCGCATAGAAAATCAACCCATCTGGGGCGTGAGTCTTGATCTCGATAACAAATTCATACTGTTTCTTAAATTTACCTCTGGGCTGGTCGTATTCTATTCTGCTCTCTGTGGTGGTACCTGAAGAATTTGGAGAAAAGAGTGCTGAGAAATTATCCGATAAAACAATGGTGTTAAAGTTTAATAATAACAGGCACAATGTGAAATACATATTGGTAGTTGTACAATTAAGTGAGTGAAGACTGGTTTATTATTATTTATCTGGAGTGTAAGTTATGATAATATCCAAGTCAATCAAAGGTCACTATGGAACAAAGACTTCCTCAATTTGTGGTCTATATCATAAAATAAATGTTATTGGTCATATCCCGGCATTTATACTTGTCTTGTTTACAACTCATTAATTATCCAATTTATCAAGGTTTTTACTGATACAATATTACATTAGATTTTGTGCATTTTGAAAAGATTGTGTCTGTTATAACAGATATTTAAAAATCAACTTTCAGAAAACATGGATGGCACCTCGATTGCTTTTCATATACACTGTGGGCCAAAGAACGGTACAAACTTGTAATTATATGTATATTCAATAATTTTTTGTCATTGTTTTCTTTTTTATTGTATTGTGAAGATGGAAACATACCATATTCGAAACAAGAGAATGTTAAATCCAATTATATGTTACTTTATGTATGTTTATGCAGCATTTCTTATAATAATGAGTCAATTTAATTTGAAATGAAAGGTGTATTAACCTTTCAGAAGTAGATAATGACATTTGATTGGTTTTGGTCAAAAAGAACTGTAAAGATTTTATAGTATTGTATACAGAATAAAATTTTGTAACATGTTTTTACGTATTAAAGCAGTGGACGTTTGGTACAAAATCATTCCACAGGGACGAGAAATCTAAATGGGTACTTGAGTTATCGTTAAAGATTCTGGCTGTCTTATAGGAAATGTGATTTAAACATTTTAGGTAGTCTTTTCTTCAGTTGCAATTATGATGTATCACACTTTTTGTTTATCTGTACATTTTAGACAAATCTTACTTTTTTTATTTGTTTTTAGCAAAGATCATGACTGAATCATGATTGAATCATCACTACAAACCTTTTAATTTTTTTAAACTAAAGTCACTTATTTTTTTTTATGCGCCACTGGTATTTTTATATGAATAGCTTGTAAATTTTACGTGAAAAACAAACAGCTCTGACAAGTGAAACAAAAAGAAAAATTGTGACAGTTCAATGAAAAGAGATGTTGATTTTAGCACTAAAAAACAAAATTATAAATAATTGTCAAAAATCTAAATTATTACGTCAAAAGTAAGAAAAATCCTTCAAAAATGTAAAAATCGTTACAAACGTCTGACTCCGCTGCTTTACATATAAACTTTAGTACATCAGCTGGTGAACTTCCAGGGTTAGGGGCGACTAGTGAAGACAATACTGTAAGCTCCTGGTGAAGCAGTAGTCCATCATCATCTCGGTAATTACGATCTCTTAAAGACTGGAAGCTGGAAATCTTGGCATTTTCTTCAATAACTCTGGTATTTATTTTACTATTAACATCATCCAAAAAGAAAAATACATTGTTGTTTTTTGGTGCTGTTCAAATCTTTCAGCTAATAAATTTATAGCTATATCTAAGACGAAAAAATAAAATATATCTTGAATGCCTTTTTGTTACAACTACTGGATCATCGCCACTTTCATAGTTGAAATGGCGTTTTATTTTTCTTGGACGAGGGTTTTACTAACTAGATTAGTTGTAGGGTTTTACTAACTAGATTAATATATAATTTCTGATACCAACTAATAATAGAGAAAATAAATTTATAGCTCTTAATGTTATTATTTTCAATTTATGAGAATCATGGAACACGAACCAATTCGTGTTCCAGCAGCGCGGCTCATTTTCCGTAAAATAAAAGAAACCAAAATAAAGCACCCTGTGTTGATCACTAGTGCTTTCAGGGCGGCACCGTTAAATGAAGGCCCTAAAACGCTTTTAGTCAGCGGTGCTTCGATTGCTAAGTCCGCCGAATAATAATAATTGTGGTCGTGAGCTGGAGATAATTATTGACTAAAATACCAAAACTACCTGCTACATCGAATAACACCAACAACATAAAAACCAGTACCCACTCATCATCAAATTCAGTGTTAAAAAACCAAACAACAACCACTCTACCTGAAAATTTCGAAGAAAGATTGCTTCTGATCGAAGATCGAAAACAATTTCCATACAATTACAAACATGATTTAAAAGCCATTTTATGCTAATCATACAATTATAATCATATAATTATCATCCCTCATAATTACAGAGTATTTTTAAAATATGTAGTTAAAACGAAAACTTACCATATTTGAATGGACCAGATATTTCATTAACTACTATCATGGCCGGTTCAATAGGAAGAGCACAAGAAGGTTCTGGAGGTACGGTGGGTTTAGGTGTGGTCCGTGTAAACGATGGATGTGACGTTACTTCAGGAACAAATGGAACATCCGTTTCTTCTTCTTCCGAATCCTCATGATCAACCTCTGTCAGTATGTCTGGTTTTATTTCTTCTTCTTCTGTATCAACCAATACCGGGCGCTCTGTATGTGTTGGTTGTTCTGTTTGAGTTGGTGGCTCAGTATGAGGTGGCTTTTCTTCATCTGGAGGTGCACCGTCTCTACCTCCATCACCCCGAATTTTGGACCAATCTAAATTATAATCAAATGTCAGTTTTCCTACATAAGGTACTAATACTAAGTAATTAGTAGAAGAAAAGATACCACAGGAACCAGCGTGTTACTTTTTATTGTTGAAGAAAAGAAATGACGAAAGATACGCAATGAAAAGAAAATGCCATGTATTTTTCTTAGGCACACGATACACTCCCACGGAAAAGTTAGAGGTGCCTATAAATAATCGTAAAATCATTCAGACCGTTGTATTGGACAGATATTAGGTGTGTTCCAACACAAAGAAGCCGTTCAGGGATTGTGTTTTGTGATGGACTAGTTATGTGACGATCAACAACTAAATCATAAAAAGTAGTTCTGACACATCTGACAAACACATTGTATTTCTGTGTGTTGGAACACACCTTTAATATGCAGAAAATTCTTAGTTTTTTTTTGCAAAAAAGGTCAGTAAAATTTTGAACTAAATATTTGAAATAAGATTGCAGGATCAGAAAAAGATGTGAAATTAATTACAGTGAGTCATATGTGGCCAGCTCAGAAAAAAAAGAATTTGAAAAAAGTGTCCAAAATTCATTATTATCTTGCTCAGCACTCTTATAGTTATATTCACCACTCGCCTGCCATGCTAAGCACAAGGGGGGTATTTGTGACAATAGGTTCATTTTTACTGTTTGGAATTATAAATGATTTTTTATTGATATATGTTCTAGCTAAATGATATGGCAACATAACATTCTCACTTAGACTAAGCATGATGTTATTCAGTTGGCAACACATGTTAATAACAGGAGTGATATGTTCAAATTATGATTAGTCATAAAGAGATTTTTTAATTGAATAATTTAACCATTTTTCAAGATCAAACTTCCGCCAGAATATTAACTGCCAAGTTGAAATTCATATAATAAAAAATTCTTGTATAAATTGATCGCAATCAATCAAGAAACTCGCTCAATATATACCAAAGAGAAATCAAGTTAGGAGATAGGAAGATAACATTTACAATGAAAGAAAAGCAAGAAATCGTGAAGAAATGGAGATTCAAATGAAAGATAGACCTCAATATATTTAGATAACCGATAATCTATAATGCTGTTCTGGTCAGTCTCAAACGTCACAAAATATTGATTGATCCGACAAATTGTATGTATAAGTATAAAATTTAGCATAGTGAAACAATTTAGGCATAAGACTGTGTTCTTTGCAGCCGGTTACATATATAATAATAAAATAATTAATGAATATGTTATAACCTGGGCCAAATGGATCTTCTGTGTAGTAGTCTGGCGATAAAGTGGTATGTTTTGGAAGTTCCATTAAAGGCGGTAATGGTGGCACTGGAACAAAAAGTAATTATAAGTATTAAAAATTTAGCTTTGAGGCTGTGTTCACCTGTAGTGGATATGGAAAAAAGTTCCCATAAATATTAGGGTGTATCAAAAATAACTAAATTTGATCCAATTACTCAGTTTTAGGCCAAGTATGACTTAATCGTATTAGAATACTATTCTAATATATTTTAATTTCACACCTTACTGTTAACATTTTTGAACTTTAAAAGAAAAATTCCTACACTTCAATACAAAAAAAGCTTTTAGGAAATTTATAATCTTTTGGCCTGTAGGTCCATAGAGACAACTTTTTACCAACTTGAATTTTTTTTATACACCCTAATAAATATATGTCCTTAAGTGATTTGTTAATGAGTTAACTGTAAAAAAATTGTTGTGAAAAAAAAACTAATTACCTGTATGATCAATGGAACTAATATCATCCGTTGCGTCTAGCAAACATTTGCCCAACTTATCACCTAATCTGTCAGTGGAATTAGCAAAGTTGATAATTGTTCCTTTAAGTGTTGCATCACCGATGCAACCTTCAAAAGATTTATTTGTTGCAACATTGCCCTTCTTTATCATGTATTCTTCAGGAGCACCGCCAACAAACAGCTGGCCAACTGTTATGAATAGGGATTTTGGAGGAGAATCAGCGCTAGAAATAAACATTTAAAAACCAGTTCTTATCAGCAATTTGTTACTTTGCTACTTACTTTGCTACTTTGTAGTCATAATCATCTAAGTCCAATCGTAGTTCGGTCTCATTATGTCTGATGGTGACTACATGCCATTCGCCATCATCAAAGTTGTCTATTGATCTAAGTTCAGTCTTCTGGCTAATCAACACTAATTTGCCATCATGAAGTGCCAGTGAGACACTGGAGGCCTGTTCTTGATCGGTAGCATAAAAGATTATACCGTGTGGTTCTTTTGTCTTAAATTTGAGCGTCATCTTAAAGTCGTTATTTACGTGCAGAGGATCAATCTTAATGTACGCTCTTGGTCGTGATTTCATAAATGACACCAATCTTGCAAACTAAATTTAAAAACCAATATTAAACTGACGTATAATAGCAACAAGAAAGGTCTCACCTTAACTGGACATCCAGGTGTGACACCGTACGCCCTGTAATTTTGATTCAGGTCGATGGGATTCTTCATAAGAACATTGTCAATGCAGCCATCAAAGTCTGTATTTGTCACATCCATGAAGTTATGCTTGCCAGGGTAGCCACCAAAGAAGAGATAGTCTGACTGTTCCAATGTATTCCCAGAAATGGCTTCAGGAGATTTAGTTGTAATTTGTTCGTCATCAACTTGGAACACGCCGTCAGATCCAGATCGTCTTGCGCTAATTGTGTGCCAGCTCCCATCATTATAAGTGTCTGTTGTGTACCACACCATTGTACCATGGCCTAAATTATACTATAACAAACAAAAAATAATTAGCAACATACACAAAAGAAAAGTGTCCAGTACCTTATAAAGAACTCTGCCATTTCTTAATTCCAAGGCTAAGAATGTTTTGCCTTTGCCATACAAGAACAGCAAGCCTTCGGTGGCATAAGTCTTAAACCTCAATTGTATTTCCGAACGTAGCTTGAGTGATTGAGTAGATCTAGCATCAACAATAGCATAACCTTCACCATTAAATCTATACCCGGTGCTAGGATTGAGATTCTTCAAACGATCCCTATAAATATGTCGCTGAATTATTTTAAACTAAGTAGTACTAATTAAACATACCTTTCAAATGCACCACGGTGATTTTCAAAGCCGCTATTGAAGTTCCATAAAGACACTGGCGTCTCACCAATGACCAAATCTTCTACTTCCCCTTGGAATGAACTCTGTCTTACAGTATCTTGCATTTTGAATTCAGATGGGTAGCTTCCTACAAAAAGTTTTGAATGGTTTCTGTCTAGGTTAAATACAGTATAAGGGCCTTCTAGAGCTTGTTCTTTCTCATGTTTTTCCCAATTTCCATGGCCCATATCTTCTACAATGGTCAATTTTGCATTCAAACCAGTTCTAAAAATGTAAATGTTTATGTTAAAAATGTAATAGATATAATAAAATGTAATAGATCCAACCTGTGTTTTAACTTATAGCATTTTCGTTTGGTAAAACTCAGGCGTACTAGTTCGTGTGCACTGGTGCAATTTCTCACGAGTGTAGTGCAAGCGAGTGCAAACAGAACACGCATTGGAGCCATACTGCACTCGCCAGCACGAGCTCCCGGAGCTCGTGGAGAAAAATTTGCACTTAGTGCAGATTGTGCTGCACCAGGTTTCCAACAAAACACGAAACACTCTGTGAGTGCAACCAGCAGAAGACAAAACTGTGCACTGGTGTGCCCAAGTTTTACCAAAAGAAAACGCTATTAAAGTTATGAATGACTGGTAAGTTGTATGGACCACATAGCGTTTTATAAGTTTTGTATAAGTTCATAAGTTCACCTTCACCTTTGTTTCTTAACATCTTTATATTTGATTCATCCCTATATCAGCATTTTTGTACAAGATTTTTCAACGAAACAATTTGTTTCTTCGTAGATGCTTGCTTATCAAAAAATATCATTATTTCTCATTTGATACCTACTATTAAACTACTACACTATTATTTTTTTGCTAAATCATGACACAATCTTTATGAATTTCTAGGCAATGTGTCAATATGAAAGGATTAAAAAAATCAGCACAAGACTACAAAAGTTATGGAACATTGGCAACCAGAAATATTTACATTTGAAATCATGGCATACTTCGACTACAATCATTTATAATGACCTATATATTTGTTCCTACCTTTCAATAATAAATTGGTACCATATGTCCTCTGATACATATTTTTGGTTGACGATTCTTTCAGGACCATTTCCTAATTCCACTGTTAAAACAGGATATCCATTTTCTATTTCCAAAGCCATAAAATCATCCTAAAAATTATAATAATTTCAAAAATAACATAATATAAAAATATAATAATTAATTATAATCTACTTACGGTGCTAGTCTTTCTTAGTTTTGTGTCAACACCATTTCCTAAATATAGTAACAGTCCATTTTGTTCTTTTGTTTTAAAGTAACCTGATATGTATGTTGACGTACTTAAATCTGGTAATGATTCAGGGTTTCTAAGCTCTAATGTGGTATTCCGTTCCAGTTGAAGGCCAACTTTAATTCTGTTGGCAATATCTCGAGCTAAGGTAATTTGCCTAGTTAACTTTTTAATCTTTTCTTGCAAATTTTCAGTCAATCCTTCTAAGTTACCCTCGGTTTGATAATCTTTCAAACTTTCCATAATATTTGGTAATTTGTTGTTTATTACTTCTAATTGCTGTTTAACTTGGACTATATGTCTATTGGTGTCATCAAGTTTCTTTGGTAGATTCTTTGCTTCACTTGTTTGATGTGGGACATCATTATAATTATTACCAACCTGCTTTAAAGTATCTTGGGTTCGTGAATCAGCTTTGTGAGTTATTTCTAATGCTTCAAGCAATAACGCGTCAACTGACTGATTTGGATAGGTTCTAATAAATTCATCAATGTGGTCAACTTGATCTTCGTTTTTCCCATGTAATGATCTTATTTTCCTAGATTTAACTGCTGTTTGCAAGACTTTTGGTTTCAACTCTTTGTTAATATCCTGTGTAGCAGAATGAATATCATCCAAAAGATTTGAAGCATTATTGCGAGCTTCATCCACTTTATTCTTCAAGTCCTCTCTTAAAGTTGATACATCACTCACATAATCCTTACTTTGTTCAGCTGCAGTATAAGCTTCTTGTATGGCAGTCACTATGTCGTTATAAGCATTAGCCGCTTTAATTGCATTTGCAGATGTTTCTACAGTTGTGTGAAAAATTTCATCGAGTTCCTCAGCACGACGAGATAAATTGTTTGCGTGGCCTTCTACATCTGGCATTTTATCTTCTATCTTTTCCAACTGATCATCCTTCAAACCTAGAGTATTGGTATATTCTGACAAAGGTTCATCCATGGCTTGTTTTCCTTCCGATAAGTTTTTGTATGATTTGTTTGCGTTTGCCAAGTTTAAGGAAGCATTTATTAAAAATGCATCAGCATCCTGTAGTTGATTCTTAGCCTCCTGTGTGTAGTTAACAATGTTTTCAAACTTCTTTTGAATTTTATCCTTGCTGTAATAAAAAAAAAAAACATTTCAATATTCCATAAAAAAATAAACAATATTGATCAAACCAAAATTTTTGGGATTTATTCAATACTTAAAAAAAACATTATTAATACAAAAAAATATATATAATAATACAGTAATACAAACAAAGGCAAGCTCACGTAGACAAAAATGCCTGTGTGCAAGATATGCAAATACAACAAAACGAGAAATACAATACAATACAATACAATACAATACGTTTATTTCCGCAAAATACATTGTACAGGGAAAAAGTCAAAAGGAAATATAATATAATATAATATAACAGTGTATTTCATGTTCTTCTAATAATTTGTTCGAATTCCCGTGCTTCATATATTGGGTCCTGTAACAAGAGACGTTTCAGGTCCTTCTGGAATATTTTGTTGGGTTTCTCCCTCCAGGTTGTTGGTAGCAAATTAAGCAATTCGAGATGCCTGTGTTGGTCAGCTGTTGTATTTATGCGGTGGAAGGGCACATTGATTTGGCTTGCGTTCCGTAGGTCTCGGTTTGTCAAGTTTCCTCTGTTCTGCATGGTGTGCACCACACGTCTTGCACGCAGCAGCTGCTGGTATATATATGTAGCTGGTAAAGTCATGATGTTGAACTTCAAAAATAGAGGCCTGCAGTGAGTCGTCGAACTGGCTTGGTCTATGGCGCGCACTGCTTTTTTCTGCATGACGAGTATCTTCTTTGCATGTGCTGACTCTCCCCACAATTCCAAACCGTAGCTGAGCCTCGAGTGGAAAAGGGCGTGGTATGCTGTTAGTGCTGCATCCTGTCCCACTATTTGCCGAATTCGTCTGATGGCATATGTTGCTGTAGCTAGGGTTTTCATCAGAGCCTGCACATGATTTAACCACGTAAGACGTGTGTCGAGTGTGATACCAAGTAATTTTGCTGATGTTTTTTCGGTGCTGGAGTTACGTGCGCTGGTAAAGTGTATCCTCGATGTCTTGTCCTCGTTCAGCACTAGACCGTTCACCTGAAACCACACCCGGGCTTCTGCTATCGCTTTTGCAGACTTGACATGAAGATTTTCTTCTTCTGCATCTCTGACGATTAACGTAGTGTCGTCTGCAAACAGAATGGTGTTGCCGGAGATGTTGTTCGGCAGGTCATTGACGAATAGGCAAAACAGCAGGGGACCCACCATCGAGCCCTGAGGTACTCCACTCCTAGTACTCACAACCTTACTGAGCATTCCGTCAGTGCAAACCGTCTGCGTCCTATCGTCCAGGTACGATTTGAATACCTTTAGCGGCTGTCCTCGGATGCCGTATGATTCCAGCTTTGCCAGGAGTCGGGAATGTTGAATGCAGTCGAATGCCTTAGATAGATCACACATTACAGCCTCTGATTCCTCTCCCTCTTCCATTGAGTCCCATACAATGTCCAGGAGTGCTCGAACTGCATCTATGGTATTTTTTCCCTTTGTGAAGCCATATTGGTGGTCGGTTACAGTGTTCTGTTTTTGTAGGAACGCAGAAAGCCTCGTCAATAAAGCAGATTCAAGAATTTTTGAACAAGCTGGCAGTATTGCGATTGGTCTATAGTTCGAACAATTTGTAGGATCCCCCTTTTTGTAGATAGGCGTTATCTTAGCAATTTTCAGTTTGCTTGGTATTCGAGCAAATTCAAAGCAAGCGTTGATAGTTTCCGCCAATGGTTGTGCAATAAATTGGGCACTAAGTTGTAAGAGTCTTGTATTTAGGTTGTGTATATCCATTGCCGACTTTGCTTTTAAGTTGTTGATGATACTTCTGATTTCTTCAGGTGTCACTGGCGTCAGAAAAAAAGACTTACTTGCGTAGGGCAGATTTACTTCAGTTGCAGTTGGTCCCACATTAAGTTCATCTGCTGCTGTGGCGAAGAAGGTGTTAAGTTCGTCTCTCGAAGGCTGATGAAGATCGGATTTTTGCTGTGATTTGGTTTCTTTGTTGATTATTTTCCAAAGGTCTTGTTGTGGATTGTTTGATGTCTGTATACAGTTATAGTAATGTCCTTTTTTTTCACTTTGTATATACTTAAAATAGAAATCTTTGTAGTTCTTCAAAATGGTTTTCAATTCCTCTCCCCCCAAGCGGTTATACGTTTCTTGAATTAGTCCTAGTGTTTCTTTTATTTGTATTGCTTCTCTGGAAGGTCTGAAGGCTTTTTTATTTGTATTGTTTGGTCGTTTTGTTTTTAGCGGGAAGGCTATATTTACAATGTGCAAGTAAGTAGACAGAAATTTGTCGTACTTATCTTCTGGACTTTCTTGGCTTCTGACCTGGTTCCAGTTCTCTTGCTGGAGTAGGTTTTGGAGTATGTTACGCCCCTCTTCTGTTAACGTTCTTGATTTATGGCCAGTAAGTTTGTTGTCTTGATGGTAAGGAACTGTTAAACAAATTCCATGGTGATCTGAGAGGCTATGGGTGATAACTTCCGTAGAGTATTCTTCAATATTTGTGAATATATTATCTATCGTTGTCTTTGATATGGGTGTAACCCTAGTATACTCCATGGTGGTTTTTTTTAGACCAAAGCTGTTCATTGTGTTTGTTAGCTCCTGTGCATTTATATTGTCGGTGGATGTGTCGATGTTGAAATCACCGGTTAAGATAATTTTTGTTTTCGGGTTGTAGCGGTTTAGAAGACCGGAGAGTAATGATGATATCGTTTCCAAAAAGATTTGAATATTTCCACATGGGGATCTGTAGGTTGTCATTACAATAATATTTTTGTCTTTCAGATATATACCAGCCATCTCACAGTCCCTGTCAATCGAGCTTTCTGTTAGTTCAGGGATTACAATATACTGTGTTTTGGAGTTTACAAAAATACCCACCCCTCCATGCTTGTATGTTGAGCGAACATACATGCTTGCGTGGATAAATGAACTTATGTTGTAGGTGTTCCTATTGTAGTTGGTTAGCCAATGTTCTGCAATGCACAGTATATCCAGGTTATAGGTGTGTGCCAGTATTTCTATAGCGTCGATTTTATTAGTTATACATTGGACATTCAAATGCATAACCGAAAAGTAAACCGAAAAGATATATATTATACAAACAACAATAAAAAAACTGTTTCGTATAAAAATTATAGACAGTAAATGAATTATTATAACATAAAAGGATCATCAAACAAAATAGAGGCTAAAAGTATTACAAATATATATTTACAATACTACTTCATTTTCTAAATTTTCTAATAAAATCTTTTAATGATTGTTATTCCTAGTCTAAAGTCTTTCTCGCGATATTACTAAAAATCAATTCAATCTATTATGATCAGAGAGTTGCAGGGTTATTTGTTGAATTATAAAGAATTTATATGTGAAAGGATGATCATAATTTGTTGAATTTTTTTGAAGACTACAAATTCAATGTTCTTTTTCTGCTGTACACCGTCCGTACACAAAACGCAGTTTCAATGAATATTTAATAAAGGCAAGTTAAAAATTAAATCCAAAACATATAGAGTAACAAAATTAATCATTACGCAATGAAAGAAATTATGGAATTATCAATTTGAACTTCGTGAACGACGGGTAGAATTTAAAATGGCCGCCATGAGCACGCGCAACGACGTTTGTTTATCGCCGTGTTCAGTCGCGAGCTGCAAACTGTCATGGCAGATATTTAGGTTAGGAGTTCTGTTGTTCAATATTCGCGGTTTGTTTATGACAAGTGCGGTAATTATGAGTCATTGACTGAATATGTTGCCGACAACGGGATTTTTCAAAGACATTGACTGTCCCTACTACTATGATAGCACGTGCGGTAGACCCTATTGTCACTTTAGGCATAGGAAAAGAAACCAAGACTCTTCAGAAGATTCCCAAGATGGTACGGAGAATAAACTTCAAGTTCCGACGTACAATCCAACGCCAAAAAGTCAACTACAACAAGCTAGAAGCCATATACCAATTAGTTACGTACCAGACATCGTCGTGCGAACGGAGAGGTCATATCGGAACCCACCAACATATAGCATGTCCGACAAATTGACCTACAAGCCCACACCACTCAGTGAATTAACAAAAACTATTAAAACAAATGCCTCAATTGTTGAAGAAGATGACATTCAAACAAATGAAGAGGAGATACTTTGCAAGAACGTTGAACCTGAAACTATTTCTAACAGTGACGATATTAATTTTGAGGAGCTTTCAACCGAATTTGATATGATTGATGATATAATTAATGAAGAATCTATTGCAGAATGTACCGAAGTCAGTAATAATAATCTGCCTAGCAATGACGATAATCAAATCAATAAATCAAAGAGCAAAAGTAACAGTAGCAAAGAAGTTAGATCGTCAAGTAAAAATGAACATAAATCACACAAGTCAAAATCGAGTAGTAGTAAGTCAGAAAAGCATACCAGTAGAAGTCACTCTAAAATGGATAAATCAAAAGACCGCAAACATAGAGGAGATGGCAGTAGTAGCCGGAGGAGTAGTACTACAAAGGATACAGAGAAAAATAGCAGTTCAAAATCCAGTAGTTCTAAAACTCGGGAGGAAAATTCTAAAAATTTTAGCAAACATAATGATTTGGAAAAAAGTAAACATAAGCATAGAAGTAGAGAGAAAATTGATGACAAGCAAAAAATTAAGGATGATAAGAAAAATAAAGATAGGGACACAAAAGATTCACATAGAGAATCTAAAGACAAGCATAAAGAATCTAGAAACAAAGATCACAATAAGTCAAAATACGTATCAAAACATAAGGAAAAAAGTAAGCCAAGCAAAGAAAAAGAAACAAAAAAGAGTGTTAGTGAAAACGAGGAAAAAGGTCGTATCAGTAATCAAGATATCAGCGATTCCGAAGATGTAGGTGCAGATAATTTCTTGGATAATTTTGACGACGATGATGACGCAAAGTACACTTCTGTGGAAGAAGAATGTTTCCGGATATTTAACGAATATAAACCAGAGCCCATTAATCCTCCAGATCCACTACAGAAAGAAGCAGAGGCGGAATACATTCCAACACCCAAAAAGCGTATTGCGCATCAAGGTGCAGAAAATAATTATGTGCCAAAAATTACCCATGCTCCACCAAATCCTTCTCAAAACCCAGCATTAACAATGATGAATCGCTTTAAGGCAGCAAAAATAGCACAAGCCAATAACGAACAAAATAATATTTTTGGTGCTGTTAGGAGCATTAAACGTTCCTACAGTGAAGATGAAGATACTAAAAGTAGTGTTAGTAGAAGCGTTAAGGTGCCGAAAATCACCTTACCGAAAGAAAAACCAAAAAAGGAAAATTTGTCGTTATCGGTAATTGATGACATAATTAACGGTACTACTTCACAATATGTTCCTACTAAAGTTTCCAACGAATTCCTTATGAAAGCTAAAGTTAAGAAAATAGCACCAGTTCAAAATATAAACTTATTCCAGCAAGCCAAGGCAAAAGCAGAATTAGCTAAACGTAATGCAGTCGCAACAAAGACGCCAATTCAAACTTTAGGAAAAGGCACTAAGAGAGTTGCCCATGTACCAGATATGTCGATGGGAGACTTGCCAGATGTATTGCAACCGGACAACAAAAAAATTCCTGTTAACGTCAGAACTAGATACTTAACGATGATTGCTGACGAATGTTTAAAATTATACCTACTAAAACATGATGCTTATGAAAGAGCGTTAAATGAGGAGTTGAAAGTTGTAGAAAGGTGTGCTGCTGTAATAACCTATAGAAATTCCGCAATGTTGACAGTGAACAGACTAAGAAAAGAGTTGCAAGAGAGGAACGCCAAGGGACTAGGCCCAATTTCTGGTGATAACGTTGAAGAGTCTGATAAAAATTCTCAATTTAAAGGTAGGAAATTTTATGTCAACATTTTACAGTACACGTTGACCGAGGAAGATCTAGACATTCATGGATACCCAAGAGAAGGCCCTGTGCCTGGTAAAGCAGTTATTAAAACTCAGAAACAAATGCCCAAAGTGAACTTGAACCCAAACCAAAGATTGTGCTGTCGGTGTTATAAAGTTTATACAGTCGATGATAGAGGAATGCCATCATATGAAGAAGAATGTGTATACCATCCTTTGAAAAAGAGAACTATTCGTGGAGATAGAATATATTTATGCTGTAAAAGTTCAGAAGACTTCGGGTGCGTCACAGCCAATACGCATGTCTGTGAAACAGAAGCTGAGTTAGAAGGCTATCAAACAACAATGGAACCAGAACGAGATGATGATCCTAGAAGTTTTGCAGTTTACGCGTTGGATTGTGAAATGTGCTATACCACAAAAGGTTTAGAATTAACCAGAGTAACAGTTGTTGATTCTCAATGTAAAACAGTTTATGAATCCTTGGTGAAACCGTTAAATTCAATAATAGACTATAATACACAATTTTCTGGTATAACCAAGGACCAAATGGATCGAACGAGTACTAGTATATTGCAAGTGCAGGCCAACATTCTGCATTTATGTAATTCGAGAACAATCTTAATCGGCCATAGTTTGGAGTCTGACATGAAGGCACTGAAAATAATTCACAGCAATATCATTGACACGGCAGTATTGTTCCCGCATCGGTTAGGTCTGCCACTTAAGAAGGCATTGCGTGTGTTGGCCAGCGAGTTCTTAAAGAAGATCATACAAAGTAACATAAATGGACACGACAGTGCCGAGGACGCGTTGACGTGTATGGAGTTAGTGGTATGGAAGTTAAAGGAAGACCTCAAAACTCGTGGGGTTAAAGCATAAGTTTTTTGTTATTATTATATTTAAATATACGTTTCTGGATAATACTCTACTGAATTTGATTACTAATTCAAGAGAACTTTTTGTACCATGTACAAATTAATATTAAGGAATAAAGTTATTGTTTTTTTCATATATTTTGTTTTAATTGATAATAAAAGAATTGTTATCCTATGAAGTCACAAATTATATGATATGCTACTGTCTATCAGAGGAAAGTATGTACTCATTTCAAACAAGGTCACCATTCTTCACTTCCTTCTGTAATGATTATTCTCTATTTTTAGAATAAAAATTTTGTGTGGTCTTTGACCTCGGATGTTGTATTAAAATCTTATCTACGCAGAAATAAAGCAAAAGGTTACATTTTAAATTGACAAATGAATTCAAATAGTAATTTAAAGGATTTTTTATATTTATTATTACTAATCTAAGAAACATGTTCATATGCACCAGCGTTGTATTATTATTATCATACAACAGACTTAGTTGTCCATAAAAAGCTCCGACAGATTTTTATTAGAAAGCCTAATATTGACGTATAAACAGCTATTGCTATAAGTATTAGAATTTGAATTAATTGGGTAAGTATTAGTAAAGTAAAAATGATATCCCATGCTTAGCTTTCCAAGTTATAGCTTAATTGCGTTTACAAAATTGTTGCAAGCAGTGGCAAACTGGGCAGATTACCAGTTTGAAACCAGTGAAAAGGCCCCGAAATAGCATTTGTTAACAGAGTTTGTTAAAATTTGCTACTAGTGAACTTTTAATTAGACGTTAAATTTTCATAAATGTAGGTTTTTTTTTAAACTGGTAGGCTGTTGTACACAATTAGACCTGCGTTGCTAAGGAAATGTCTACCTTTACTTATGTCTGTGTATATACCTATATATACCGGGAAAAAAGTACTCACTTTTTTACCGTGGAAAAAGTAATGTCATAAAAAGTGACATTTTATTACCTGTCAACAGAGATAAAATGTCAAACTTTTTTCCCGTCACAGAAAAAATAGTTATTTATTATACAGGGGAAAAAGTACTAGATGTTAGCTCGAGGTTGTATAGTCTCCCGCCGCGAAGCAAAGGGAGACAAAAAAACGAGAGCTAAAATCTAACACATTTTCCCGTGTAAAATGCTTAATTATTTTTTCTGTGACCGGGAGAAATGGCGATGTTATATTGAAATAGTATATTACATTACAAGAGCTGTAACTAGCATATTACGTGCGAGTGGAAAGTTAACATACGAGCCGCGAAGCGGCGAGTTTTGTTATTTTCACGAGCACGTAATATGCTAGTACAGCGCGAGTATTGTACATAATTTTACCTACGACCGACAATTTCAATAAATTGTATCAAAAATGTCAAATAAATAACGGTAAGGATATTTGACGGTTGTCGATGTTTGACGGTATTCGCGCGACATCTATTGCAACTACGCAGTACTTTGTCTGAAGTGTCGATACAAAATTCCAATACAAATCCAACATAAATGTTTACAAGCATGTCATATATGTTACAGCTCGAGTATTGCACTTACTTACAACCAAAAATTTCAATAAATATAAATTGTATCAAAAATGACAAATAATTAATTAAAACATTCGCGCGACATCTGTCATTATGACATTAGGTCGTGCGTAAAATACACAAACGCACACGTTTGTTATAAGCGATATACGAGCGAAGCAGTCCGTGACGTAAGGGACGTTTACACATATGGTCGTAGGTAATAGTATATTACATTACAAGAGCTGTAACTAGCATATTACGTGCGAGTGGAAAGTTAACATACGAGCCGCGAAGCGGCGAGTTTTGTTATTTTTCACGAGCACGTTATATGTGTGTACAGCTCGAGTATTGTACATAGTTTTACCTACGACCGACAATTTCAATAAATTGTATCAAAAATGTCAAATAAATAAAGGTAAGGATATTTGACGGCACGACGGGTGACAATTATTTGACGGTATTCGCGCGACATCTATTGCAACTACGGAGAACTTTGTCTGAAATGTCGACCGAAAATTCCAATACAAATTCAACATAAATGTTCACGAGCATGCAATATATGTTACAGCTCGAGTATTGCACTTACCTATGACCGAAAATTTCAATAAATATAAATAGTATCAAAAATGACAAATAATTAATCAAAATATTTGCGCGACATCTGTCATTATGACATTAGGTCGTGCGTAAAAAACACAAACGCACACGTATGTTATAAGCGATATACGAGCGAAGCAGTCCGTGACGTAAGGGACGTTTACACGTCGGTCGTAGGTAATAGTATATTACATTACAAGAGCTGTAACTAGCATATTACGTGCGAGTGGAAAGTTAACATACGAGCCGCGAAGCGGCGAGTTTTGTTATTTTTCACGAGCACGTTATATGCGTGTACAGCTCGAGTATTGTACATAGTTTTACCTACGACCGACAAATTCAATAAATTGTATCAAAAATGTCAAATAAATAAAGGTAAGGATATTTGACGGGTGACAATATTTGACGGTATTCGCGCGACATCTATTGCAACTACGGAGAACTTTGTCTGTAGTATCGGCCAAAAATTCCAATACAAATTCAACATAAATGTTCACGAATATGCAATATATGTTACAGCTCGACTATTGCACTTACCTACGACCGAAAATTTCAATAAATATAAATAGTATCAAAAATGACAAATAATTAATCAAAATATTCGCGCGACATCTGTCATTATGACATTAGGTCGTGCGTAAAAAACACAAACGCACAGCCAAACGCACACGTTTGTTATAAGCGATATACGAGCGAAGCAGTCCGTGACGTAAGCGACGTTTACACATACGGTCGTAGGTAATAGTATATTATTCTATGAGCAAGTAATGTTAGCAATTTCTCACGAGAACGAAGTTTGCAGCACGAGCCGTAGGCGAGTGCTGCAAAGCGTTCGAGTGAGAAATTGCCATTACTTGCGAATGGAATACTATACTTTTTCTACGACCATGCAACGAAATTTTATAAATTAATTTTTGTGCATATAGGGACGGCTGTATGTCACTATGACGGTTTACAGGATTTTGACAGATTAAAATTGTTTGGTGCGCCTTGTCACTTAGCGACGTTGTCAATGCCTTGACAATGTCGCTAAGCAGTGTATCAACAATTTGGAAATGAAAAATCCAGAGATGTGATTGGTTCTAAAGCCGTGAGGAATGAAATATTTCTCACTACTGGCGGGGTATGAAGAGCCAGGAATGAAATATTTGTCATGTGTGTGGGGAATGGTTAGTATTACTTATCATAAATTGCCATGATAATGAATGCATTCCTCAATAGGAGTAGAAAAAACATATTACTACAATATATTAAAGTCAATCGATGTGACATTTGAATTTTTAAACTGGTAGGCTGTTATACACAATTAGACCTGCGTTGCTAAGGAAATGTCTACCTTTACTTATGTGTATACCTATACCTATATATATACCGTGAAAAAAGCACTCATTTTTTCTCGGGGAAAAAAGTAATTTCATAAAAAGTGACAATTTATTACCTGTCAATAGAGATAGAATGTAAAACTTTTTCCCCGTCACAAAAAAAACTATTTCTTTTAAATTTTAGTGAAACAAGTTGTGTATGTAATACATTTTGTAAATGAATTTCTGCTGCTTAGTAGACTAGATTCTGGAAAATCAGCATGCGAAATTACAAAACCATAGCAGGTTTTCTTGTGTGATGAAAAAAAATCAAATTTTAAAAGAAAAAAATAAATAAATCAGTCATCAATTTTGTGAACAAAATGCACTTGGAACATATAAAATAAAATATTTGGGGAACATGATAAAGAAACCAAAATAAGTATGAAATCTAAAGAACGTGGATGGGAAAATGTTTTGTTTATACATGTATGGTAAAATGTATGTTTGTAATATTATATGATAATTTATATTATCTTCCAAATACATGGGAATCGTGTTTCTTTGAATAATACACAGATGGTATAGGCATTGACTTACTCATTGTTGATGAAAAAAAAAACATTTTTTCCTTTAAGCTATAAAAGATATAGATATTAGATACAAAAGACAGACATTAATTTTTGTTTTTAATTTTTAACTCAAACACCAAATCAAATAAAAAAAAACAGGATGTCTGTGTTTTGTAGATGCCTAAAAATTAAAATAGGCATGTAAAATTTGTTTTGAGATCCAACAGCAAAAAATACCCAAGTCAATGTTGATTTAGATTTTCGACTTATTTTGGTTTCTTTTATATGTACCCGAAATATTTGACATTTACTTCATTTGGAAACAAAACTATTTAATATAAAATTTACAACCATTTTAAAAAATACCATTACTGTAAATTTAATTAAAGCTGACACAATCTGATGCAACATTCCCTAATAATACTGGTAATAACTAGATGCAAAAAATTAAATTATGTATGTTTTTATTTATTTTACGGTGAAAAATAAATATTTTTATCTACGACTCACATATAATAAGTTCACGTATCTATGACTATATAATCCCCATCATTATAAGCGCCAATGATTATAGTGACACTAGCGTTGTATAATCATGACAGTTCGTTCAAATAATGACGTCATTATTTGAACGAACTGTCATCATTATACGAATGTACTGTCAAAGTCTGGCAAAACCCAGGGCCGCGTTAAGGCATGATAGCGCCCTAGGCATTTTTCTTTTTGCCGCAAAAAATTAAATTATGTATGTTTTTATTTATTTTACGGTGAAAAATAAATATTTTTATCTACGACTCACATATAATAAGTTCACGTATCTATGACTATATAATCCCCATCATTATAAGCGCCAATGATTATAGTGACACTAGCGTTGTATAATCATGACAGTTCGTTCAAATAATGACCTCATTATATGAACGAACTGTCATCATTATACGAATGTACTGTCAAAGTCTGGCAAAACCCAGGGCCGCGTTAAGGCATGATAGCGCCCTAGGCATTTTTCTTTTTGCCGCAAAAAATTAAATTATGTATGTTTTTATTTATTTTACGGTGAAAAATAAATATTTTTATCTACGACTCACATATAATAAGTTCACGTATCTATGACTATATAATCCCCATCATTATAAGCGCCAATGATTATAGTGACACTAGCGTTGTATAATCATGACAGTTCGTTCAAATAATGACCTCATTATTTGAACGAACTGTCATCATTATACGAATGTACTGTCAAAGTCTGGCAAAACGCAAAACCTACGTGGATGACAGTTATTTGACAGTTCGCCTCTCCATCATTGACAAACATATTTAAAATATTTTGCATAAAATGAAATTTATGAGTCGTAGATAAAACGTCGTATTTGACGCGCACATAACGGATATAAATCGCTCGCATGATTACACGCTCGCCTACGGCTCGCGTGTAAACTTCATGCTCGCGATTTATATCCTTAGTTATGTGTTCGTCAAATAATATACTATTGATTACTGGCAAAATACAGAAACAAATTTTATGTAAATCAATAAATGTCTTGCTACTGCGCATGGAACCGGGCAAAACAATTTCTATTTTCATTATTTTATCAAATAACTATTAGATATTTCTTAGATAGTTCTATTTGATATTTTAGACAATTTATTGTATAGAGTATAAATGCCGGCCATGCAGCTCAGAACTAATGTGAAGTCCTTCCTTTTATTTTGCATAACAGTATTATGCGAGAATTACACTATGAAAGTTTTGACAATTTTGTTTGAGAAGTCCTTGTCAAAGGTTTTATGCAAATTTCATGAAAGATTAATGTGTATAAAAATAATGATTTATGTAATTTTCAAGCAAAATGACAACCGTGGCATTTGTGTATTGTTATTTGCACTATACCATCGCATTTCTCATATTAGCTTAAAATTGTCTGGACAGTTCACGAAGGACTTGAAAAATCCACTTAAATGAAGAACTTGACAAAGAAAGTTGTTAAAACTTCGCTGGTGTAGGTAAGTTAAGCATTATATTTTATGAATGGGAATGAATCAGATTTTTGCAACAATTTTTTGTTTTCTTGATTTTGGTAAGTGGTCCCGTAGTGCAGGCAAATTAAATTGAGATTGTGTACTAATTGTAGACAGCAGTTTTAACACTCAAATTGTACAGGGGCTTATAAGGAAAGTACAAAAATGCAAGGCAGGGGGTGGTATAGTGTAGTTTGGGTGGGTTGAAATGTGGTGTAAAATATATTTTTGCGTTTTCCGGTGAAAAGCGGCTATCAGAAAACTTTAGATCATAAAAAAATCTACAACATTCATAAATGTCACTTTTTACTAATTTCCAAGAAAATGCCAATGCAAAAACGATTTTTTTGCTTTTTATTTTTCATTATTGCAAAAATAAATTAATTTTGATGAAATTTTGTAAAAGCATGCATTTTTATGTCTTAAATAAGCATACAGTTTTGTATATACAAATACCAAGATATTCATATTGTTACGTAGCTCTTAATGGGGGACGGGTCTAGGTCAGGATGGAGATGTAAATAAAAGTCGCAGTGTTGTCTACATAGGTCGTGTATTGCTGATCACACGGAATTCCAATATTACAGCTGACTGGCGATCGTGAAACACGATCGTTGAGCGTATACTATACTCAGGTGCTGCAAATTACTGATTGATCCCTACCTATCCCATGCCGTGGCTTTTATATGAATTTGGCAAGACGTCATGACCTGCTTTAGGCCCCCAAAAATCCTGAGTTTGGATTCTTGGTTGCACACGACTTTTTGATATAAGTAAATGTTAATCTGCACGCTTTGTACTCGTGCCACAAGGAATTTCCTTTGTTCTATATCAAAAAGCCTGACGCCTGCATTTCTGACTGGCGGACGGGTTAAATGACCTGCCCTAAATTATATAATGCAATGTACTATACTTTCGTCACAATATTAGATATTCAGTTTTTTCAGTCAAAATCTTTTTTTTTAAATAAATTCTTCTGGTGCTCATTTTTTTACTTATACTTTTTGAAACAATAATAGAAAATATTAGTTCCTATTTAACAATTTATGCTCAAAAATTGCGAAACTCAAAATGAGTTTTGCAACAATGAATTTGTCAGTAATTGTCCATAATTTGTATAACATTATTAACAAAAATTAAAAAAACTGATTACCTCATTCGATTATACGGAAAAAATAAAAGAAATGAAAGACAGTTTCAAACAATGAAATTGTTTGACTCGAAACTTATTTTTTTACACTAATTAAATAAACATAAAATTAGAGTCAAAAAATATCCAATATATAAGTTGTAGATCATGAAAAACCTGTAACTTTTGTACAGGTTACTATATAATATATCCTTAAATCTTCCGAGAAAAATGCAAATAATTCTTTTTTTAGTATTTTTTACTTTTTATATTCCCATAAGCCATTTCTTGTAATTGCGAAATAAGTTGTGAAAGTAATCGATGCGGATATCGGTAACACAGACTGCACTCTACTGATTATGAACAACTAACGCAGTCTTTGCTGAAGTCCAGGAATAAATTGCTGGCTGAAGAATTTAGTGATCTTGAAGAAACATTTCGAGAGGAATATAGAGTCCCTGGGAGTCTACTCTTGTCATCTTTTTGAAGCGAATGCGAGACTTCTCGAATGGTTAGGTGAGACGGAGTGGGGATATCGGCGGTTGCCCTGCGTTTGGAACGTATGGGCGTGGCGCGTGCGTTATTGTTCTTAGCGACAAGCAAACTAGGTCTTAGATACGTACCAAACAGAGGGCAACCGCTGAAATCCCCACTCAGTCTCACCTAACCATTCGAGAAGTCTCGCATTCGCTTCAAAAAGATGACGAAAGTAGGTAGTCTCCCAGAACGCACTGTGATTGGTGTGGCGTAGCAAGATTGGGCGAAGGCAATGTACCTTTGTTTGCTGGGGATGGCTTATGGCGGGCTTGCGACGAGTGGCGTACGCTACGTGTCTTGTCAATGTCAGCAGCTCTTGTATAATAAAGTGTAAACGGTAAAAATGGAGGCAGGGTACGTGATGGGGCAGTCAGATAACTTACCTCAACTGGATTCCATTATGGTAGCAGATTCTTTCGCAAATAATCCGCATTATACACCGGCGGAAATAAAGACATGAAAACAATGAGCAGGACCGCGCTGTTGTTATTACGTTTAATTAATCATTCTTGTAAGATAAAAGTGAGCGCTGTTGTAAGAATTATTCGTTAACACTATATTCACCTGTATTATTGTATATGCATTTATCAATTTGAAAAATTTTGACATACCGTACGTTTATGATGAGCAATTCCAATCCAATGTATAATATGAGTGCATTTTTGAGGCTCTGGGACACTACTATTACTGATATGGTTTTGCATTTTACTTGATTTTTTTTAATTATTCCGTCAATATTAGACTTTTTTCGGAAACAAACCCTTGGTTATCTTATTATATATCTAGTCAGAATACGAAATACAAACACTTATAAAAAATTGATCATATTCCTAGCGTATTAAGATTTTTTCCTGTCCAATTGCACTCCACTAATATTGGAATTGTGTTTTTCACAAAGAGATCACCAAGTCACAGGAAGAAAGGTGATGATTTGTTATGATAGAAAATACAAACCGCGCCTAAATGACCAACGGCTTTATATTAAAAATAATAATTATTTAAATAAAAATATACATATAAATAAAGATTATTTATTAAAAGGAATCAAAAAACCAAACTTTTAAAATAACTATTTTGTTAAAATTATATCATTATATTGCCGTTTTGTGTATGAATTTTACACGATCTACAAATTTATGGTTTTAATATGCTGATACTTATTCGTTAACACAACGCACACAACGTCAAAATATTAGATAAAACCATGGATAAAACCATCAAGACGATGTCAGAGCACAATGGATCGGGTGCACGGGTGTGATACAAATCAAATGAAATTAGCTTTTTCAGAATTTCCTAAGGAATTGAAGAGGGCCAAAATAATCCCATTGCACAAAAAAGGTTCTACTTAATGCCTGAAAAACTATAGACCCATATCATTGTTGCCAATGTTCAGTAAAATTTGTGAGAAGGTGGTAAAAAAACGTATTTGCCAGTTTATAGATGATAACATAGGACCTGACCCACATCAGTACCGCTTTCAGGTGGGAGGTGGAACTCATGCTGCTGTTATTGACTGAACTGAATACATGCTTAAGGAATTGGACCTGTCAAAAATAGTTGTGTCGATATTTGTAGATTATTCGAAGGCATTTGATACTGTGAACCATGGTAGATTATTGGAAGAATGAGAACATTTAAGGTTTCGAGGAGTAAGCAGGAATCCCCTGGAGTCGTATCTATGCAATAGGGAGTAATGCACGTGAATGGTGAAAGAAGTGAGGTGGCAGAAGTCTTGCATGGTGTACCAGAGGGATCGGTGCTGGGACCGGTTTTGTACAATGTGTATGTCCAGTAGGGATGGGCATTGTCGTTCAGTTTGGTGATCCGGCTCAGGTGATCCGGATCACTAAAATGACCCGTTCGAACTGACCCGTTCAAAATGAACGACTGGCGAGCGCATTCATTGTATCGTTCAACCAGCGGTAGCGGATCAATCGAACGACTTGACCGACCGCGTTCATATTTACTATTTAGCTCTCTACTCAAGCGATTTTTGTTACAGTCTCGATTAAGGATATTGCACAAATTTCCTAAAATACTTACAATATTATTTAAAAATCAAAAATTCTTCTCGATATTCTTTTGCGTTATAATTATTTGCATTTCAAAAAAGGTCGGACCTCTCAACTAATTCACACCTGATTGATTTAGAATTTCTACATAGACAGATTTGATGACGTATTGTCTGATACAAAACTCAGTCCAGTAGTAGGATTTTAGCAAATAGTATTATTTTTGCAATTTGGCATGTTATTGAACACTCTTTATTCGTCAATTTTGTAACTAAATAGCTGTAACTAATAAATAATAAATAAATAAAATAACTAATAAATAAAAGTAGTTTTGAAAATTTCGTAAAAAAACTTGCAGGTCTGGTAGGTATACGTATCGGAGAAGATTGTCTCATTTTCAAGTCAATCGGTTATGAATTTGGCTGACATACCCGACTCAACGTATTTGATGCTTTTCAAACGAGATTTTTTGTTAGTGTTTTTTAAGTACGTGATTTTAAAGACTTGTGTAAATTATGTAACTTGAATAAAATTGAATTTTACCCTTGTACATGCATAAACTTTTTTCGACCTAAAATAGTGGACATGTATACACAGTACACACTTATCAGTCAAATGTTTATGGTTTGAGTTTAAATGACGAGCTAGTTTTGAAGGCTTAATAACGTCATTTTAAAGAATGTCTGAACATATTGCATACAAAGGAAGTGGCGATAGTTTGCTGCCTGGGTACAATAAAACCGAATTTTTACTGTACATTCTTGAGTATTTTGTAGAAGTCTTTTGAGAATACCATTAAATTTTTTTTATTTTTTTTTTGTCAATCGGCGCGTGATTTTGTGCTGCTATATCATACCAACATCTCCATGTCCACTTACCTAAGTTTAAAGTACAAAAAAACTGTGTAACAAAAGGGCAACATTTGGAAAAAAATTTTGAAAAAGTTTTCATTATTTTTGCAAAAAAGTGGTTATAAATTTTTTGCAGAATCCAATAGGTATGTTGACTAGCTGATTAAATTATGTTTCAAATGGTATTTTTTATTCATATACGTTGAAAACTCGCTGAATAATTTCACGCGTAAACTCGGAAATGTAAAAAAAGACTGTTTCCGAGAAAATTGCGATTGATGTTAGCGGTAGACGAAAACATATTTCTACTTTACCTTACATTTTCGATGTTTTTGCTATTCTGCCATGCCTGGGCCATAAAGGCAATGCAACCGCATGTAATTTCGCTTTGAAATTTTAACAGTATATTCTTAAAATGATATACTTTCGATTTATACAATAAAAAGATTTCAATTTTTCTAACCATCTATACGAGGTTCCCCCTTAAATGCTCCTTGTCATGTGGCCTAATAAAGTTACCTTTCCGCTTTTTACTTTATTTTGTTTGTATTGCATATTCAGAAGTATCGACCCATTTTGTGGTGCTTCTACACTTGAAGCACTAGTACTTGGCATAATTTCGATACCATCAGTACTTTTCTCCTGAATATTGTCCTTATTTCTACCAAAGAAAGTTAGAAGGTTTTACTGTTTGACTTTTTTACTTCCATTTTGTGCTGCTTCAAGTTTCACGAAAGAAAATTTATTTTCCGAAACATTACAAAACACACTATAACGCAGAATAGTCAAATACAATACGCTCGAGCGCGATAACATAAAAGACGAGTTATGACACTGGTGTGGAGCATACACGAATCGTCGTAAACTATGTTGCACGCAGAGTTAAATATATCATAATTTTCAATTTAAAGCGAGTACACTTACAACGAGTTTATAAATTAAATTATAAACATAGTAAGTACTACCCTTATCACAAATTAGCATTTGTAGCTCAAAACTATTGTGGGGTTAACAGTGAAAAGTCACTGACAACTAAATATTAAGAAACGATAATATTAAGAAATACCAAGATCTTTTTATTTTGTAACTAAAAGGGGCTTTTCTTTTTTCATTATTTTTCGCAATGATGTACTAAATTAATGTACATATGCATTGTTCTATTTAAAATACAGAAGAAAAACGTAAACGACGTAAACGAACGTGGGGCCAACTAATTACAAATTTAGAGGTGAGCAATGTTGCCACCACCAAACTAATGATCGTACAATATTGTAGTTCAGAATAAAAGAAGTAAATCCATAAGAAATAAAAAAAGATGCTGTGTATTTGGAGTTTGCTTTTTGTAATTGTTTTATACGCATTTATATTAACTGGTATTAGTGCCATCTAGTGATAGCAATAGCAAGTACATATTAGGAATTATAGATAAATAATAAAAACGAAATACATATCTTCTGTTAACAGTTGAGCAACACACAAGGTTACTATATTTATAAAGAAATACCTACAAATGTATGTTTTTCCCGTTAATGACTCTTAGCTGCATTGAAGAGAGCCAACCGCGATGGCACTTAGGCGCCTTGAAACGGGCGAAATTTTTCGCGGACCGGTAAAATATTTCTGCGGCCCGGCACCGGTCCGCGGACCGGCGGTTGGGAAACGCTGGTCTATACTACTCGTATGCGGATGAGACTGTTCTGGTGTTTAGTAGATACGATGTGGAGTATCTACAAATATGCATTAATCATGACATAGAACTATATAAAAAATTTACACATGACAGTCGATTATTACTCAACACTGAAAAGACTGTATATATGGTTTCGAAACAGAAGAACAAGAGAGTTGATCCACTACAGATCAACTTTGGATCTGATAGGTTGGCAGAGGTGGAGCAAGTTAAGTATCTGGGACTGTGGGTGGAGAGTAAACTAACATGGAATAAGCATGAAGAACACATAAAACAGAAAGTGATAGCCTTGGCGGGTGCAACAAGAAGAAATCATGAAGTGATAGATCTGAACACAAAGAAAAACTGTACCATATCTTGCCTCACATTTCAGATACTTAACTACAACCTAGGGGAAACCTGGGGCTCTTGGATATTGCAAACTAAAGTCCAGCGTTTGCAGAATCGATGCATAAAGTCAATGTTTAACATGCACTGGAGAACACCAACAGCTGACGTGTATAAGTCTTCGAGAATTGACCATATTAAGAAAATCGTCAGTATTGCACAATGCAAATTAATATATAGAATTATCGGTAAAATTCAAATAAGTGACATCTGCCGATCGATCAAGAAACTCATAAATATAAAACTCGAATCAGACGGCATGTTCATCAGTATCAAACACTAACAAACCATGGAAGAAACAGTGCAATAAACTCAAGTGCAGTGAGGTTGAATTCTTTGCCAACTGAGATTAAAGCATTGAAAAGTTGTGCTGTGTTTAAAAATCACCTTATAAGATATTATATATGCATCTTATTATGTATATGTAGAAAACTGTTGTTTTTGCTCTTTAGTGTTTAATTGCTGCTGGTTGGATTTTTTTATAACTTGTTTACTCTATCAGATGATTTGGTCTCGATATCAGCCATTGGCTGCTTAGAGAACCTATTAGTGCCCGATGTAATGCGTTTCTATTGTTTGCTATATATTAGATTTTTATTTTTATTGATTTTTTAAATGATTACTTTGATAAGTTTTTAAAGAATTTTGTATAATTTTGTAACTTGGAGGAAATAAAAATAAAAGAAAAAAAGTTAGTGACTTAAAAATCACTAACTAGAAGATCTAACTTCAGGAGCCTCCGAGGCTCACAGGATTTTTGGCCGGCCACACTTTAGTGGTGTGACTAGTGATGTAAAATGGTAATATTACCGCGGTAATATTACCGGTAATTTTGGTAATATTACGTAAAGTAGCCGAAGACAGATTTTTATGTTGGTAATATTACCGCGGCAATATAAACGGTAATTTAAGTATTATTACCGATATTTTAATTTATTGCTGTCAACCATACAAAAGTGTATTCTTAAAATTAAATTTTATTTTTCTTACTTTAATGTTAATAAAATGGTTACATTATTATCTATCTATTATTATCTATCAAACGCCACGCCGCGCGCAATTAAGTTTGAATGGATATGACCAGCGGCGCGTTATCCCATGGGGAAAATGGGCATTTGCCCAGGGCCCCCAATAACAGGTGGGACCCGAAAGCAGTATTTTGGAACGCACTTCTGTAGTAGACTACACCATGCCAGTGCTCATTGACATTGCAAGCAGATTTAGGTTCCTCACGGCGAGACATCTTTAACTAATTCATTAGTGTCTCAAGAATAGTGCATTTTATTTTTGCGCTCCGGCCGGTTGGGAACCAAAATAAATCTTTTATAAACTATAAATCAAATAGGTAAGTAATAAATTACCATAGTAACAATATCAAATTAAACTTTAGAGTAGTTTTGCCTATGGGGCCCCAAAAAGATTGGAGGCAGTTTTAGCCGTTAAACTCATGTTTTTTTTTGCAATAAAAGAAACTATATCTAATACTTTTGAGGACCAGATATTGACACGTTATGATTCATCTTGTTAAAACTGATATAGCAGAAGGCATTCGTAATAATTGTATTTTTTAATGACATGGAATCGGAATCTTAAATAATGTTAGAAAAAGAAATAGGAAATTAAATTTTATTAAAAGTAACATTTCAAAAAACTATGACAACTGCACCTCTATATAGAGGACTTGATGATGGCGTATTTAAGAATGAACTATCGCAGTATGTGAAATATGAAAAATATGAAACACATTTATTTGTTAAGAATACCCTTTATTTATTAAGATAATATGCTTTACTTGCTACGAATATTGATTTTTAAATTGTTTTTTAGTTATTTTGTAATTCTTAAAAATAATCTGTTGTTACTTTAAATAATTATGTAAGTATGTATGTACTTATATTAAATGTTATTGCAAAGAGGTACCTTCCCGATTATTTATGATTTTAGTTAATTGTTCCGAAATGTTATATTAGTATTATTAGTATTTATAATGGCACTACATAATGGCATAATATGCTGGATATGACCTGTGGGTAATTTTACCGGTAACATAACCGGTAGTATTGCAAGCTATTAAATTAGGCGTAGTTTATCGTCGCGGTAATATTACAATTTTTTAAATCACCGGTAATTTTACATCACTGAGTTTGACTTTAGCTCGATCGCGGCACAATTCGCACGCGAGGCCGGCGGTAGCAGTTAATATCTGCAACCGGCGATGCTCGTAAGCTTGCGTGGACCTTTTTACTTTTACTATCGTACGTAATATGATAAAGTATTGTAATCATTAATCATGCCGAACAAAAAGTGATATTTTAGCGGAAATATGTTCTATTGGGTCCCCTGAACATTTTTTACCAAGGTACAACAAATGTGTGAGTGTGTGTGTGTGTGTGTGTGTGTGTGTGTGTGTGTGTGTGTGTGTGTGTGCGTGCGTGCGTGCGTGCGTGCGTGCGTGCGTGCGTGCGTGCGTGCGTGCGTGCGTGCGTGCGTGCGTGCGCGTGCGTGTGCGTGTGCAACTGTCTGTCTGTCTGTCTGTCTGTCTGTTTGTCTCTGTGTGTGTACCCGTTTTTGTGGCGACGAGCCCGGAGAAACTACTAAAGGTATCGGGACGAAACTTCATATTTGGAAGTTTCATGACCAAATTTAGAGCTGAAAGTTTTGTTCAAAAGGGCCGAAAGGAACTGGACGTTTACATTTTTCAACGATTTTGCTAATGAGTCGCCGTTTCTGTAATGTCGTCAAAATAGTTAAATAATAAATAAAAGTAGAGGAAATTTTGTATGTTATGTCTATAAATCACCCTCTCTAATCTATGCTCCTGTGGGGAGTTGGGCTATCTGGAACACTTAATAATAGATTTCCCGAATTTTAATATACAACGAAATACGATGTTGAATGATATCTCAACAAATGTTATTCTCCCATTCAACTACAAATCTTTGCTAGGCTCAAGAAATGAACTGTGCATAAATTTCTAAATACAACTAAAACTAATGTGTAAATAATCAGACACAAATACGAAAGCGTTATGCTGGCCATGGCTAACACAGCTAAAGCCATACATAACAAAAAGTTGACAAATTTGAAACTTCTGTGACAACGATCATCGACAACGAAATACAAAATTGTTAAACCAACACCATTCGATTCCGCTCTTCATAAACTATAAAAATTTTAAAAAGTTTAAATCGAAGGGATATCGAAGCAATATCGTTATTTATGATTTATTTATTATCTATTTATTACAGTAGATCGGGGATAATCCGGAACTACTTGGGTCCGAAGATGATTCGGATTATTAAATATTGCAGCTAAATAGTGAAAAATACGAGTATTGGATAGAAGATCAAGAGCAACATTTTTCTGTAAACAGGAACCGACAAAAATGGCTTTTTCTAGATAATAATAATAATAATATCGTTTATTGTATCAAGAGCATGTAAGAAAAAGAAATATAAACATGCATTGTGCAAAGATAAAGTCGAGCAAAAATGTTAGATGTCTTGAGGAGCATTTGCTTCACGTGGCGTTTGAAGATTGCCTGTGGTAGAGCTCTGCAGGCCTAGATTAACTAGATTAACTTTGCTATTACGATAAATACAAAGGTTGCGGCATGTCATGACAAACGTATATGTGTCGTGTGGAAGTTCTGCAGGCATAGTAGACTTGACTTGCCATGAATTTTATCCCAACCCTCGTAGAATGTCGAGATTTCGTATTTTTCCATAAGAGCATAATCTGAAGCCATTTTTGGTATCAACAAATATTTTGTCCATCACGCTTGCCTGGGCGATATCAGCTTTTTTTATATCTTATGGACTCGTTATTGAATTTTTACAGATGTCAATAAAATATTGAAAATGCCTTACAACCATGTATAACACATTTATAATGCCAGATCAGCCGAATTAGAACTCATGGATCTTTTTAAATGGGGCTCTATGAAAGCCCCGAATTTTAGAATGTTTATAAAATACTTTGTAGTAATGATTTTTGTTAACGAATTAATTTACTTAGGAAGTTTTTAATTTGTAATTCACAATAAATAAAGTATTGCCGTTACAAGGCCTAAATAGTATATATATTTTTGTAAAATGAAGTAATTATGTGTATTATGTTGCTAATTATTAAATATCATTTTGTGTTACACACAAAATTTGTTACACATACGGTAGAAAAGCAATCGCGATATTGTATTTAAATTTGTAAACATTGAATGGAACTTTACATATAGTATCATAGTTCAAGGACGCTAGTTTTTATGTAACCCCATAGATAAAAAATCCATGGGGGTTAAGTCGGGCGATCTGACGGGACACCTATGCAACCTTCAATGTATTTTGCGATAATTTCATACATGTCTTATAAATGGTTGTAAAGCTCTTTCAATATTCTATTTGAATCTGTACAAAATCAATATGGCAGCCATAAGAAATAAAAATGTTGGATAGCGCCCAGCTAAAATGATAGACAAAAACATTTTTTAATAACAAATATGGCAGCCATAAGAAATAAAAATGTTGGATAGCGCCCAGCTAAAATAATAGACAAAAACATTTTTTAATAACAAATATGGAGTGGTTTTTATGTAAGAATATAAAATTTCGACTTGCTATTTATATTAATGGTAAAGTTATTCAAGAAGAAAGTAATGATAGTTTTTACTCTTTCCAGAATATCTAGTGATCCACGGAAAATTTTAGTAAAAACTGTTCTAAAAAGGGTCCACATTTACGCAACTTTTGTCCCATTTAACCAACATCGTAGCTCTAACAATTTCCGAGATCCCCATGTACTATCGTGGCCATATATTATGTCCCTTCTTTTGACGTCCATTTTCTCGGAAACCTAGGGGCGAAATTTTTTAAAAAAATTCTGGTGCTGTCCTTGATTTATATGCTACAACTCATAAAAATTAGAAAGCTGTACGTGTTGGCGTTTTCCCGATTTTTCCAAATTGAGAAGAATTGGCGCTGTTTTTGCCACGTAAATTTTATTCGTTTAACTTTAGCAATTAATTACTCCGGAAATAATACATAGATTTGAACGAATTAAAAAGTAAGATCACTTACGGAATGCTAGCTTTCAATGTGTATTTTTGTAAAATCATTGGATTTGTGGTTGACCCACAAAAAGCTATATTATGCAATGCCAGCCATTCCGTTATTAGAAGAGCTAGAATAATGAAATATAGACTATAGGCTACCCAATAATTCATAGGTTTAAAGTTTATTACATAATCATTGTGTATCTTGCATTTTACATACAAAAGATCGTGCTGAAACTCCGCGTGAATTCCGATGCTCTACGGTCTTTGAGGGGCTGCGGGGAAGAGAGGCGTTAGCGGTGCAGTCATGTCGGAGAGAACCGACACAGCTGGGAGAACCGGGGCAGCTTATTATCAATACACAAAAAGAACCATAACTTGACAAGGTAGCAATTTTAACTAACAATTAAATTCATAATATTTGCATAATTTTGATTATAATATGTGACCCGTTACGAGAGAAATCTCTCCTATCGATTGGCGTTTATGTTTTCTTCAGTTTTTATTCAATAAGGTTGTAAACAAGATTTTGATGGAAGCGGATAAATCTAATAATATGGAGTTAGCAGATTTTCCGATTAGTGGTGAATACTAAATTAAACATGCTTGATAAACCTAAAAATATTTAAAAAGTATGCCCGATTTTGTTATATAAATATTCAAACTATTATAACAGTTTCAACAGCTTATTTATTAATACAGAAACAATATAAAATAAATACAACTCTTGATATATTACATATATTACAAACGTCAGCTCTGAGCGTATAAAACTTAAAAATATCAAAAAACTTTTACAAATTTAGCATCGTAAATTTGTAGACACATAGAATATTTTGCAGATCACTCATTAATTTTAAATGCTAACCCCGAAACCCGATTTAAATTGCTAAGAATTCCCATGGGACTTCCGCCTGTTCGTGATTCTGTTATCTTATTGACTTATTTTGCCATTATTTTTTAATTCGGTAATCTGCCGCCGGATATCCAAATTTCTTTGGCGAGGCATAATCGCCGTGTCGTTTTATGTATTGTGTCCGTAAACACTAGTAACTATAATGCACGTGCGATCCGCCACTACTGGCAGCGTCGCTGTCGATCCCTTGCCCCGCTCGCCCCCTCGGACCGTAGACCGCCGCGTCAACTGCAGCAATCATGAGATGCTTCAACTCGATCTTTTGTAGGGAAAATGCAAGATAAACCATGATTATGTAATAAACTTTAAACCTATGAATTTGTGGGTAGCCTATAGTCTATATTTCATTATTCTAGCTCTTCTAATAAAGGAATTGCTGGCATTGCATAATATAGCTATTTGTGGGTCAAGCACTAATCCAATAATTTTACAAAACTGCACATTGAAAGCTAACATTCCGCAGATGATTTTACTTTTTAATTCGTTCAAATATATGTATTATTTCCGGAGTAATTAATTGCTAAAGTTAAACGAATAAAATTTACGTGGCAAAAACAGCGCCAATTCTTCTTAATTTGGAAAAATCGGCAAAACGCCAACACATACAGCTTTCTAATTTTTATGAGTTGTAGCATATTAAACAAGGACAGCACCAGAATTTTTTCAAATTTTTTCGCCCCTAGGTATCGGAGAAAATGGACGTCAAAAGAAGGGACATAATTTATGGCCACGATAGTACATAATCTTCCGTGAGATAACCTGTATAGAAAACATCCACGCCATACATATTGACCAAAGTTTGCTAATCACACTAGATGACACCGTACTGTGGCAACAATCACATTCGACTTGCTATGGGTGGCTTGGTATGGGTTGTCGTGGTATGCGTTGTCCTGGTATGAGTTGTCGTAGTAAGAGTTGACCTGGTATAAGTTGTCGTGGTTTGAGTTGTCCTGGTATGAGTTGTCGTGGTCATGGGCGCCGTTACAAAATGTTCCAGGGGGGGGCAAGATTTTTTTAGTAATAAAGGGGGCATAGTGTATCATGCTATTACTGCTTTTGTAGCTTTTTAGTTTTGTGCGTCGCCCCCACCCCCCTTGCCCATATGCAACGGCGCCCCTGGTCCTGGTATGAGTTGTTGTGGTATGAGTTGTCCTGGTATGAGTTGTCGTAGTATGAGATGTCCTGGTATGAGTTGTCCCTTGGGATGAGATATCCCTTGGTATGGCTTGTCTTGAAATGAGTTGTCGTGGTCTGAATTGTCCGGGTATGAAATGTACCCGACTCGAAGTTATGTGTTATCATCATCTGCATCGATGCGTAAAATCGTCCAGTCGATAAGAATTCAAAAATTGAGTGTTTTCCGTCTAGTATGTATAACTTTTTCCTGGTATAAGGGAAGCTAACCATTCCTAACCTAAAAGCCCTGTTTTAGTGGAATAAAATCCATATGAAATCGTATCCCCGCACTCATGAGTATGGAGCTTTTGCCTGGTCAAAAGCTTTATGCCGAAAATAACTATTTTCCTACAACATGTATATGTTACAGTAAAAGCATCAACTTCGTAACTGTATACACTTGCTAGTCAGTGCATAGATTTACTGATTTGTATAGTAGAAGTATTCACAACCAATAAAATGTACACTTTTCTATCCAACTTTCGTAGAAGTATGCACAAATAAAACACGCGGTAATCTTAAGCTGTTTCCCTTTTCATTCGAAAATGGCTTTGGAACTGTAAAAGATAATACACATTTTTTGCAAAAGCATGGTTATGTATTATTTACCTCTTTATCAGTATAACTACTGACAATGTCTTCGACATAATTAGTTATTTTCGGCGTTTGCCTCTTCAGACTGCATAAAAGTTCCATTTCTTCGTCATCGCTATCGCTAGAAGATGATAACATACTTAAAATGTTTATACACATGTCACTGTTGATTTTAGCAGAGGCCGCCATTTTTCGCACTGACACCGACACGAGCTCCTAGACCTCGTGCCAAATACATTGCACTGAGTGCGAACTGAGGGCAATAATTTTTGCTCTATACCCCCAACAGAACATGTAAAACTGCACTTGAACTACCAATAGAACACCAAATCCGCACCAGTGCTGAACGAGTTTTACCAAACGAAAACGCTATAAATGTATACTTTTACTAGTACAAGTGCACCACCAAACTACGTCTAATTCTATTGGTTCCCGATGTGGTCAACATAACCTAATATAATTCTTACCAGAATACAACAATTATGATCGAAAGGAGGCGCAATACGAAAGAAACCATTGAAATAAATGTCATGCAGTGCAGGTATGTCCTGAGTAGTTAATTTCAATACAAATTCTCCAGCTCAAGAGTGGTCCTCAGGACAGCCAGTGAACATAATGTTTTGCAAAATACCAATGCATAATGAAATGTTTCTGTAATTCAAAGTACTCACCATGTTGTATTAATGTATTGTAATAAACTCATGGATAAGAAAATCCGGTCATGTACCAGTTTTTGATATTTCTTCTGCAGTCCATGAATAAATTGCCACAAGCTGTTATCGTATAATGTTGAACAAACGATTAGCCGTTATTATTGAGAGAGAACCAGATTCACATTATATCAGTCACATATGACTGCACAATAGACTAAATTTGTTTATTATAATTCGTTGTTCCTACAGGATCAATTGTTTATATGATACAAGAAGTAATTTGATAATTTGTTTAAACATCTAATAAGAGAGGTAATAATTTTAACCACATACATATTTGTAACTCAAAAGCGTTCGCGACATATTAATATAAAATATAATATTAAAAATAAAATTGTACAATACATTCAAAACAAAGAAACCCTACGAAAAAAAGGATGATCTCTATAATACAGACTTTTGGCTGAGTAACGTCGGGATAAATAGATTCGACTTCAGGAAACACCAAGAGTTCATAAATGAAAATCCAAATCATTTTTTATAACACCAGGTGCTGCTTTGCAAACTCAGGGTAGCATAACACCAAAACACGATGCTAATGACAACAATGACAGAAACGGTTTGCGAATTATGAACTTCAACATTCATGGAGTTGCGGGAAAGGAAAATGATCTTGAGATATTGGCAGACAAAACCAAAGCAGACGTTCTTTGCATTTCAGAGCACTGGCTAAACTCATCGGTGATTGAACACTTTGCTATGGAGGGATACAAAAGAACGACTCATAATAGCAGAAAGATGATGCGCAGAGGTGGAGTCATGATTCTGACAAAAAAACACTTAGAAGCAAAAGAGATAGATCTGACTTGGTTGTATGAGGAGAAAACTTTGAAGTTGTGGGAGTTGACATGATGGCTGAGGTAAAGATTATTATTGTCTCAATCTATAGAACTCCTGATAACAGCACAGAAGTTTTCCTTAGAAAACTAGAGCAAATATTAACAAAATTTCAAAGAGAAAAAGAGGTAATAATATGTGGTGACATGAACATAGAGCTTGCTAGGGAGCACCGCACACAGAAGGACTTGGCAAACCTCCTTCAGCAGTATGGCATCAACAACAGGATTAACACACCTACTCGAATAACAGCTACAACGCAAACCTGCATTGATCACATGTATACAAAAGGGAACCACAATACAATAGTGGTTGATAACCATATCTCCGATCATACCTACCAGATAGTCACAATTCAAAGAGATAAGAGACAAAAGAAGACCCAAAGAACTGCACGGCGCTTTACCAAAGGTAATATACAAAGTTTCACTGAGCTGTTGGCTGAGAACTTACTGAAACACCTACCGGAAACAGGGTCACAAGAAATGTTTGATGATTTTCATACCGCTTTTATGCACGCATTCTACAAGGCGTTCCCGATAGTTACGTTCACTATACGAGATAGAACTAAGTCCTGGATAAGCCACGGCCTAAGGGATGCGGCTTCACTTCTGCTGGATATGGCTGTTATATGCAAAACAACTGGCAGTGACTTCTACAGAGCCATATTCTTGAGTCTTCGCCGAGAATATCGTAAAACATTAAAACTCACCAAATGCTCTCACAACGACCTAAGGATAAGAGAATCGAGTAACATCTCCAGGGAGTGTTGGCGTATACTTAGTGAAGAAAGGGAACTACACAACTCTAGGAATATAACATTACGCATTAATAACAAATTAATGAATGACAACTCCGAAGTAGCAAATGAATTTAGCAGGTACTACGCTAAGGTGGCATCTGAACATCCACAACCAACAAGCGGTGACCTTCTACCTTACACCGACAACAGCAAAAGAAATAGGCAACATAATCCAGAACTGCTGCAAAAACCCTCATCTGGCGTGGATGAAGTGCCTGGATGTGTTATGCAAGCGGCGAAAGCAATTATAAGCGCACCATTGGCCGACTTAATAAATTCCTCATTCAGGCATAGCATCTTCCCAGCACAACTGAAGGTCTCGAAGATTGTGCCGTTTCATAAGGGTAATGAAAAGGAAAATCCTACCAACTACAGACCAGTGGCAATTCAGTGTCACTTCTCAAAGGTGTGAAAAAGGTGAGAAAGCTTACTGTAACAGGCTGGTCCGTTTTCTGCAGGAGAACAATATTAGCAGCACATGTCAACATGGATATCAACGTGGAAGAGGAACCCAGAGTGCCGTTGAGGGGGCTGTCAGGACTATACTGGACCATATCGAGAGCAAGAATAGGGTCGTGGGACTATTTTTCGACTTGTCTCGCGCCTTCGACTCTATTTGTCATCACAGACTCCTAAAGAAACTACATAATGTTGGAATAACAGGAATTGCCAATGACTGGGTTACGTCTTATCTGGCAGATAGGAAGCAGGTGGTCAGGATAGACGACGGGGTGTCTGGCGAGACGACTATCAACGTCGGTGTGCCTCAGGGGTCTCTACTGGGGCCTTTTCTGTTTATCCTGATGATTAACGACCTCGATAAATACTGCACTGTCACTCCAAATATTTACATCTATGCAGACGACACCAACATTATAGTCCACGGAAAAACTACCGCAGAAGTAACTGCAAAAGGTTCCCAAGCTGTTCAACAAATATCCCAATGGTGCGAGGAAAATGGCATAGCCATGAACACAGGAAAAACCAAGATGGTTGAGTTTGTGCCCAAGGAACGGGTCAACGATCAGGAGTCTGCTAATAAGACATGGGAGACACAGTATTGAGCAAGTATATGTGACCAAGTTTCTGGGGTTGCGCATAGACCATAAGCTTACCTGGCAGAAACACATCGACCACCTCACAAGCAGACTAAGCTCCATGTGCTACCTCTTCAGACGTCTTTCCAGTACCGTCTCCGGGGAGGTGCTGAGGATGATGTATTTCGGACTGGCCCAACCAATTTTGACGTACGGGATAGGACTATGGGGAGGAGGGCAACACAAAGCGTTCATACTTCAGAAGAAAATAATACGAGCAATATATGAACTAAAACCACAAGACTCCTGCCGACCAGTGTCTAAAAGGGAAAACCTAATGACTTTTTATGCTCTGTACAATTACCATTTATTAGCAGCCATCAAGACTCGGAAGGAGTGCTTGCCCAGGCAACAGGAAATTCACCAGCATGATACCAGGTGCAAGGACCTCATACGAAACAGCCTTAGACGCCTAGCTGTCTCGCAAACTAGCATCGAGTACGCAGGCGTAAGACAGATGAACAAGTTGCCAGCCCACCTACGTCAGCTACAGGATCCGAAAATATTTAAAATGGCCTTGATACAGTATCTCACCACAAATCCATTGTAGGATAATATATTACAAAACTAGTTTATATAAACATATCTATGACTTGTCCAATAATGTGTGAACATATTGTTATATACATTGGGATTAATAAATTGACTATGACTATGACTATGACTATTCTTCAATAAGTTTCTTTATTTGTTAGTACATTTAGTTCATACTTTTACTACTCAGTGGTAGCACATGTATACATCAGCTAGCATGTGTATACATCTACTAGGAATAGTATACATTTTTATACAGAGTTAATACTTTTACTAAAATGGTCAGTAAATGTATACACTGACTAGTAAGTGTATACATTTACTCCACTTTACGCTTTTACTGTAACATATACAATTAATAGTTTAGTGACGCATTAGCAGTGTTTATTCGAACCAGTAGTGCTCCCCCGACTGCAGACATCAAAACATTCTATTTGAACGATATTGCTCGTATCTGCATTACAACTAGTTTGACAGGATTTGACAGATATTTTGATTCTATTGACAGTGTTGTCAGATCTGCAGCGTTTGACACACCTGTATAGTATGATAAAGTCATGTGCCTGGCCACATCAGATTTTTGTGTTCTGCAAGTAAACTTTGCTCGTGAGCGATACCACAGCTATCGCACAATAAGCACACTGGCACATTTCCTTGTTCCTCAATCTAAGGTCACGTCGCACTTTTCCCTCCCTACTCTACACTATTAACTTAACCTATACTATTATGCATATGTGATTGTATTATATCTTATATGATATATTAATGATTTTTTTACAATATCATATATAGTATGATAGTGTGTGTATGTTTGTGTGGAATAGGCGCAACTCTACGCGCAGCACTGTAAAATAGAGAGTACGTGCTCACACATAATAGTGACACTGTGCAGTGTGCAATGTACGTGCTAAATTTTCCTCCGTTGCATGCAGTGTTACGAGTAATGTCCCTTGAGTGCTCCCACCACTACTCCACTAAAACCACATGCGACCTCCAGCTCGATGCCGTACTCGTGCCCGTAGGGCGTAGGTGCAGTTTTTCGGCTGCTCTGTAGGCTGAAAGAACTTCTCACCAATCTTATGACGTCACGGCCTTGATAGACTGCATTTTGGCGTGCTCTTAGTCCGGTTTAAACACTGATGTTCAATAACAATTGGGTGCAACAATATGAAGCTAAAAAAATGTACACACGGTTTCGTTACCACCTAAGGGTTTTAATTGTTAAGTTAGGTAAAAGCGTGCAAGACCCCTATTCATGTTAAAATAAGATCAGAATGATCATACGTGTCGAAACTAGTAAATTGCAAAAAACTACCACCGCAGCAAAAGGATTTAAGTACTTTAGGATACTAATTTCTTTATAACACATATTTGTAAAATGCGTTTCTGTATATACGGTTTACATTTTTTTGCAACAACTTATAATATGCTGTTATCCTGTTTATGGTCAACTAATCTCAAATAGGGGCAGTGGTTATAATTTTGAGAACACTACCTAATAATTATTAGTTTTCTTGTATCTGAATTCTTTGAGACTTTTTACAACCATTTAATTAAACCTTATGCTATTTCTTGTCCACCTTGTCCGGAAACAGTATCATACAATCCCATACAATATGATTTAGTTAGTAACATCATATCTATTACTGTGAGATGAAAGCCTACAGTCTCAAAAAACAATTTTTGTGTTAGATAAGAGAGGTGTACAGGTAATCACATACATATATATCTAACAATCGTTTTTTCCTGAATAATGTGGTTTTTATCATTCGATAGATAAATGTATTCTGGACATGGGTCTGTTTACTTCTGTCAGAAAGTTAATGCATTTTTACTAAATGCTATATTTCAGGAACAAATGATTTTTTTTATTTTGTTTGTCAGATGTCCGTTTAAGCCCAGTTAATCTTGGTGGCTTATGTATCTAAAGGTAGAAATAATTGCATAACCGATAAAAAAATACCAAAAATTCTGTAGAATCGAAAAATGCAATGGTGGTCAAAATTGCTTTTGCCACTTCATATTAACTGAATACCACAGTTGTATACACAAGTGTTAAAGTGGTTGCATAATCTAATGTAAGTTTGATACTCGTTTCTGTAAGGCACAAAACTGACCGATGCGATAAGCAACTTATATGTTTCTATAGAAACATATAGGCTATAGCAAATCGCAGCTCTATGTTTCCATAGAAACATATAAGTCTCATATCGCTAGTAGCCTATCGTATCAGTGCTTTTTCTACCTAAGCAGCAGAAATGTAGCACCTTGGTCATGGCGTACTTCGACTACAATTATTTATAATAACCTCGTCATAAAATACATACAAGATGAACCTCTTAACTAAAATTTTATACTCTACAAAATAGGTGTTGCACCTAATAATCAACTAAACATAATTATGTTTGGACATATTTAACGCGCTCACAAAACATAACTGTTGGTTTCAATAACAACTCGGACATTCTTTTTAACACCAAAATAACTAAAAAAAAAATCTAGGAACTGGTAGTATATACTGCCGTCCAACGGTAAAACGCCATATGTACGTACAAAAAATTTCAACAATTTTTTTGTTTCAATGCAAAAACCACGCACATTTTTTACATTTTAAAGAATTTACATTAGCCTAGCATGTTACTTAACTATTTGTACGTGAAACAGGCTAATTTGTTTTAACTTTTAACGTCATAATTCAAAAAAAACGGGAAATATTTCTTCAATGTCATTTTTGTACATACGGCACTTTACCATTATTTTATTACCATTGGAGGGCAGTATACATGTTGGGCACCCAGATGACAGTTGATGTATTTGGATACGTTGATACCAAAAATTAAATTATCTACATCTACAGGTCTTCAATTTTAATTAACCCATGTTTCAGAACCGAGTAAAAGCTGCATGAAGAAACTCTCACAGTGTGTGACATAAAGAAATTGTGCCTTATCACTTATAATGTTTGCTGTAACTATCTTTATGGGAACAAATTTGAGTCAAAACTGGTTGTATACGCAGCCATTTGCTATAGTGTGGTCATCACAATTGAACAACTAAAAATACATGTAAGTAACAATATATTTTTAATAAACTGAAATTGTTATATTCGGGTCTGACTTCATATTTGGGTCTATATCTGAGACAGACCCAATTTTTATAATGATTACCTACCTTTTGACTTGAAATCTCATGAAGTGTGTGATGGTCAAGACTTACCTGTTTTGGTTATATAGTTCTTCCGCATCTAGAGCCTTGTTGAGAGAGTATTGGGTGTGATTGTGTAGATCATCTAATTTCATATCGTATAAATGTAAATCATCTTTAAGGTTATATACATTTGCTACCATCCCTCCAATAGAAATGTTAAATACACGTAAGTCAATCATGAGGTTAGCTACATCAAAAGTTGCATTTTTAACTTTCTCAGCAGGAATTGATAGATTTTGTGTGCGTAGAATGTCAACAATTGTCTGCGCCTCTTGCATAGCTGCATCAATCTTAGGTCCTGCAAGAAACAAAACAGACATAATGAAAAACCCCGTTCTATAAACAATTTTACATAGCAAAGAATGAAAATCCTCATACTGTGCGGAACGTCGGATCAGGTGACTAGACAAAGACGAGTAGGCACAAAGTGGGATAGTAATACTCCATAGCAGTGTGGTGTGGTCAGCCCAATGAAATGTAAATACATAAGTATAACTGGAAAGGACCCGACATGGTGAATAAGTGAGGTAAATGCATTTCGTATGCAACCCGCAGTGATGTGGGCTAGCCATCGCTTTCTATCTCATACGGTACCATGGCCGTATGCGGTTTGATGGTTTGACATTTTTATTTGAGGTATCGTTTTCAATTAAAAAACACTACTGCGTTCTGCTATCTACGTACGGTAGTCAGACAGTGACACATATCCCACATCATCGCTCTGTCTCCTTTGCTTGCGCCTGCCTCGATTCTCGCCAGCTAATGTAAAGTGCGCGTCCCTTCCAGTTTAGTTTACAGTTCACTGGGCCAGACGTAGGAAGCATTTGTCCCCACGCGTAAGGATTATAAGTGCCTACACGTAGGGGTTTTTGAGGTTAAAATTGTCGTAATTTGGTTTTCTGAAAATCTTTGAAAATGGAAGAATATTTATTGTAGTTGAAAGAATTTTTCTAATCTGTGTGGACGTAAAATGAAATGAAGGAAATTGATTGAAGTACTACCGCTTTAAGTTCACTTTATTATTTATACGTATAAAACTAAAAGTAAAAAGGACGAATACTATTGCTAAACATATTGCTATCACAGAAACAATGAGAACACTGTTTCAAAGTAATATGTACACAAATTCAGCTGAATCTGATCAAGACGTGTCTTCCTATTCAGATGAAAAGTAATTATTTAAGCGAGTATTTGTTTTTTACAAGAGTGGTATTTCCTTTTTATTTTGACAAAAAATGTAGATTAATTTATACAATATGTATTTTGTATTTTTTAAAAGTTTTGGTTTTGGTTTACTTTTTATAAGGGTATCTTTTTACATTTTATATAAAATGATACGTTCATTCATGTTGCACAGCTTTTTTTATTTTATTTTGATTAAATAAAATTATCTGATAAAACTATTTTTAGAGAATATTATGAGATAACCTGTATAAGTCTATGCGATAGGGCTGAGCAATTACATCGATCAATCAACGAAAAAATCTAAACTAGCTGGATTCTTGTATACAGATTCCTTTTATCTTTTAAGTAATATCTTAAGCCCCGATCAATATGAGATCATCCCTGAAAATGTCAGATTTTATATAAATGGGTAGTTATAAAAGTTATAGCCTGTCAAGTTTGATCCAGAATCATTTTTGTATTGTATGTCAAGTCATTCATAATCTTCAGAAAGTATGGTGGCTAGGGGTATTCTACTTCTACTAGTTTATACTATAAAATAAGCTGTTATGTCTGCATTTTAGTTCATTGCAATAGGATGATGAACACCACAATAACACTTGTTGGTTTTATTTTATACAACATGTATAACAGAATTTATTTCATAAGTAACATACCTTCTCCGGTGGTTAAATTCAGTGATAACTGTTCAATAGTTGATAGTGCTTCATGTACGTTGCTCAATGCTGTTTCTAGTTCAATGTAAGCTTCATCAGTAGCAAGGTCTAATTGGTCCGAATCCTCTATTAACTTATTACCATTTTCCAATGAATAATTCGCCTAAAATGAGACGATTTATTCACATTTTCTAGTTTATATGGTAGTCAATCTACCTTTCTGTTCATATTCAATGAATCTTGTTCCAAACTTTCAAGCTCTTGTACGATTGGAGTCAAGTTGGTGCTATTAGGATCAAGACTCTGAATTCTTGGTTTCAGTTGTTGGAATGTTTCATTCATGTGTACTAAACGCCGAGATGTGAAAAATCCAGAATCGGCAGACTGAAAGCAGAATATTTATAAAATTTCAACCAATAATAAAAGCATTACAGTCTTACATCAAATTCGCTGATGACCGGGTCAATAAGATTAGCCAAGCTGTCGGTAGTGTCCAATAAAGCATGCGTACAGCTTTCGCATTGATGACATCCGTAACGAGGGTCAAATGCCCAACGATGTGGGCAGTGATCACATTTTTCACCAATCACTCCAGGTAAACATTCACATTGACCAGTAAGTGAATTGCAAGCAACCCCAATTGAATATTCCTTATTACATTTGCAGGCTAGAAATCAAATAATAATACATTAATACTTATGACTTGATTTTTTATTTGGTTTTCATCACACCTTTTCCTTTATGGGAAATTATGATTCGATAGCAAAATGAAGAAAGTAATATTACTTAAAGGCGGAGAGCCCGTAACAAAATCATGTGGATCAATGTGGATACATAATGTGGATTGTAAGAAATGTCTAGTGTGCCTAAGCCAATCTGACTGACAGATGTTAATTTGGCTAATTATTAATTACCATGATTACCATGATAATTACCATTATTACCATTACCATAATTACCACACTACATCTGAATGATTTTTCCCTCGATTATATAGGAATATATTATGTTGTCGTGATGTAAAGTTTTGTTACTTTTGACTAACCCATTACTTTTAGATACAGTACCAGTTACTTTGTTCTAGTTACTTTGTACAAGTAGTGCTATTTGGGTACTTGGTACAGTTTGGTTTTTAATACACTATCGTTTGCTTCCCTAACTATACGACTACATGTATTGTATTGTATTTGTATTTACCGCAGAGTGCTCGTGGAGTCTTCTATACCCATTCCTATTGACCAAACTTTCCTAGTAGATGGCGCAGGTTCAGTATACATAAGTGTAGATTTTTTGTAATAGATCAAGTTTACAAACAAACAAAGGGGAACAGACTATTTCTTTTAAAAAGCAATACCCGAGATATTTTGCAAAAATTGAACGTTAAACATGAATATTCTATTATTCCTATCTGGAATTTAAACCGAGAGGTGATGCGGTATGTTTGGTTGCATAGCGGAAAGATTGACGATTAGTTATTATATGCGTAGTAGCAGTGGTATGTAGTGTTGAGTCGAGTGGATTACCGGGAGAAGAAACGGAAACAGTACCGGTAGTAAAGGTAACGGGTATCCATTCATATCCCGTTAATTCGGATCTCGCCGAGTAGCAGGTACAAAGTAACGAATAGTTAGTTTTTTACATGACTAATATATAGTATAATAATAAAGCCAACTAGCTAATCTACATAATGTGTTCTGTCTAACCCCATCTAGACCATCTTGAAGGGATCAAATGCAAGAAATATGACACTACCTCTCTCAAACATCATTGTAGTATTTTAAAATATAAAGTATAAAAACATTGCTGTGACAAACCGGAAATGGCTGAAAATGCCTGGAAGACAATTATTATTCTTTAAAATAAAGGGTCCTTCAGTACTCTATCAACACATCTTTATGATTTTTCTCGCAATAGTAAATGAATTTACATGCGTTCATAATCAAGGAAAATTCTTGACTCTACTGCAGAAAGAAAGCGGGAACGTGGTGTTTACTACCAACAATGCAGAGAGGATGAAGGATAAATTTGTATATACCCTTAACGCAGACCACAAGGACGCGGAATGCACCATCTCCTCAGCTGAGAGCAATCCAAGAAACCCTCAAGTTGTTACCAAGCAGACACTAGGAATGATACTGAAGACCAAATTGCAATTAATACCTACAACTGCCACTTCATCCGATATGCAGAGCAAGAACACAAGGAAAGAAACTATACCGCAATACTGAATGCGGAGAATAAAACTAGAGTCATATGGCAGACAATAAAACAAAAAACTGTTAGAACATCAAAGAATAACACCCACCAATATAAGCCCTCATGTGAAGATTTACATGCACACTACGTAAAGCTCGAAAAACTGGCAACAACAGCAACAACCAAGTCATCTATTCCAGCAAGTACAATGTGTGACTACTCTCTATTCCTCAACCCAACAGCCCACAAAGAGCTAGAGGACATATTACCCAACGCAACTCCAAAACCTACTGAGGACATTTAATAAGTACCCAACTTTAAAATTTGTAGCAGGTACATATATAAGCCGCTAGCTACCATTTTTAATCTCTGTATGCTACAAGGAATTATCTCAAGAAAGCTCAAAGTTGCCAGATTAACACTGGGATACAAGAAAGGAGACCAACAACTGTGCGAAAACTACAGGCCAATCGCTATCCTCCCAGCTCACTCAAAGATACAAACTATCCTGACTAAATTATTCACACACTTTACTAGGAACAAACTACTGGCAAGTGAACAATTTGCATATAATACTTAAGAACTTGAATAAAAACAGAAAATGTAAACTACAACTGTGCGATTTCACGGGAGCCTTCGACCTGATGCCTCACGATGGTTTTCTACACAAGATCCATCAGTATGGTGTATGAGGAATCGCCCTGCAGGTCCTACCTGACAGACGGATTACATATATCAGGTTAAACCAAACAGATGCCAACAAGAACAACAGCACAAACAATAATTTATGTTGATATCACCACCCTAATCAGAGGTGCCCACTCGGATGCTGAACTACAGTCCACCGTCGATCAACACCTGTGGGAAGTGAAAGGAAGTGGTTGCAACTGAACGAAGCCAAGACCAAAGAGATGGTTTTCCAACTAGAAATATGGGAACAATCAGTGCATCGGGTCAGACACTTTGGCATCATCATCGACTCTTGCCTGACCTTTTGTGTACAAATTGAACGTCTTGGAAGTTAGCTGAGCAGGGCCACATACACCATATGAAAAATCTATAAAAGATCTGGTCCAAAAGCTGCTAGAACTGCGTACATGGCCCTATTCCAATCCCGAATGTGCTACGTAGTTGAATCCTAGGGAAGCAGTGTGCACACAGGATCTATCCTAATAATGCAGAAGCGAGCCGTGACAGGTCTTGTGGCAGGGGCTGCTTGTTGCCAGGCCAAATTAATTTTCCACCAGCTGACGATTCTCACTGTTTGCGCAGTATATCTGAAAAAGTGTCTCGTGCCCATACACAGCAAAAGGAAAACCATTCCAAAACAAGAAGATTAGCATGACTACAGAACCTGTCAATTGGACCACCTAGTGGCATATTTCGCTCGACTGTCTACAACCGCACACAACTACAACACTGTCAGAATAAACAATGCCCTCCCAAGTGACTGGAAGAGGAAACCCAACGCAGTCTTTACAGCGAGCGACATTACACAGACATCTCACGAATCTTTGTCCGTACAGCGTAGAAGAGTTTACCGACAGGCTACCGAAATGAAGAATGAAAAAAAGAAAACCATAAGAGAATACGAATAGGTTTTTCTTTGTGGGAGACCATGCCCTCCCAAACCAAGGCCTGTCTCTGTTTGTGTGGCGCGTTATTGATTTATGAGCATTGACATATTTTTTACAGCCAGACATTAATGATTGTTACGATTGCCAGTAATCTATCGGGCATTCCCGATAGATTACTGCCATTACTGTCACTAGTGATTTATGTATTCCACCGAACAGCAGACATAAAATTAAAGCATAAAATCCATAAAAATAACTCAGAAAACAATGATTATTTGATGGATCTTTTGAGGACTGTCTAATAGCATTTTCTCTTGATAAAACTAGTGCTCCCTAGTATTGAACTGACAATCAGTGATCAGAGAGTGCCCATTGCCAGTTTTATCAAACAAAAACCTTATAAAAAAAGAAAAATAAGAGCACATGGAAAGCTCTATTATGAAGTCTTCTGACATCTGAACAGTAAAATGGCATGAATGTTTCCCACTAAATGCTGAAGTAACAAACATCCTTGCTGCTACTATATACTGTAAACAACTGGGTCCAGGAATCAATGATGAGTGGTTATAATTTGTACTTTGTTTAAACTTACATGAACATCCTTCTGCAGTATAATTCCAGTAATCAGGACCACATCTGTCACAGGTTTGTCCTGTAACTCCAGGTTTGCACTTGCACTGACCAGTAACATCGTGACACTGTTTACTTTCCGAAGCTACACCGCAATTGCAAGCAACACATCCATTGCCGCTCTCAAATCCGTAGTGGTCAACTTCGCAACGATCGCATTTGTCCCCTACAACATTTGGTTTGCAGACGCATATCCCTGTGTAGCTGTCACAAAGTTGAGTTCCCAATCTGTCGCAGATACAAGCTATGGAAAATATATATATATGTTACTTTACATTAGATCTAAAGTATAAAGTATAAAGTATGGTTTCTTGCCTTGACAATCTTTTTTTGTAATAGCATCGCCAAAGTAGCCTGGAGCGCAAAGCGCACAAGCCTCACCAAATGTATTATTCAAGCAACTCATACATCTTCCGGTGACTGTATCACAAGAGTCTGGGCTTGTTGGATCTATATTTCCAGAGCATTGGCATGGTTTACAGTAATCATCTATAAAAAATAACATCGGTTGTTATTATATACAAAACAAAAGAAATAACATGCAGCACATACCAGGAACTTCAGGTTTTCCCCAAAATCCAGGGGCGCAAGAATGACATCTGGCCCCATTGTAACCCTCAATACAATCACAACTGATCTTTTCACCATCTGAGCTCAGATTGCAACTAGTGGCAAAATTGTTAGAACTGATCGGGAGCGGGCAAGCGCATATTAAACAGTCCATAGGTGTTCCTTGTTCAGCATTTCCATGGTAACCTACATCGCACATTTCGCAGTGGTCACCTCTTGTGCTATGTTGACAATTAATGCAAACTCCAGTATTTACATCGCAAGTGTCTGTGTGACCGTGACATTGGCATGGCAAACAATATCCTCCATGAGGACCGCTGACTCGGTAATAACCTGGAGCACACTCTTCACATGATAAGCCTTGGTAATTTGGTGGGCAATCGCATTGTTCCACAGATTTTGCCAATGAATAACTTGCATTAAAGCCATAGTATGTATTTACTATAGCAATTTCCATGAAAATGTCTGACAATCTGAAACAGCAAATGTATTTACTTATTTGAATGTACGTTTTGTGAGTTTGTAAAAGATCCATTAAACATGGTTTATTGATGAAAAACTGCAACAACGGCAAAATTATTTAGAATATTTTTTTCATAGATTTTCATATTTATGTTTAAATTTAAAATATCGAGTTAACAGCGATGTAATTAAGAAAATGTATTTATAGCAGTTTTCTTGAAGTACTTTCAATCTAATTTTGATTATTGTTATTAATATTATAGGTTAATAATATGGTGACATACAGGCAGGATGTAATTTTTAAATAAATCAAAAATTACAGCCACAACCTGGATTTGAACCAGGGACCTTTGCGTTTCTAGCACAATGCTCTCCCATTTGAGCTACTGAGGCCTATGATAATTTTTGATTCATTTAAAAATTACATCCCGCCCGTATGTCACCATATTATTAACCTATAATATTAATTTGACAAAATATGTCGTTAAACATTTTCAATCGTTATTAATGACACACGCAGTGGATTATATGGTTACTCTAGGTATTACACATTAAAATATAATTCATAAAAACTGGAATTATTTTTTAACTTCATTAAATTGGAAACTTTATACGGTTGGGGGTTTGAAATTTTTAAAACATCACAATAAACATGTGTTCCCTCTTTGAACCTCAATCCGAGGAGACATACTGTATATTTATTTAAAAGGAACTCTCCCAGGTTTATTTTTTGCAAATTCTTCAAGTAGTGGATGTTCACTGACGGCGATTTCGCCTTTAAACGAAAATAATTGCGAAACTATTCCATTTTCCTGGTAATGTAGATATTTTTAAGTCTATTTAATTTAGCACATATTTTTTACTACTGCAAATCTAGAAGTTAAAACTGGTAAAGTTAATGCAAGTCTGCATGTAGGAAAATCATTACTCTTTAATCATCATCATTAATTTTAATATAATCACATATCTCACAGTTATTTCTAAGATCTTCTTGGGGCTTTTAATGCCAGTTTCCCGGGATTTTGTATAATTGAACTCAGTTCACGATTTAAACTGGCATTGAAAAATACAGCATAAGCGCCTATTTATAACGGCGCCTGTGTGCACCGCACACTTCGCACACGTCACCCGCCGGCCCTGTATATTTACACTAATAGTAGTATGCCAGGGAAATGAGGGAAACACAAAGGTTAAGTGAATTATAACAAATTGCGACTTGTCAGGGGAAAGATGACAGTCATCATACTATACACAGACATCACACTGTTTTGTGACTCTCACTGACCAACAAGAGCATGATGATTGTTATCAACTTTTCGTCAAAATGGAGCACCTCCCAGTTTTATGTACGCAAGTGTGAAATATATTTAGAGTAATAGTGATGAAAGTATGCTACGGGAAGGGATATAAAATTTGTCGAACAAACCTTAAATTAAAAATATATGATAATTGGAAATGAGTACCTAACTATGTATATTTTCTTATATTATATCGTATTAGGAAACGCACTAGATTTTATCTTAATGTATTTCCAAAAAAAGGGCATGGGACAGTCGGAGGAGAGTCATTTTGGTACTTAAACATGGTTTAGACAAAAATTTAATAAATCTAGTTAATAAAACATTCAGCCCAAGTAGGTTTCCCTAAACTGGGAAATAACAGTCACATTATGTTGAAGTGCGTATGTTAATCTCTGTCCAGCATGTACGTTTTTCCATAAATCTATCTCTTATTGTATGACGTTTCCATGATATATTTAATGTATGCGGATAGTCGGATACACACTAGGACTGATTAGTTGCCCTATAGTAAACAAGATTCCTCATTATATCATGTGACATTAAAAAATATTTTGTCAAAAAATATATATCGAACTAAGTACCTAATCATATGCTATTGCCCCCAATAACATATGATGACAGCATGTACGATGAACATGCGAGCAATTTATATCTGTTTTGTCTACAAACAACCAAACAAAAAAATTGTGATTCCTGATCACCAAAACAAAGCTTAGATATTTTTTTACAGTTTCCGGGGCCAAATGCAAGAAATGATTTTAAAGTTCAAATGATCGAAGATTTGCGAGCAGCCAAGTAAGGATGAAGGAATTTCCTAAAGAGACCGAGACAGGAAGAACAGGGTTTAGAATTGATTTTATTGACCTACAAAGCATATTTTAAGTTAATAATTTGGTGACATAGTCGGGATGTAAATTTTAAATAAATATAAAATTACCTTTGCCTTTTTTAGCAGAATGGTCTCCCATTTGAGCTACTGAGGCCTATAATATTTGTTAGATATAATTGTCAAAAATCAAGGAAAGGAAGTAGTGGTTACTACCACTACTTCCTACCTTTATGCTAGAAACGCAAAGGTCCATGGTTCAAATCCAGGTTATGGCTGTAATTCTTGATTTATTTAAAATTTACATGCCGCTTGTATGTCACCATATTATTAACCTATACAGTACAACCTCGATTATCCGGACACACTATTATCCGGACACCCCCTGCAAAACACGATTATCCGGACACCGCTCGCAAATCCGGACAACCCGCCGGCGAGACGGCCATGTCGCCGCGCCGCAAGTAGGTCCAAGTGGCTTGTTGAGAGCCTGACTACGTACGGCAGCGGTAGTACATATACATAATATGTCCCTGTGCGTTGTTTGATGTACACGGCAAAAATGCCTAAAATATTACTTTGAATGTGCAGCAAAAAGTCGAAATAATATTATTAATTAATAATGGACAAAGCATTAGACCGATTGCTGCGCAATACGGTGTTGGAAAATCTACGATTTCCGATATAAATAAAATAAAAGCAAACTAGTCAACTATGTTTAATAATCGTTTAAAATTAGTACGTAGGTGCATGAGTTCTGTGTTGCTGACCTTAGGTGGAATTACTTAACTACTGAACTGCTTTCAACCACGGCGATAGAAATGGGCATTTGCGCAATTTTGTATAAATTCTAGTGATAATTACACCAAAAGTCGTCTATGCATGACTTAAAATTGATCAAAACTTCAGATAATGTTATTTAAGCAATTTTGAAGCAATATTCGGTAATCCGGACAAATCGATTATCCGGACACCCCCCTTGCATTTACTTGTCCGGATAATCGAGGTTGCACTTTAATACTACTTTGACAAAGTATGTTGTTAAACATTTTCATTTGTAAAGCATATTTCCGTATTATTAATAATAGCTTATTAACAGTAAAAAAATATAACACCTTATTTAAATTTTTTTATAGGAGATGTCACAAGGAGTTGAAGGTAATAAGCATATAACCAGAGATTAGTAAATAAAGATAGGAAGCGATGCGACCATGTCGATGTTAGCGCCATCTATCGTCTCAGATGTTAACTAACCGCTCTATGACGTGACTGAAATGTCATGTCTTGTCATGTCAAGTGTTCAAAATGCAATTTGAAATGTCATTTGACTTAAGTTGCATTTAGTGGTAATGCCGGAGTTTCATTATTTACCAAGAGTTACAACATGAGTCGTGGGACTTATTGCATTTGTAATTCAAGTTACCAAAATAAATGCAATAATAGGGATGTGGCATTCTTTGCAATAATACCAAAGGATCGTTCGCTGTAAGTAAAAATCAATCTTTGAAATTAGTCATCTGCATAGATTTTGGTTTTGCAGAGCCAAGCAATGGATGTTAAATATTGGCCGAATTTACCTTTTGCAAGATGACACAAAAAACTATCACATATGAAGTGATCATTTTTCTGTCGAGCAATTCAAGAAAACATATCCGCGATTGCTTTTGAAATCAGGAGCTGTACCTTTACTTTCTGCAGATAATATGGATGTTGCTACGAACAGCAGAGAAGAGCAGCAGGTCAGCAGCAGTTATGAAGCTAAGCTTTCTATTGTTGTTATAGCTTAGTGTTGAATTACTTTAGTAACACTGTTCTTATTTGTTATTGATATTTATTATATAATAAATAATGTACAACTAAGTTTTGTATGTTGTGTAGGAAAACGAAATAATAAAGCATATAAGAAATGCACACAAATTGAAATTTAGCGGCACATCCCGCCGAATCGCCCAGAGCGCCACCGTGCTGCCACCTAACGTCTCAGATGTTAACCAGTTAATAAAATGTAGTCGAATTTCACCATAGGTGGCTTATGGACGTTTCCTATCTTTTTTTACTAATCTCTGCATATAACAATATGCAGTATTTTTCCATCAAAACGTTTTTTAGATAATAAATGTCATACTGAATAAAAATATGGACTTCAGCCATTTCAATATTATCAAAACCGTGTTATAAATGGCTCTAACTCACTGTTTCCCAACCGGTGGGGCGCGGCCCCACCAGAGCGGTGCGGAATTATGGGACGGTAGTAACTAAGAGAAGGACAGCAAAAGCAGGTTGGGGACCAGTGCTATAACTTCTTAAGGAATCGAGTAAAAACTATCTGAAAAAAATACTAAAAACCAACTAAAAAATACTAAAAAAAAGCGATTTTGCGTTCATCTTAATTTAATTATGTCCTTATTTGCTTATTTGCCACGTCTAGTGGCACAGTTTTCTGTATACAAAAAAACATCATCATAGCGTCTTCTTTTTATACTATATGGTATGAACGCACAATTGACCGACAATTCAGATTGAAAATACTTAATAATATACAGTTTATTGATTTAAAATGAAGAATGTGTAAGAAGTAAATAAAATGTTGTATTGTAATCCTACAATTTTTTGGTGTGCACATGGTACTTGCTAAATGGTACTTACTTTACATCTTGTGTGACACTCCAATAGTTTGCTTTTATGTAAACTCCTTGTAAATCATTGAGGACCATCATCACATGTTCGCGCTTAGCGGGTTGACCTAATGGTAACTGGAAGTTGGCTTCGACTATTTCCAAGGAACCATCAAATTCGGTGGCTACAGGTGGTTGTTCTACATTGTTGTAGCTTAGGTATGTATTTGCTCCTTGGAGTATTACATCAGCACCAACAGTAGCTTTACCTAATTTTGAGAAATGCTACTTTAACGAAAATCACATCAGTTAAGTTAAGGTACGTATGCATGCAGAAGAAAGGAAATGAGAGTACCCAAGTTCAAAGGACCCAAAGTAGCCAAACCTTAAGAAAAACAACTAAAAAGATTTACAGTACAACCTCTTTGATCTGGACAATTAAATGAAAAAGGGGTAATTATTGTCACAATATTGTGTATTGAGTGCCAACGATACACATTATTTGAGTTGCAACTGAAAATTGCATTACTTTTTTAAAAATTGCTGTATAACTGTGCTTCATACATTCAAATTTAGATAATTAATCGAGTTAGTCAACCTTTCACATACCGTAGCAATACATTTTCTCATTTGATGAGCTATTATATATCTGAAAGATTTGTCAGATACTATGTAGGTTCACTCACAGGTGGGACACCACACCAGGCGGTTGGTTAAGGAAACACTTAGGTATCTATCCACAACATGGAGGAAGGAGGAGTCGGCATAAGCGCTCGGGTATGGGACCACTTTCCCCACTCCGGAGGACTTTTCATGTCAAAGTGACATTTGCAACGTTGACGTGTTATTATTTTATTTATTTCGCTTTGTTTAAAGATATTATAGTGAATTTGTATGAAGATATACATAAAAAACTAACGTCTAATTGCGCTGTTCGCAGCTGCAACAGCAGAAACTCAGCTATAAACCAGATTTTAACTGGGGTAACATTTCATCGGTAAGTGACTGTATATGTCAACAATGTACAGGCTTGTACTGGCCGCACGCACGAATATATTTTGAAATATGTTTATTACGTATTTGTAAAAATACCATCATAAATCTGGTGCAGGAGTGTTATGAAAATAAGAATATGAAAATTGGTCCACCACTAGGACGGTACACGACTATAACACAAACAGAGCTGATTGCCTTAACAATCGCAGCCAAAACTATTACTGAAAAAGGTATAAGTGGCAAAAACGTGCTGATCCTAACGGACAGCAAACCAACAATACAAGCGCAGTCTAGACCTCTTACAACCTCCAGACTTGTACAACAATGCACCGAAGCCCTGACAAAAGCAGCACAAGCAAATAATAAGATATTCATCCACTGGATAAAGGGGCACAGTAAAAGTAAAGGGACAGGGAAGCGGATCGCTTGGCAACACGCTGCGAGCACACCCTATATGGGACCTGAGCCAGCGATACCACCGACCCTAAAAACATTACTCAACGAACTAAGAGGAACATCCCACACTCTCTTCAGGTGCAGATGGGATGAAACCACTAAGTGTGTTTTTGCAAGGGAAACCCTAAGGCCCGTATGCATAGTCGACCTCCGGCGAATTGCTGTCGGTTTTTCGGCGAGTCTCCGGCAAAACTCTGGCGTGGCGACAGGACATAAAATTGCTTGCATAGTCGATCTCCTTCCGTTCTCCATGCTGGCAAATCGCCGGCGTTGTGTTGTCCATTCTAAGGTCAAATGATTGTTTGGTCAATTGTCGGTTGACATTAGAAATGACAGTTCTAACGTATATCAAAAATCTAGAATGACTGGACTATTGCTGGAGAATCGCCGGAGATGGTACTGACCACCTCCAGCGAATCGCCAGTAAATTTTCCAGTGCGCATACGGGATTTTGTTGGCGATTGTCTCTGCGCTGCATTTTCGAACTGGCGAACGGAAAAAGCTCGGAGAATCGCCGGAGATTGACTATGCATACGGGCCTAAGAGCCCCTTGCCCAAAGACCACTACCTTCAACTCACCAGAAGCAACCTCAGACTGGTACCTATACAGGGCACTGCAGACTAAAAAAGCATCTAACCCGCATTGGAATCTTAGAGGACGAAATGTGCAGCGGATGCGAAAGCGAGGAAGAGACGGCAGAACACTTTCTGTGCGAGTGTCTGGTACTTTCGACATTACGTGAACGTTTCCTGGGTGAAAGATGGCTGGATTTATCCACCATCAGAGGGTTCTGCCGAGCGCCATCCTCGCTTTCACGAAGGCCGAAGGATGGTTCGAGGCAGACACAGCCTAGGCCATAAGAACCCCTCGGAGGTTAGCAAAAAGGGTCTTATGAGGCCTAGGTGCTGTGGGAATTGTCCCACCCTCCAAGTTATCCATATTCCATACATATTTGTTATAAAAATTAGATTAAATAAATTCTTAAAAGTGTTCACATAGCGTTTCTATATAATGTACCCACTCGGCACATTACAATATATTACAGGAAAATATTCTAGAAATTTCTGGCCAATTTCAGAGTTAATCCAGACCTGGCAGGCGGCCAACTGTCAGGGTACTTTAGTGTCATGTTAGCCCCGCCCCCCAGGGGTCATTTTCTCGCTGCTAAAAGTATAGCGTATAGCGACTCCATCTTCCTCCATGATCCACAACGACAGCCAGGAAATTTTCTGAACTTCCCAGAGGTAATATCTGGCTCATTACTGGACTACTCACTGGTCATTGTAAAGTACACAACCATATGTTCAATAAGCGACTGACCGACACGCCCAACTGCCGAGCCAGTACGCAGGACGAGGAGACGGTAAGACACATCCTATGCAAACTCCCTGCACTAGAAGAGGATAGGGGAAGTGCTCTTGGAGACCCCTGGCCTACCATGCACAGAATCCGTAATTCTCCTCAATCATGCCTCGTAGCTTTTGCACGGGGCCTGGGCTGGCTCCCGAGTTCAGCATGAGCATAGGAGGTTGGCACAAAGGACCCACTGGGGCCTAGTTGCTAAGGGGCTAAAGGCTTGCGGGCCTTTAACTCCTATATACATACATACATAACTCTGTAGGACTTTATGGGTATAGGTAAAACTGGGAGAGCTGAAGATTACTCATAGATTTCAGCTGTTATTTTAGACATACGTTACAGAATATTTCTAAATATTGACGCGTGTTAAAACGAAATAGCATACTTTTCATACGTCTGCTGTATAATTTAAATGGGCAAGACAAAAAAGTACGTCTGTTCTTAGAACCATAAGAACGAATGACAGCGGTAGCAACTTAACCTCCAATTCGAGCGCTAACGTGTGATGTGAACAAGATGTTTTCGTTGGTATGTTGTCACTTTGGTTCTGTTAAACATGGTAATGATGGATATATAAATTATATAGGATATTATCACAATTAAATGACAGTATTTTTAATAATTAAATATTAATCTTGAACGAACTACCTTGTAGGCAACTTAATATACACAGCTATATAACCAATTCACGCGGTACGTTCATATCTTGGTTCATACGATTTTAAGCGATGAATCACCTTCAGCTCTCCCAGTTTTGCCTATAGGTGAAAATATCAGGACAATGTCAGCAAAAAAAAAATTTTTAATAGCAATCCTATTATACCTCTCTTTAAAATGTCTGGGTTAACCAGCTGCTGATTATGCTGGATTAATGGGTTGATAACAAGTGTGTCCAGATTAATGGATATCCGAACTAACGTGCCCGGAACAAAGAAGTTGTACTGTACTACTAATGTTAGTGGGTTGGCATGAAAAATAATTTAAATATTGAACATACCTGAATCTCCAATTGTGTAGTAAATCGTATATTTCAAGTATCCTCCATAAGAAGTTAACATTTTTCCAAGGTACGATGGTGGAGCGGCAAAATACAAAGTGCTCTTCTGTGACAAGTTTGTACCATCAAAGTTGGCAACAATGTTGTATTCATTGATATTTGTCAATGATACATTTAATTTGTGAACTTCCACATTATCGGTCGCATTAACACTGACCATGGTCCAGTTTTTCATATCGCCGATAGCAGTCTGAATCAAACTGGAACTTCTGCAACGTGTGGTCTTTCCAAAACAGAAGCATTCTGTACATCCCTCTTCATTGTTATCTTGGAGATTGAAGGTGCCTTCTTTGCAACTTGAGCACTCTACATTGTTGGCATATTTTTTGCACAAACATTCGGCAGTATCTTCATCACATATATCAGGGGTCGTTCCTTTAGTGTCGCAATGGCACAGATCACAATTTGGATAATAAGCATGACCTGCTTTACACATATCACAAGTGCGACCAACAATGTTTTCTTGACACCTGAAACATTCAAATTTCGAAGTCTCAAGAATATAAAGTTTGTTGCACATTCATTGATATTTTTATTTAATTTCTTAATCTGTCAACAAAAATAATTTTATTATGATAGTCAATTAGTAACTACTTACTCGCATTCACCGCTAAACTGATTGCATTGCATATTGTTATTTTTGACACCTAACGGGTTACATTTGCACTCTTCACAGCCGATGATGGGATCAAAACCATACGTAAACGGTTCACACTGGTCACAAAGCTTGCCAGTAACGTGTGAAGGGCATATACAATTACCTAAAATATATTTGAATCCATAACAATAATAGGAAATTGAAGAAAATTGATGTTAAACAAAACATACCTGTATCACTTTCACAAATGGCAGTAGAAGGACAATTGCAAGGTTTACAGTCAGGGAAACCAAAGTACCCGGTCTTACAAGCTTCACACTGCCTACCGATGACATTTGATTTGCATTTACATTGGCCACCAAATTTGTCGCACTCAAAACTAAGAGATCCTTCATAATTGCACTCGCATGGTAAAGCGCCATTATTGTAGCCAGCAGTGATGGAGAAAACAGAATCTCTGCAGAAACCTATAAAATCTCATGATATTGTGTGAAATTTTAAATATTTGCGAATTGTACCTTCTTGTGTTGTGTCAACATTGAAGTTCTTGTTTCCACATGAGCGGATAAATTCATCAGCCCGGTCAAATTTGTCTTCTTCTAAAATTCTCTGAGAGAATACATCATAAGGAATTACCAAGATATAATCCAGGTAAATGTTTCTATTCTTTGAATCGGGAAGCTAAAATAAAAGTTCAAACGGATTAAGATAGAACTTAATAAATATTTGTTAGTTACAATTGAATAGTAGGCCGGAACTGGGTTGTGTAGTATAATTCGAATGTGTTCTCTGTAGAATAATGTTCTACAACCCGTGCTTTTTATATACATACAGCTTTGAAATTAAGTAGGAGATAAAATTGGAAACTATCTTTCTGACAGGGCAAACATTTTAAAGAGATATAGCCAAACAAGAGTTAACAAATAATTATTTTGCTTTCATTAATATTATTGAAAAATATTCTAATGTTTCAGAAAAATCTGACCTTCATTAGATTTTAATTTAAAAACATACAATAATTTTCTTGAAAATTGTTATACTACTTGCAACATAAAATGTTTTTCCAACCAACCCTTCAGCTGATGCAACTATAGCACTACCAGGGCCGGCGGAAGGGAAATATTTGGACCGGGCAAATACCGTCTTTGGCGCCCCTTATACTAATTAGTTAAAAGAACTACAAACACATTATTTGCTGCCTACGTTTAATCTATAAAATACTTCATCATATTATAACATACATATTTATTACATCAAGTTTATATAAGAAATATTTTAGAATAGGTTATATTTTTCTAAATAAACTAAATATTAGAGTGATCCTTGTTTTTAAACTTCTATTTTTTGCGTTACCCTCTCAGCTTGTTCCTTTATATCGTAGTTAATTCATGTAAAATTTGAGATCGATCAGAATATATCGAGAAAAAGTCCAATTTAATAATATTTAAAAAAAGGTTTTAGAGTTGTTTTACAACAAAATTTACATAACACAGTTATCAGCTTAATCTAAGAAAATATTCCACTTGAAAATATAAGAAATGCTCTGATATCTAGTGTCAACAGTCTATTAAGTTAATATCTGTGGCATGTAAAGTTACTTTAGTAAAACCTATAATAAAAAAAATTTTATATTTTTTTTTTCAATATTATTAACATTTATTCCCGATTTTCAGGGACAAGTATTGATATGTATTCATCGATCTGAATTATCATAGGAATTAAGTATGGATATAAAGGAACAAATTTCGAGAATCATGCAGAAAAAAATAAAAGTAAAAAAAATAAGGGCACCCTGGTTAATAAGGATGACTTACAATTAATACAAATTTACTTTTCGAGCCTTCGTGTTGGCAAACTCTTTAATAATTAATTCATGGTCAATTTCGCTTAACATATCGAACTCGATCGACAACATCGCCAGAGCAACCAAGCGATCTTGTGACATTGAAGACCTCAAATAAGTTTTTACTAATTTTAATTTGGAAAAACTTCGTTCCCCTGATGCGACGGTTATGGGCATTGTTAATAAAATGCGCAATGCCACAAATGCATTCGGAAAATTCTCGATTAAGTAGTTTTTACCAGGGTTGGGTAATTACGCGTAGAAAACTGTTTTCTACATTACGCGTAGAAAACGACGTCGAAAACTACTAAAAATGTAGAATATGTATGATACGTAGAATACCGTATTTGTGGTGATAGTCATTCCTACTTATTGGTGCTATTAGAAGAGTGTTGCAGGTACATGCGCCTATTAAACAAACAAATTCCTAGTATAGTGCACGCCGCTTAATGTGATCACATCGAAACTCGAAGTTTTTGGTAACAATAACCGATTGCCAATAATAGCTAAAAGAAAACAAAAATTCGAAAGAAAATGTTTATTCAGAAAGTTAATATTACATATATACCTACTCTTCATAAAATAAAATCAATATCGATGGTTTACTTGAGGTATGTATAGGTACACAAACAAAATTAGAAATATTCCTCAATAGCTGTTTGTCTCAGGTGGTTGCGAAGAAGTGCGTTCTAAAGCATTTCGAATTTTTTTATTTGTTGGAACTGGCAATGTTTCTATAGTATGTTCGTTCACTTTCTGTTGTTCACATTCGGTTTGGGAGATTGAAAACATTACAGATTAACGAATTTCATCTTCTGTAGGACGCCCCGCGGTAGTTACGGCGCATATGCTGACGTGTCAAAACAAATGATCGCTCGATTCACAAAAACAAACACAGCTTATTTGATTTTGCCGCCTCGGTTCTTCGCTGCGCGTTTATTATATTGCTTATTCGTTGCTCAACGCAAGAACCAACGTAAGAAATCGATCTTTTTTATTATTACTTTTCTATATTGTTATATCACATATTAAACTTAAATACGATAGATACATATAGGTATTGCATTTTCAAGTTTATTAAATAAAATAAAAAATATAGTTGTTTCATATATTATGACGTTGAATAATTTATGACAACACTACCTACTTCTCAACAATCACTGGAATTTTGAGTTTTCTACACGTAGATTACCTGAATGTAGAAAACTGTCTAATGTAAATTACATGATTTCTACTTGGTAGAAAACCATGTATTTTACCTCATGTATTATACCTACCCAACCCTGGTTTTTACTTATGAAGTTTAGTAACTCAGTTGGTGAACTTCCTGGGGCGACTAGTGAAGATAATACTGTTAGCTCTTGGTGAAGCTGTAGTCCATCAACATCTCGATTATTTCCATCTGTTAAAAATAGCTGGAAATCTTGACATTTTTTCAATAGCTCTTTACTATTAATATTGCTATCAATATCATACAGAAATATAAACACATTATTGTAGTTTTGGAGCTGCTGAAATCTTTCTGCTAATGAATTTATAGCAATATCCAAGATGGAAAAAAATAAGTTGATCTTAAATGCCTGTTTTGGTTCAACTATTGGATCATCTTCACTTTCATAGTTGAACTGGCGGCTCTTTTTTCTTGGGCGAATTCTAGTCGACTGTTCAAAATTTGGTTCTACTTCTAACGTTTCTGCCAAATCTCTAGCGTCGACTAAAATTTCATCAAATCCTTTGTCTGATCGTAGTTCCTTAAAATACGTTCTTACTTTTGAAATCAAGTCTGCTGCTGTTTGCATGTGGATTGCTTTTTCCTGTAGTCTTTTACTAACTATGTTAATTCTATGCAATATCTGATGCCAAATAATAATGGAGCAAATAAATTTATAGCTCTTAACCTTTTTAGCCAAATTTGTTGCTGTGTTTTTACCAAAAGCATCAATCCTGTTGTCATTGGAAGCCTCATATAGAGCATCATATATTTGTCCAATTTGATAGCGAAAGGGAGTGACTGCATTAATACGGCTCTCCCAACGGGTCTGGCTTAAAGGCTTTAGGGTTAAGTCTGAAACATTACTTTTTAATATTTCCCATCGGTGTGTAGATCCCGCAAAAAAGTTGTAAATTTCTTGTATGTTCCCGAAAAATGAAACAGCTTCAGTGCATGACAATGCTGCGTCATTAACTACTAAATTCAGTGAATGCGCGCTGCAAGGAACAAAAAAAGCTCTTGGATTTAAATCAATTATTCTTTTTTGCACTCCGGAATGTTTCCCTCGCATATTTGACCCATTATCGTATCCTTGGCCTCGCATGTCACATAAAGGAATCTTCAATTTTCTCAATTCTTCTAATAAAATCTGTTAGGCGTGCACCCGTTGACATATTTACTGGTATAAACCCCAGAAAACTCTCCTTTATGCAAATTTCTTGCCCAGGTTCAGCTTGCACATAACGAATAATTAGCGTCATTTGCTCCACGTGGCTAACATCTGGAGTGCAATCTAGCATGATCGAATAATACTTGGACTTTAAAATGTCACTAACTATCTTTTTGATTATAGTTGACCCAAGTAAACTAATTATTTCGTTTTGAATGTCCTTGCCTAAATAGTGAACGTATGTCTCTTTAGATGTTATACGGCGGAGGTGATCAGCAATTACAACATCAAATTTACCAATAAACTCGATTAACTTTAAAAAGTTACCGTTGTTTCTACTGTATAATTTATCTGTATGACCACGAAAAGCTAAATTTTGAGAAGCTAAAAATTGAATCGCGGCAATTAATCGTTTAAAAACTTCTGTCCAACGCCGTGCTTCGTTTTGTATAACTCGCAGATTTTCTGAGTCGATTGTTTTACCTAGACGTAAACGTTGTTGCAGTTCACTCCACGACTGAAATGCTCTCATGTGACTTGGCGATTTTTCATGTTCGGATAAAAGTTCGGACATGTGTTTCCAGTCTGAAAATCCGGTAGGTGAAGACAGGGACATTCGAACACTACTGAAGAGTCGACAACAAAAACAAAAAATTGAATCTTTTGTTTTTGAATAAATTAGCCACACCCGTAATACATCTTCACCATTGCATAATCGCCTTGTATAGTTCTTAGCAGTGAATCGGCGCCCTTCGTTGTTCATTGGAAACTCTATATTTGTTATTTGAACTGGTCCACGTTTAACAAGAATTTGACGATCACAATCATTCAAATGCATAGGCCAATCTCCTGAATCGTGTGACAGTACCACTTCAGCGTCAATGGAATCTAAACCCTGTAGATAATCCAATAATTTTATATTTAATTTTAATTGTACCTAATCAGATTTTATGTAAGAAAATTACCCCTTGTGCATTTTGTGAAAATGGTGTTTCTACATCAATATCTGTATCATATTCTGAAGTAGCTGCCTCTGTTGTTTGCTGTTTAGTATTCTGTGGCTGAGGACCGGATTGAGATGGTACTAAAAACATTTTTAAAGCTTTTGCTTGTTGTTTGTTTTGCGATGTCATTTCAGTTTTTCTTTTTCTATAAAAAGAGCCAGATGGCTTCTTCTTCGTTTCCCCCTCTGACATTTTTAGAAATTACTGCAAATAATATCTTATTATTTAAAGAAAAAAGTATTTAACAAAAATCTCGATAACTATAATATAAACCTACTTATTACCCGTTATAGGGACACTAATAGTATACAAAAACTTATTACCTGTTATACACTACGCTATTGGTTCTGCAATCAACTGTAAATCTGTAAACAAACGAACTGTAACGAAGTACTCTACGACACGCAAGGCACAAACATCACAAAAGTGTCATACTTACACTGTTGACATCTAGAATCATGGAACACGATTACACGAATTGGTCAGCAGCGCAGCGCGTTTTCCGTAAAAAAAAAAAACAACAAGGAGGCGCCATCTAACGATTAGGGCGACACACCTTAGTGACAGCACCATAGCGCTTTCGTTGCTTGCCGGCGCCGTGTCGTGCTGAACGCAGCCATTTGAGTCGACTACGGGAGATTAGTTATCGACTAAAATATTTTAGATAACTATGTTTTTGTGGATATCCATATCATTGATCTTATAGTGTCGTATTATTTTTTTAGTTTAGTATATTTACATTTAAATTTTTGTCGTGTGGCGCCCCTAAAACCGTGGCGCCCCGGGCAGCCGCCCGGGTCGCCCGGCCCTTCCGCCGGCCCTGAGCACTACTATAGCATTTTTAACATGGGTATCTTTCAGAAGCATGCTGCAGACTTTGTTTCTCTAGGCTACTAAAACCGCTAGACCTTTACAAAATAAAGGTTTTCTGCGTTTTACTGAACATCATTGTCGATATACTTTAAGTTGCTTATTTACGTAGTTTTGTTGACAATGTTCTTAGCTTCTTAGCAGAAAATCATTGCTTTGTAAATGATTTTACTGCGAGTAATGTGGTTATTTAAAGATTACCTTGTGTGTAATGACAAAATTTTCGGTTAACAAAAACTTATTGTTTCCATCTGGCTGCGAAATAAGTGCCCTACATCCGGACTCAGAAGGACAATGACGTACTGGTAGCTTTGCTTCATAGAATTGCCCATTTTGAATAATGATATCAATGTCATTTTCTGAAAATTATAATTTGAAATTTATCTAATACTAATATAATTCTAAGTATAAATTACTAATAATTAAGTCAAATGAGGTTAAATCCAAAACAATTTGAATATATCCACATTTGTAAAAGTATTAATTTTAGAAATATTTGATTGGATTGATTATATAGATATAGTACAAACCTGGAAAATCTGGTTGGTAGTAGTGTACGACAAACATATAGTAAAGGCCTGCCATTGGTACTTTTCCTTTAACATCAATCACAGGTTGCTTTGGATTTAAGAAAATATATGAGGTTGTATTTATGGCAACTACTGGAGGAAAGCTATCTTCTTCAGTGACACTTTCTTGTTCGTACTGGACTTTCTTAGATTCGGGAGGACTTGGGAATTGAGATTTTACGCACTTTCCATTTTCGCGGATGCATATAGGACGAGGGGCTACGTAGTCCATGGACCATTCATTATATGGAATAACAACTACTGATTCTATTCCCACATTTGCAGTGTTACCCTACAAACAAAATGATGTACAAAATGTATGTATACAAAATTTCTTACAACCATTTTACCTTCAGTTTGATCTTAATTTCATCAGTGATATTAAACACACCAACGCCTCCTTTATCAGATCTTATTACTTGTCTACATACTGAAGAATAAGCACAGGAGTAGAGTTCTAGTTTTCCTGTTTTGACTGCATCTGCGACTAAGTCAACATCAATACTATGGCTATGTTGGTCATTTCTTGGTGTTACGTATGTCACTATAATTACATATGGCCCTGGTTTACTGACCGATACTAAATAATCGAGACCGGGCTGTGTAGCCGTAAGCACAGGAACAGATTTTTTTACATTCAGTTCACGCAGTTGCTGAAAATTATTAATGAAATAATATAAATTACCAATTATTAGTATTTCCTAAAAATTGTATACAGTACCTCTTCATCAACAAAGAATTCACTAGGTTTGGCATGAGTGTCATCACCTAAATCAATAAAACCACCAGCACCCCAGGTAATATCAAAGTTGGAGACATTAGGGTATTTGAAATCGCGACATAAACCCTTGTCGAATATTTTGCAGGGATTTTCTACTCGTTGTTTTAAAATTGATGCAGAATAGAATTCTTCCGGTAATAACACAAAGTAATCCTAAAAATTAAATAGTATAAACATAGAATGAAATTACAGAAGTTTTATCTTACCAAAAGTAGAGGCTTATCAACTTTAATGTGGAATCTCCAAGGTCCTGTATTCATAACCAATGAGTCGGTAACAACAAATGCTGGAATGGAGCTATTTTTGAAGGGAACATGTAAAGTTTGTTCGTTATCAACTGGGTTATCTGGTATGACGTTGATTGTTCCAGTAACAGTATCATGATTGTTGACATATCTGAGTACCATAACATAAACAGAAGGTTTATAAATGTAAACGTCTTGGTAAATTTCCTTTTGGAGCATTGAGAAAACTGCATATCCTCTCCAAGAGTAATCCGGGAATATATGTTCGTCGTAAGAGTGACGTACTGCTGATCCGTGTGGAGTACGGGCATCCTCAACTTCGTACTGAAATTGGTATAGTGTTGGGAAATAATGTGCCTGCAGAGGTTCCTTGCATGTTCTTCCCGTCACACGATACTGACATAAACAATCTCCAGTTTTCTTGTTGCAAACTGGGCTCAACGCACCACCAATATCACAACCACAATCTAAAATTATACAAGAATCAATACCAGGATTATACAAGGAAGTGAAATATGTCAATTAGCAGTTTTTAAGATTTATTTTTTCAAAATCATTTATTTTTTATTGGTCTTCTTTATTGATAATGTCCTTGTAATGCCTCTCTTTTCCAGAACAGCTTTCTATCTAAACTTCTATCTCATTGGTTAGAAGATACATAGTTACATTGGTATAAATCCTTGCATCTCAAAACTAAAATATAGCAATCGGCGGTTCCATCTGGTCGTATACAAATTTGTTTTTTTTGTTAGTTTAAAGCTATGTATTTGCATATTTGACATTATTTATACACATAATACAAAGAAATTTATATTTCCATCAATTAAAAAAAAATATATATATTACATGAGTTTATAAGGAACAACTTTAGGATTCAAGGTGAATTTATTCGAACCTATTTCTAAAGGTTTATATAGAACTACAAAATATTAAGGATTGAGAATAAAATATATGTTATTTTATTAAGGTGACCACCATAACTTTTCAAAATTATTTCTTTTTGTAAAATTGAGACTTCCTGATCTTGTAATGTCAAATTCATAAAATATATGGTAAAACAATCTTGCAATTATGTCAAACGATCTAGATATAGATTTAAACTTTCTATGAAAAGTCTGTACGTTCAGTTAGTGGAAACAAGCTTTATATGAACAACAATTACTACAAGAACGTAACAATCAAAACAAACAGATGTCAGACTGTAACATCACTGAACACAAATAGCAACTGCAACAGGAATTTCAGTTGTGTGAGGTATTATCAGACAAATCTTTTAAACCCAAATAAGTTTTGTCTCTAGAGAGAGTTAAAGAAAAACTGCTGTTTCCAAAGATGGTTCCAATATCATCAACTTTCTGTTCCCTCTAAATACCTTCGGTGATTTTAAATTAAATAAAGTTTCCCATAATAGTTACTTTATTTTAAAAGATCCAATGATACCTCACACAACTGATGTTCCCTCTTAGCTGATTCTGTACATACCTGCTTGTCAATACTATAAATCAAATCAATATTTTTTTTGATTTTGCTCTGACTGCCATTAGTTAACTTTTCGATCGAATCATATCATAAATGAACAATTGAGGAAATTCTCACCTGTGCAGCCAAACAAATTATCCTTTTGCAAATTGTATGTTCCATCATCACATTCAGTACATCCTCTGGCGACTACAGATGGCTTACAAGGGCACTGACCACTATCGGTGTTACACACAAGCAATCCTCCCAAAACCCCGTCGGCATTACAAGAGCAACCTTCACAACCATCAGGATTTTTGGAATTCAAATTCCAGTAAAGCGGTTTACATTTGTTACAAATTCTGCCTTCCACTCGCTCTTTGCAGAGACAAAGTTCGCCAGCAGGAACTGAACCACAACCAGCAAATCCTTGAACCACTCCAGCTGGATTACAGTTGCAATCTACAAAAACAAACATATAGTTCCATTCAATTCGCAGAATTTTACTCTATTTTATACCTTCACATGTCGGAAAATTGTAAAATCCTTCCTTACACTGATCGCATCTAATTCCATCAAAGTTATAGTGGCATTCACAGGTACCTTCATTGTTGCAAGAAATACCAATCCCACCATGGCTGTCGCAATTGCATGCTAAAAATAAGAATTATACTATTTTTATTCCTGTAATATGTTTATTAATATTTACGTAGGCATTCTGGGAATTTGTAATATCCTGGACTACACTGATTACATGTCCTACTTGCAAAATTAATCAAGCACGGACATCTTCCATTTGCGTCACAATCTGTAGAAACGGAACCAATGGTACTGCAGTTGCAAGGTTGACAGTCGGGATATCCGTAAAAACCAGGTATGCATTGATCACACCTAGCGCCGCCATAGCCTTCTTTGCACCAACACTGTCCGGTGGCCTTGTCGCAAACTGATTCCGTAGTTCCTTTGACATCGCAATTACAATCTGAAAATTCCATAATATAATTAATATTATTTAACGATCACAGTCTTTAACCAAGACGACTGGTAATATCTAGTTAGTGTTGCCAGGTCTCCGGCATTGAACCGGAGTTGGGGCATATCTGGTCGCCGGCAGGCATTTAAACATCTCCGGTAAAGTCAAACATGAAGTAAGTAGTATTACATTCTTGTAAATAATATATGCAGAGGTAGATAGACATATACTTTTGTTGAATTTGCCATATATTGTTCAAGAGGAACGGCTTACGTTTTCTATGAATTCAGTGTTATTCAGATTATTTTACATTAAGCAATTTATCGCGCAAGAAGTTCTACAATTTTTTAAACAATCAACAACTGTTTCAAAACTTAACTGTTTACAAATTGCGTTTACAATACGACAATACCTCGCACAGTGCGGATTCAGTATAGTCCAGTGGTAAATCATATTTCTTCAGTTTATAAATAATATTTTAAATATTCTGCAGTTCCTCGTCGTATATGCAGGTACGGTACCCAGAGTTGGCGACCATGAAATACCAGAATTATGTGTTGGTGGGTCCCCTTTCAATATTTAACACTTAACTTCTATGAATGAAGAATGGGAGGATAACTTTGACAACAAAGTTCACTTGAACGAATTGTTAAAATTCAAGTTCCAGCAGGAGAATTAATTGTTGAATAGCTATCAACAATTATTGGAATTATCAATGTATAGAAAACGGTGAAATACAGGCAGGATGTAAATTTTGAAAAAAATTAAAAATTCATTATTGGAATGGTTGAAAATTTGTCAGAACATAGTATGGAAGTTGTTTCCAATATCGAACGATATTGAATATCACTGAACGATAAACAATGCAGTTTGTTGTTGCAAAGATTTTTTTGGACAACAACTTAAAGAAATAAAGTGTGCAGACGTCGATGTTGCAATTTTTAGAGAATAAAAAATGGAATGGAATTTGCTTTAAACGGACAGGGAGCACTTCAGCTATTTTAAATATACAGGGGTATTCCACTTTTTTGTCTGCAATTTTTTTTTTTAGAAAGGACGTGTCATTTTGAGGAAATATTTTCATATGGGCCTACTTGATATTTCAAATTAAAAATTACAGCTCGTGAAATATTGACTCAATAAATTAAATAAAGCATAAAATACATATCAAACAATGCAAAACTGAAGATAGAACACAATCAATACCAATTACAAGAACAAGTATATAAGTTTTAAGTGACAGAAAAAATAAAAATCATTGAATGAACTAATGAAGAAACAAATCAAACCATATTGAAAATGGAAAAAAATCAGTTACTTACATTCACAAGTTGGATAGTTGTAATATCCATGTCTACATTGATCACATTTTGGTCCACCATAATTGCTCTTGCAAGTGCAATTTCCAGTTTGCTGGTCACATGATGATGAAACAGATCCTAACGAATTGCATTCACAAGCTGAAATAATAATTAAACAATACCATTATTTGTCAACGAGTTTTCAATGTTAAAGTGTTACATTTGCAATCTGGAAATCCATAAAACTCTTCTGCACATTCATGGCAGTAATGACCACCAAAGTTTGGTTTACATGGACATTGTCCATCATCATCTTCACATTGTAAATTTTCAGTTCCATTTAGGTAGCACACACATGGCTTGCAAGTGGGATAATCATAATAACCAAAACTACAAGAGTCACAATCGGGTGAGGTAAATTGTTCTTGACATTCGCATCTTCCAGTTCCTTCTTCACAGTTTCCAGTAGAAAAGAATGGGTCACAACGGCATGCTACAATTAACAAACGTGTCAAGAAAGATAAAAGATTAATATCGAAAGTATACATACGCTGGCATACATCAGTTTCATTCCAGTGCTTATTGAATGGTTTGTAGAATGTTGCTTTGCACCTGTTACAGTTAATACCTTCTGTGTTGTGCTGACAATTTTGGCAAACTCCACCACCTTCGTAGTTTCCATGTATGTCGAGAGACAAGTGCTGTGCGTCAATTTCAGGATCGTACTCACACTCATTACTATGTTGAAAACAGTTGCAGGCTAAACAAAATTAACATTATGATACATTTTTAATTACTATAATTAGTATTAATAATTTTTTAGGTTATGTGACAGATTGTTTACAGCAGGGATGAGCAGGGATCCCCAAACGTTTTTGGGAAGGAGAGAATAATCAGAAAAATGTCAGTAATAATAAAATATTTCTCAAACCCTGAATTTGGCATACGAGTATGCCTAACAGGGCGAGAGAAGTAAGAACATTTGCTCACATTTCCTAAACATAACTTTTTCCACAATATTTATTTATTTATTTAAATTTTTCAATCTTTACAATTTCTGTTGTACCCACCAGTGTAACCATGGATGCCCAAACACACAAGTTTATATTCAGTAATAAATAATCAATATCAATAATTAATACTAATTATACTAACAATTAAAATAATAAAAATGAAAGATTTCATAGCCAGTCAGGTTTAGAAAGTCCTAGAACTGATATAGAAAAGTACACAGGTGTCTCACGGAATTGTTCCATTAGAAGTTTTTGATTTTCCACATCCATTACTTTTAAGTATTTAAAAGTTTGGAATCAAGATCTACTTGATTTAAACTTTCAAATTAAAGTTGGTACTCACTTCCGTTCTACCAAAAGTTGATATCAAGTATGTTATGTCATACTTATATAATTTTTATTTCATTTTTTGTTTCCACGTTTCAAAATACATCGGTTTTTATCAGGTGTACCTAGATTTCACAATTTTTGAGTATTTTGATTTTTCTACATTTATTATGATTGTTATAGTGGCATTGCTTCAAATTGAATATCTTTGGAATGAAGCTAAAGAGTTTTATGGTGGCTTTATGATTGATGACGACGCATTTGAAATCTGGTCAATCAAAATAGTCTTATAACTATAGCAATATCTTATACAATATCTTATACGTAAGGTCAGACCTTATACGAGATGTGATCAGAAATGCTGTAGGTATATTGCGCTGGTAGAAATAATATTAAATTGCCGCTAGACCGTAGGAAACACAGTAAAGAGGTTATTGCTAAATTAATAGCTTATTTTGCACGTGAACGTGGTCACGGCGGCCGCTGAATTCTATACAACTAAAGGCTGGTTTACATGGTGCGAGTTGCTGACCAGCCAGTTGACAGCAGCTGTCCCTGCGAACTCGCATTGAAAAGTGGCTAGCAACTCGGCTGTTTACACGAGATCAGTGAGGTGCGAGCAGCTCGCCAGTCTTGCGTTGTATACTCGTGTTTCAATATGGCTGAGCGCCGAGAAATTCTGATCTGCAAACTGGCAATCTTTTTCCATGTTGTTATGTGACGAATTTATTACATGCATCCAACGTGTAGTTCCAAGAAAAAGAAGAGTTTGGGTTAGAAATTGGTTGTATCAAGAATCTTCAAGAGCAAGAAATACAATCATGAAAGAGCTATACCACAAAGATCGTCGTCACTATCGAGTACCCACACAGTCCGAAACACTTTTAAATTAAATTGACTCAAATATTCAATGCAATTATTCATTCATACGTGAAACTCTCCCAGTATATATTATATACGGAAGCAGGGAAAACATAACTAAAAGTGTCTATAAATACAAATAAATGTAGTCGCATCCATCGAGCCAGCCCTCATCAATGACTGCAACTTCCTCAACAATGGCTTGCTTGAGTTGAGTATTGACGATATTCCTCTGGAACATACGGTCTTTCAGGAGCCGCAACAGGAAAAAGTGTTGACGGACTTTTTCCTGTGTGGTATCTTCAAGAACCGTTTGCACAATGCACTGATGTAAACGGAGACCATCTGCCCCATATAATTTTCAAAAAATAACCTTGAAACCTGTGGGAAATAAATGGCATACTTGGTCGTATTTATAGACATATTAACTTATTTTGTCCGTGCTTTCGTATATAATAGGTATTATTTGAAAAATGTCAATTGGCTCCGGACTATCCTGTACAAAGAAAACAAAATTGCTATACACTGGCAAGTAACTGAGCTTTGCGTTCACACTACGCAAAGAGCGGGCGCACAGCTGACCGATAACCTGGGAAGGGTGGTGGGGGAAAGCAAGTGGCCAGTAAAATCAAAATTGTTTGAAGTAGCTCGCATGGCAGCAGCTGACAATCTCGCATAGGCAGTAACTCGCATATTCCGTTTAAACCATAACAGTAGCTGGTATGCAGTAACTGTCATTCTCAACTCGCACGCCAGCTCGCACCATGTAAACCCCGCATTACTAACTATACGCACCGATGGCAGTAGCTTTGTTTAATAAAAATAGGTTTGTTCGAGCAGTAGTAAAAAAGTACCCGACTAGTTGGGTATTCGTCTACGCATGCGCAATGGAGATTTTGCCCCTCCTTAAATCTCTTTGCGCATGCGTAGAAAATTAACAAATAATTGGGTACTTTTTTACTGCTGCTCGAACAAACAACAAACCTAATAATGACAGTTAAGTAAGTACGTAGGCTTTCACGGCCAGAATCATTTAGAAAATAAATTGTTTGCGGGTTATGCCGTGTGTCAAGATTCGTGACTTATCCTTTCTATGAGCGTCCGCTTCGTTTTAACGAGAGGGGTCACATCGATCCCGTATGCTTCTCGGCTGTGGCACAGCAAGGCTGGTAGAGCCGTATTGTACAGAGATTGCGCTGACGCCCATGTATCCCATGTATTTGAGCGGAGGTGGCCGAGTGGATAAGGCGTATGCCTTCCACTCAGAAGTCCAGGGTTCAAGCCCAGGTTAGGCAGGGGATTTTTCAAATACTCCGTCTCCCCGACTGCCGCACAGACAAGCCACTGGCTTTGTGCACATGGCAACATCCCAAAAAAAAAAAAAAAAAAAATCCAAGCGACCCCCGCAGATGCCTACAAACTCACGATTTTTCGTGACGTCAGTGGAGTCAGGACAGGAGTTTAGCGTGTTACGAGATAGCGTTTGTGACGTCACTGGGAGACCTCGTCTCCGCCCCGCAAATGCCGGTCGGCGCAACCTCTGTAGAATAGGCTTTACCGGCCTTGGTGCACAGTACGCCACTCCTGGAGCTACAGTCGCGCAGTGGAGTTTTATAGCTGCTGTCGCGCTACACATATGCACTCACCACTTCGTCGATTAGGAGCGTCATAGAGTGAGTTAAACCACTGATCTCTGCACATAACGTATATAAATCGCGAGCCGTATAGAATGCCTGCTAATGCAATATCACGTGCATTTTCATGATTTAACAAAATGTTGTCAAAATCTCAATAATTTATTGCAGATAGGTATTATAGGAAACCAGTATCGAAAGACAGAAGGCAACATTTTCCTTCTAGATGTACCTGTTAATATACGTGTGTTTTTGAAATTTAACACTTGAGATGCCAGTTTTGAACAATCTGTATAAGAAATAATGATATACTACATTATTTTGTTGGACTATATTTACTTAAGGTGCGTATCACTAAACATGGAACTATTAGCTTCTAATAATAACTGAGATATTCACTTGGAAACGATACCGCAGAAATCAACAAAAAAGTAGGAACATCAAACTAACACAAAAAGTATATAAAGGGAAACCTGATATAAGCCGATCTATTTTGTTGCGAGAAAATAAAAACTGACATAAAAATTGTATGATTTCATTTCAAATAAACAAAATTGATAACAACTTCCGGTAGACCGAAAGTGGTCGTCAACTTAAAAGTATGTACCTATGTATTTGTAATAAATTTAAACAATACAATTTGTTTAATTTAATTTAAAAGGCGGTAATATGCGCACTTGCCATCTCCAGTTCGATGGCTCCTGATATCACGTCAAGTGTCCATATAACATCACATACATTTTAGTGATTGAATCTATAATGCTATTTGCCCAACAGCGGCATTGGCAAATACTTTGCCCAACAACGGCATTGGCAGGTACATTTGCAACATAATGTTTATAATATAAATGAAGACTGAAAAGCTATTTTCCTGGGCAAATAGTTTTTGTCTAAACAGTGGTATCAATAGTAACTGAACTGTAGATTAAAGGCCAGAGTCGATTATTATTAAAAACTTACGTTCGCAGAAGAAAGGTTGGGATGCTTTTGAAATTCTCCAAGCTTTTTGTTCATAGCCAGTGCAACATCTTTCACATTTTGGGCCACAAGTGTTGTGCTGACATCTGCATAATAAAATTGCTGGATCTGCTGGATCTTGATTGTCACAAGAGTCTGCGTGGCCATTACACATACACCGACCACCAATGCTAATATCTTTGATTGAATAGAAATACTAAAAAAAGGTAAATTTATTAGGTGTATGGTGGAAGACACAGAGGTACACAGTAACTTACTCTTCGTGTTACTGTGGGATCTTGTCTAGCAACTGACATTAAATGTCCCAATACATTTTTTGTTCTTAAAAATCGGAACCTAACATTAGTAGCTCTAGTCCATTCTTGAAGTACAGTGGAGTTGAAATAATGTATAGCTGATGGTCTGTTGTTTAATAACATAATAGGAATCTGAAATATGAATACAGTATAATTAACATGTTCCTACCACTTGTTGCAACTTTTTTAAACATAGGTACCTCTCCCCCTTCTAATGGTACAATTTTGGAGAATTCGGTCGTACATATAACAGAATCGTCTCTAGTTATGGGTTGTAAACTGTCAGCGCCAAAGAATCTTTCACAATCAGTTAGTGAGTCAGAGAAGTACTGCCATGGTGTGTATGTCTGACCATAATCGACAGATTTTTCTAAGATCCATAGCCCTGGTCTAGGAGATATGCCCATCTTGATAAAAATATAGGCTACATGGAATTCCTGAAACAAAGTAGAATAAGTTTAAATAAAAGTCTAATAATATCATGGCGTCCTAAAAAAAATAATTTGTCTTGCGTTTCTCCGCCATCATAAATCTGCTTTTAAGTAGGTAAATCACATTACATTATAAGGTCCGCTGTAAAAATAAATTTTTTGGTCACAAATGTACCTACCTTCACAAGTAAACAATCTATGTTAAACACGAAACACTATTTCTCTATCTAAATATTTTTACTCGTTTTGTATATTTTAATATAACGACATCTGCATGCTTCAGCCAAAACCGGACAATATGTCTAAAGCACATAACTAATTTGCCAAATTACTTAGTTTCAAACTTAGTATAAATCCTGTACATGGACAGTGTGGACAAATTTGGATCTACCTATTTGTAACCACGATGGTAACTAATGTGAAAAATGGGTAGGTCATATTTATAGGAGTGAAACTAAAAAAAAAGAAGAAGAGGAAAGTCGATGGTGAGAACCAAAATTAGCTATATTTCTTTTGTTTTTCATGTTTGAAATTGAAACGTGTTTTTGTGCCTCGTTCCTCATTTCAACAATATGTGATAAATGCTTAAACACTTATTTTTTTTTTATTTGACGTAATCAAAATTTTTGGAATGGAACCTACTATAGAACGAAACAAACACCAAAATCGGATTAGGTGCATTAATTTCTTGGAGCAAGTAGTGTATAAAAGCTTGATCAAAAATAAGTCGAATTTGTTAGGAATTACTTGGTTGGAAATTGATGTTCTGCAATGAGTTATTATTACGAGAAACGTAATCTCAAATATTAGTACAAACTAACAAAATAAGGAAAATCCATAAAAAACATAGAAACTTAAAATATTTACAAACAATTATAAAACCTCATCAATAAATCAGAATCTTAATAAATGCATATGAGCCTACCTGTTATAATATTAATAACTATGAAAAACAGCTACTCCCAAACGGAATAACAGGTTATTTCAATAGTTTTTGTCTTTTTAATGGTAATAGAATTCTCTAAGGAGGCTTTAATGAAACCTTAAACCTTGTGTATTAAAGCTATGACGTGAAGAAAAAAATCTGATGTGGCCAGGCACATGACTTTATCATACAATATAGAAAATTAATAGTTTATCTGCATGAGATTCTATTTGATCGAGATCGATCGTGTTTGCATTAAAATTAAAAGATTTAGCCAGGATTTGACAGACATTGACAGTAGGTATAGTCAAAAGATCAGCCTACAGGTAAACTATTATTTTAACAAAAAAATTCATAGACATAAATTATACAAAATTTCGTCTATTTTAATTTATTATTTATTTACTATTTTGACGAAATTACAGAAATAGCGACTTATTTGCAAAATCCTTGAAAAATGCATAACAACATTGCTATCCGCACTCGAAATACACATTGACTTATACGTGTTTATACGTGTATGACACCAAGATGTTTCAATATAGTTTCCCGTAGCGTACGTGCGTGCGTGTTTCTCCTCCTCATCGCATTCTCCATGCATTTGCGTGTTGAATTGACGTTTCGCAACAGCTGACGTTCTGACTACTGTCAAAAGTTGCGAAATATCCTGGCTACCTATTATTAATGCAGACACGATTTCGATCAAATAGAATTTGCTCCTGCAGCTAAACTATTAATTTTACCAAAAAATATTATAGACATAAATTATACAAAATTTCTTCTACTTTAATTTATTATTTATCTATTTTGACGAAATTACAGAAATGACGGCTCATTTGCAAAATCGTTGAAAAATGCTAAGAGTAAATAGCCAGTTCCTTTGGAGCCTTTTGAACCAAAAGCTTTTCAGCTCTAAGTTTGGTCATGCAACTTCTAAATGTGAAGTTTCGACCAGATACCTCTAGTAGTTTCTCCGGAATCGTCGTCACAAAAATCGGGTACACACACACAGACATTTTTTTGTACCTTGGTCAAAAATGTTCAGGGGACCCAAAAAGACCTATTTCCGCAAAAATCTCAAAAAAAATTTTCGGCACGATTACAATACTTTACATACTGCGTACGATAAAGAAAAATCTGATGTGGCCAGGCACATGACTTTATCATATAATATATAAAATTAATAGTTTAGCTGCATAAGAATCTATTCTATTGAGATAAATCGTAGGTATTGTCAAAGCATCAGCATTTCACTACCTACACTACGTCATTAGAATAATAGTTATTTATGTCACAAATGCCGAAAGTACGGAATAGCGCGACGAGCGGTGATGCGGCGCGTCACCGAAGGCGGAGTGTCGCCGTCGCATATGAGCGAGTCGGCTATCTAGTTTTTGGCAGGACCGACATCAACGTTTATTGTGTTGCTTTTTAAGAAATACGTATTTAAAAAAAATAAATGATGTCTGTATAGTAAATGCTAGGTTGGTACCACTTTGACGAAACGTCAAGTTTAAAGGTGCGTTCCGATTGGTAGGTAATGGTAGCTAATGGCGGTGGTAGAATACGAAATTATACTATTTCTTACATATCGTGATAATGACACATATTAGTTTGCATGTACATAAACATGAGTCACTATCAATTTTCTATTGGAAATACTATAACGGCGTCTGCTACCACTGCCATTGTCACTAATGAAAACGCACCTTAAAAAGGTAATTCAAATTCTGACAGATTTATATTTGTTTCACCAACATACTAAAATAAAACTACACTCATCGCTATACTTTATTTATAATTTTCTCAATGTATCGTTTTTAGAATTAGATATAAAGACGGGTTGATATTTCTTATCAACAAACAATCAAATTGGTGATCTTACTTTATTTGAAATTTGTATTTTATAATTTGCCGCACTACAGCGGCAACGTTCCATAGTGGTTTTCCAACCTCTGATGAGATCAGCTGTTTTCGAATGTGACAACACAAAAAAATATTTGTCAAAATCCTGGCTACTGTGTAATTTCATATCAATGCAGATGCGACCGATCTCGATCAAATAGAATTTGCTCTTGAAGATAAACTATTAATTTTACCAAAAAATTTCATAGGCATAAATTATTCAAAATTTCCTCTACTTTAATTTATTAATTAACTAATTTGTCGAAATTACAGAAATGGCGGCTCATTTCCAAAATCCTTCAAAAAGGCTTAGAATAAACTAAAAAGCTAAACTATTAATTTTACCAAAAAATGTCATAGGCATAAATTATCCAAAATTTCCTCTACTTTAATTTATTAATTAACCATTTTGTCGAAATTACAGAAATGGCGGCTCATTTCCAAAATCCTTCAAAAAGGCTTAGAATAAACTACCAGTTCCTTTGGACCCTTGTGAACCAAAAGCTTTTCAGCTCTAAGTTTGGTCATCAAACTTCTAAATATAAACTTTCGTCCCGATACCTTTAGTAGTTTCTCCGGAATCGTCGTCACAAAAATCGTTTACACACGCACACACACACACACACACACACACACACACACACACACACACACACACACACACACACACACATACAGACATTTTTTTGTACCTTGGTCAAAAATGTTCAGGGGACCCATAAAGACCTATTTCCGCTAAAATCTCAATTTTTTTTTTCGGCATGATTACAATACTTTACATACTGCGTATGATAAAGTAAAAAAATCTGATGTGGCCAGGCACATGACTTTATCATACAATATATAAAATTAATAGTTTATCTGCATGAGATTCTATTTGATCGAGATCGATCGTGTTTGCATTAAAAGTAAAAGATTTAGCCAGGATTTGACAGACATTGACAGTAGGTATAGTCAAAAGATCAGCCTACAGGTAAACTATTATTTTAACAAAAAAATTCATAGACATAAATTATACAAAATTTCGTCTATTTTAATTTATTATTTATTTACTATTTTGACGAAATTACAGAAATAGCGACTTATTTGCAAAATCCTTGAAAAATGCATAACAACATTGCTATCCGCACTCGAAATACACATTGACTTATACGTGTTTATACGTGTATGACACCAAGATGTTTCAATATAGTTTCCCATAGCGTACGTGCGTGCGTGTTTCTCCTCCTCATCGCATTCTCCATGCATTTGCGTGTTGAATTGACGTTTCGCAACAGCTGACGTTCTGACTACTGTCAAAAGTTGCGAAATATCCTGGCTACCTATTATTAATGCAGACACGATTTCGATCAAATAGAATTTGCTCCTGCAGCTAAACTATTAATTTTACCAAAAAATATTATAGACATAAATTATACAAAATTTCATCTACTTTAATTTATTATTTATCTATTTTGACGAAATTACAGAAATGACGGCTCATTTGCAAAATCGTTGAAAAATGCTAAGAGTAAATAGCCAGTTCCTTTGGAGCCTTTTGAACCAAAAGCTTTTCAGCTCTAAGTTTGGTCATGCAACTTCTAAATGTGAAGTTTCGACCCGATACCTCTAGTAGTTTCTCCGGAATCGTCGTCACAAAAATCGGGTACACACACACAGACATTTTTTTGTACCTTGGTCAAAAATGTTCAGGGGACCCAAAAAGACCTATTTCCGCAAAAATCTCAAAAAAATTTTTCGGCACGATTACAATACTTTACATACTGCGGACGATAAAGAAAAATCTGATGTGGCCAGGCACATGACTTTATCATATAATATATAAAATTAATAGTTTAGCTGCATAAGAATCTATTCTATTGAGATAAATCGTAGGTATTGTCAAAGCATCAGCATTTCACTACCTACACTACGTCATTAGAATAATAGTTATTTATGTCACAAATGCCGAAAGTACGGAATAGCGCGACGAGCGGTGATGCGGCGCGTCACCGAAGGCGGAGTGTCGCCGTCGCATATGAGCGAGTCGGCTATCTAGTTTTTGGCAGGACCGACATCAACGTTTATTGTGTTGCTTTTTAAGAAATACGTATTTAAAAAAAATAAATGATGTCTGTATAGTAAATGCTAGGTTGGTACCACTTTGACGAAACGTCAAGTTTAAAGGTGCGTTCCGATTGGTAGGTAATGGTAGATAATGGCGGTGGTAGAATACGAAATTATAGTATTTCTTACATATCGTGATAATGACACATATTAGTTTGCATGTACATAAACATGAGTCACTATCAATTTTCTATTGGAAATACTATAACGGCGTCTGCTACCACTGCCATTGTCACTAATGAAAACGCACCTTAAAAAGGTAATTCAAATTCTGACAGATTTATATTTGTTTCACCAACATACTAAAATAAAACTACACTCATCGCTATACTTTATTTATAATTTTCTCAATGTATCGTTTTTAGAATTAGATATAAAGACGGGTTGATATTTCTTATCAACAAACAATCAAATTGGTGATCTTACTTTATTTGAAATTTGTATTTTATAATTTGCCGCACTACAGCGGCAACGTTCCATAGTGGTTTTCCAACCTCTGATGAGATCAGCTGTTTTCGAATGTGACAACACAAAAAAATATTTGTCAAAATCCTGGCTACTGTGTAATTTCATATCAATGCAGATGCGACCGATCTCGATCAAATAGAATTTGCTCTTGAAGATAAACTATTAATTTTACCAAAAAATTTCATAGGCATAAATTATTCAAAATTTCCTCTACTTTAATTTATTAATTAACTAATTTGTCGAAATTACAGAAATGGCGGCTCATTTCCAAAATCCTTCAAAAAGGCTTAGAATAAACTACCAGTTCCTTTGGACCCTTGTGAACCAAAAGCTTTTCAGCTCTAAGTTTGGTCATCAAACTTCTAAATATAAACTTTCGTCCCGATACCTTTAGTAGTTTCTCCGGAATCGTCGTCACAAAAATCGTTTACACACGCACACACACACACACACACACACACACACACACACACACACACACATACAGACATTTTTTTGTACCTTGGTCAAAAATGTTCAGGGGACCCATAAAGACCTATTTCCGCTAAAATCTCAATTTTTTTTTTCGGCATTACTACAATACTTTACATACTGCATATGATAAAGTAAAAAATACGTGAACACTCTGAAAAGTGGTATAGCCCAGGTTTATTTAAACCGACCCGTGAGAATTTTGTCCCACATTTTATAGTAAGGAACATGATTTTTAGCCTCACGTAACAGATTCAAACGGTATACTTTGAAAATATACTTTAAAAAACTTTTATATTTTTGGTAACGTAAGTATCTACAGTATACATTTGCTATTGATATTTTTCAACTAATTTTGCCAGAATACGACATCGGACATGCTAATACGACATATTACACAACAAACGTATTTCTCTATGAAGAAATTCTCAAAATTATGTGGGTATAGCCGTTACATCCTCTGATAAGAAATTATGTACTGAGTTGACACCGTGACATCAAGAGGAAATAAGACACCCACTGTTCTGACCCAGCAGTGAATGCTTGATAAGATAAATTTTCATTAAGTGTATATCCGTAACGAGTAACGACATAACATAAACATATTTAAGTCTCGCAACGTGTAACAACTCGAACGTTTTATGTTTTTATGTCCTATTATTAGTTTTCTGAGACAGCAACAAAAAGCTGACTTCTAAATTTTTATATATTTCGCGTAAAAATTAATGCACCACAAAAAATTATAGCACAGTTTCAAAGTTTATTTTCTCTCGAACCGCTCTTTCGATTTTGCGGATTATTTTGTTCTGTTGTGGGATTGAGTCATCACTAACGATATTATGGTTGAAATTGGTATTTAAATTTCAGTTTTGCGCATATACAGGGTGCAGGAATCAAGTGTACTCAAACAGTAGCCCAATGGTTTGTAAACAATTTGTGTTTGATTTATTTCATTACATTTTTTAATATAATTGAGATACAACAAGAACAGTAATGACAAGATCACACAGGCCGAAGTAATCTTTAGGTCTGAGTGTTGCCCTATTTAGGGTGGATCTATCAATGCAAGGTAAAACAGTAACTACGGGTTTAATTTAGGTTAACTCTTAACGTTGAGTTTACGGGTTCATCAGTAGTCGGGTTAACCCTAACTACCATTTAAATCGTGGTTAATTTTAACCGCCAGGATTTTTGATAGTTAAAGCGCTAACTCCTAGTTTACGGTGGCGCGCGCATACAATGATGCGCTTAGAATCGCGCAGTGGATATTCTAACCTAACGTTCCAGATGTTGTGAGGTTTTATTTATTTACTATAGTGATAAATCTTTTGGATTATCCTTGTCGACTCGATGATGGTGAAGAAATCAGCGATTTCGACTATCAAAAGAAACTTTGCTTGGTTTTATCTCGATGGGAGGAAGGGAAGGAACCCATGTTTTGTGATAACATATCCGACCGATATGAAAGGATTCTATTACTTCGAATTGATCGTTATTTGCAGTACAATATTAAATGAGTGACTTGACAAATGTTGTGTTGTAAATAAAGCTCTATAAACGTCAGAAATCAAGTTCTAATCAAGTTAGGTTATAGTCGTAAAACAAAACGGAAATATTAATAAAATTTCACAGTATCGTTACTGAAGAAACAAATGAATAAAATAATCATACAAATCTCGTGATTCATGAGACACTGGAAAGAATATGAACTCTAAAATTATAAGAAATTTTCAGTATTGCATTAATTTTGACGCGCAGTGTATTTAGTTTGAATGTGTGTATTCTTAAATCAGCACTATTGGATTTTCTCGTAAGTCTTGTTGTTAGGAGTCCAAATGTTTAGTTTCATTAGGACTTCATTAAAAAATAATGATGTGGCCATGCACATGACTTTACCATACTATACAGCAGTGTCAAACGATGATGTTTTGACAATACTGTCAATAGAATCAAAATATCTGTCAAATCGTGGCTAACTAGTTCTAATGCGAGACCGGTCTTGATCAAATAGAATTTGCTTATGCAGCTAAACTATTAATGTTACCAAAATTGTTCAAGCGACCCAAAAAGACATAATTCCGCTAAAATCAATTTTTTTTTCGGCACGGTTACAAAACTTTGTCATGCTACGTATAATATGCACACTTTTCAGCGCTAGGCACGAAAACAATTGCAAAAATATAACCTATAGGCGGCGACCGAATGGTCTGTCCAATCAAAACAGTTTTCGATTCGGTTTGATGTTTGTGATTAAAACGTCAACCTTTTTTATTTGTCTAAGCCAATATGTCAGCGATTAATCTTTAGAAATGGGTGATTTTATTAAGATATTGTTGTGTAGGATACAAAATTATGTGTGCACCACGCCCAGAAACTGGTTTTCTGGGCCTCAAGAAGTGCCCAGGCTCGCTACACTCGCTTGTACTACTCTTCTCTCGGCCCGGAAAAGAACCACTTTCTCGGCTTGGTACACAATATACTATTCATATTTAAGGCCTTATTCAAGCTGTTTCCCAGTTTCCACTCTTGAACGAGTTGGTTACAAAAGGGAAAACATATTTATTAATGGTTTTGCATTTTTAATGATATAATGAATTATTAACAACATTATGAAACTTTTAATACTTTTACTAATTAACTTAACAAAAAAACGCCAGCATATATTCAGAAATGAAAAACAATATATACATTTCTATTCTTGAGTTTTCACGACAGCATGTTAGTCACAGTATAACAAGATTACAACAATATAGCAATATAGCCTTTGTAAATTCTGTGCATGGTCCTATTGGCATATTAGTTAACAAAAAAATTATTAACCTATACAAAATTAAAATTTTTATTTTTATTAGAAAAGAACAATCGCAGTCTTAAAAACAATTGTGCTATATAGGAGAAACTTCACAGATTTTGAACAATTTTGAAACCTAGTGAATTTCTGATTCTGACAATTCTGACAATTGCCGTTTTATGTACCTATATTAACATATATGTTTTTATAAACTTTTCTCGTACATATTTTGTCTGGAAGCGTAACTGATGACAAACATCTTACTTTACTTGCTTATTTAGAACGAGTAAACTGCATTATGAATAATAACGACCAAAATGGTCGGTCATTACCGTAGCAAGATAACTGAGACCCATTCGGATGCTGTCACTAAATTATAACAAAAACCAAATGTCTGGATGCCACATGTTTACTATCCTCGGCGGCATTTGTTTTTGTATAGTAGGCATTCCGTTTGAGACCTATTGTATACGGGTGTAGTTCCAGAAAGTCGTTTATGGGTTTTATACTTCTTGTGAACAGGACGGTTCCTGTTTTCAAATACATAGGGAATAGGAATGTAAAAACATATACTAATAAAGTGGATGGTTATTTTGTGTTAAAATTAACTAAACTATTTGGCCTACTACATATAAAAATGTAAAAATATATCTAAACTTGTTTGATGTATGTACTACATATTCTTAAGAGTCTCTTTCCGAAATATATAAGTAATTACTAGTTAGTAATTTACATTCGTGTTATTTCGAAAAAAAAAATCACATCTACTATCGCAGCACTATATCCAGAACACTTAAGTATTTAAAAAATCAGAACCTCCTATAATGCCAAAGGACAAGTTTTAAATACAGAAATCTGCGTACATTGATATCAATATTTAATTATGTAATAGGTACGGCTGACAGGGTCCAGCGCCCATTAGTTATTTAATAATAAAGTTCTGGCCTCTGCAGGTATTAGGATTGATTAAAAGGTTTCGATTTTTACTTGTAAATAATATGCTTAATAAATTACGTTATCGTATTTCTAGTTTTTACTACCCTCTGGTATTATCAATTATTGATTACTGATAATGCCTTTGACTAACTGCGAAAACTGTGAATTTCTGGTCAAGTTTGAACTGATAGATCTTCCCAGAGTCCAGATCTTGACAAACAAAACGATTAATCGATCAAGTCTAAAAAATCAATCTTTCAAAAGCGGTCTGATCGATCAACTAGATCGTTCAAATCAATCTGGAGCGATCATTTTACATTATTATAAATATATGTACTTATATGCTTATATATACTTACTTATACAGTTTCATATCAATGCAGATGCGACCGATCTTGATCAAATAGAATTTGCTCTTGCAGCTAAACTATTAATTTTACCAAAAAATGTCATAGGCATAAATTATTCAAAATTTCGTCCACTTTAATTTATTATTTATCTATTTTGACGAAATTACAGAAATGATGAAAATCGTTGAAAAATGCTAAGAGTAAATAGCCAGTTCCTTTGGACCATTTTGAACCAAAAGCTTTTCAGCTCTAAGTTTTGCCATAAAACTACTTAATACGCACTTTCGTCCCGATACCTTTAGTAGTTTCTCCGGAATCGTCGTCACAAAAATCGTTTACACACACACACACACACACACACACACACACACACACACACACACGCACACGCACACGCACACGCACACGCACACGCACACGCACACGCACACGCACACGCACACGCACACGCACACGCACACGCACACGCACACGCACACGCACACGCACACGCACACGCACACGCACACGCACACGCACACCCCCACGCACGCACGCACGCACGCACGCACGCACGCACGCACGCACGCACGCACGCACGCACGCACGCACGCACGCACGCACGCACGCACGCACGCACGCACGCACGCACGCACGCACGCACGCACGCACGCACGCACGCACGCACGCACGCACGCACGGACGCACGCACGCACGCACGCACGCACGCACGCACGCACGCACGCACGCACGCACGCACGCACGCACGCACGCACGCACGCACGCACGCTCGCACGCACGCACGCACGCACGCACGCACGCACGCACGCACGCACGCACGCACGCACGCACGCACGCACGCACGCACGCACGCACGCACGCACGCACGCACAGACGCACGCACGCACGCACGCACGCACGCACGCACGCACGCACGCACGCACGCACGCACGCACGCACGCACGCACGCACGCACGCACGCACGCACGCACGCACGCACGCACGCACGCACGCACGCACGCACGCACGCACACACACACACACACACACACACACACACACACACACACACACACACACACACACACACACAGACATTTTTTTGTACCTTGGTCAAAAATGTTCAGGGGACCCATAAAGACCTATTTCCGCTAAAATATCATTTTTTTTCGGCATGATTACAATACTTTACATACTGCGTATGATAAAGTAAAAATGCATGTTTTGTCAAGATGTAGAATTCTTGACAAAACATGCATTTTTTAAAAATTTATTGTTGTAATCAAATTAGAGGGAAAGCCTGAGAATTGGACTAGACAAACATATCATAGCAGTCCGAATCAGGAAGATCGATCAGAATGTTTTGATTTTTTACTTGAAAATATGCTGAATAAAGTATTAAAAGATCTTCTTGATCTGATCACATTGATGTATTTGATGTGATCGATTCTCCCAAAGCATATTTCCAAAGAAGACAAAAAAGGAAAAATAAGTATCTAAAAAAAACAAACGGATTGCATTTAAATTAAAGATGCATACGCCCATTCCCATTGAGGAGTGAACAAAAAGATAGATCATGTGAAATAGGAAAGATCGATGTGGGCTATGATTTCGACCTCAACATTTGTTGTTCGAAATATCTGAGCGATTTATTTCATCCCAACGACTTTTTTTAACCTGGTCGATCATTTTGAAAGATCGATCTAATCGATCATGATTTGTCTAGATCTAGATAATTTACAAATTTACGAAATAAAGTTTCTAGATAACAAGAAATAAAATCTAAAAGTAATTTACCTGGCCAAAATCAATCGTCAAGTTTACTTCATTATACTTATTTCCTCGCGATAGAGGAGGACTCTGCCACCAATTGGAAGTACCATCAACAGCGTACTCTGGAGGATGACGTTTTTCTGGTGATGTAGGATCACAGACATCGCAAAACTGAAAATAAAATAGTACATAAATTAGTTAAAAGTTTGCCCAAAGAAACGTTTGTTTCCCATTTAACACAATTATGTGCATTATGTCGTTTTAGTAAAATATTGTTATGATTAAAACATAAAAAAATCTGATGTGGCCAAACACAGGACTTTATCATACTATACAGCAGTGTCAAACTGTACCTGAAAAAATTTAAGCTATCTTTTTACATTTTGAAGATATTCGCAAAAAACTGAAATGTTAAGATATCGTTTTTATTTTTTATTAAAAACCAAATGTAGCTAGAGATTTGAAACGGCATTTGAAATAATATCAAAGATGGCGGCGTAACCATGGCCAACTTTTGTTTTTCTTACGGGCGCCATATTGAATTTTGGCATTTTCCGATAGTCGTGTTTTTACTCATTCCCACAATTTATAACTTGTTGGCTCGCATGTTTAAACGCTCGCCTACGGCTCGGTATAAATTTCATGCTCGCGATTTATATCCTTATTATGTGCTCGTCAAATAATATACTACATATTAAAGTTGCTTACTAAATTTTAATTGACTTAACTTTCTGTCATCGGTAATTTATCATTATGAATTTTCAATTACCAGGTAATTTAAAATTTTTTTAAAATAATTTGTCATTTACATTTTTAAGTTACTGTAAAAATTAATTACAGAATAGTAACATCTCTAGAGATAGCTAGTTATCTACAGAATATTGTCTTTTATCGACCAAAAAAATTATTAACATAAGTAGCAATCATAATATCATAAATTGCAGAGATCGGTTCGACGCCGGTTTAATTTACCATTTTTAATTTTTAATTACCCGGTAATTTAAACCAGCGTAATTTACCATTTTGAATTTCTAATTATCCGGTAATTTCAGCCAACGTAATTAACTATTTTTAGTTTTTAATTACGTGGTAATTTAATATTCGAAATTAATAATTTTAATTTCAACGGTAGTTTACGAAAATAAATAATTACCGTAATTGAACATCCCTGTTTGCATGTATTAGTTTTGTGCCTGGTTTCACAAACAAAAACAATTTTGTATCCGGATATTCTTTCAATGTCGTGACATTTTTTACTCTTTTTCGATATCAAAGTCCCCTTCCCACCTACCAAGTACCAAATAATATTATTTGAGAAATAATAGCTAATCTTTTTGTATGTATACCTGTGTAAGTTATTTTTTATTATCATTTGCATTTTCTTTTGCTCAAATAATAGTATATTATTTGACGAGCACATAATTAAGGATATAAATCGCGAGCATGAAGTTTACACGCGAGCCGGAGGCGAGCGTGTAATCATGCGAGCGAATTATATCCGTTATGTGCGAGTTAAATACGACGTTTTATCTACGACTCATAAATTCCATTTTAAATGTATTTGTCAATGATGGCGAGGCGATCTGTCAAATAACTGTCATCCACGTAGGTTTTGGCAGACTTTGCCACTAGCGTTGTATAATGATGACAGTTCGTTCAAATAATGAGGTCATTATTTGAAGAAACTGTCATTATTATACAACGCTAGTGTCATTATAATTATTGGCGCATATAATGATGGGGATTATATACTCATAGATACGTATGCAATGAACTTATTATAGGTGAGTCGTAGATAAAGATCTTTATTATTATTGTTATTATTATTATTTTTATAGAGACTGAATGCGGGCTTTTGCCATGCACATCCGTTTGGCGGACCCAATAAGGCAAATTTTAAATCAGAAACCATTTACCTACTATCGAATTCACGATTTAAAGTCATGTTCCGATAACTCGTATAAAAAAATACTCGAGTTTGTGAAACCGAGCGTTGTTGCTTTGTGATGTTTATGCTTATGTTTATGGGATATTTATGCCCCGAGAGTGACCGATAGGCTCTCTGGCCTATCGGCCCTCGAGCTTTTTAAGTCGCCGGAGGGTATAAATATCAAGTAATGTCCGAGGTGCATACAAAATTTTATTTTATTTTGACGTTATCAAGTGACATGCGTATCTACGTAGTTGAATAATAACACAAACAATTCGGAGTTGAGTGACAATACAGACAATTAATTGTCAAACTTATAACCTTAATCGCCAATAATTGACATTGACTATTTAAAATTTACATTTTGAATGACAAATATTTGATATATTTGACATATAACCATGGCAACCCTTAATGCCCGCGCGGGCGTTAAGAATCCTTAACGCCCTTGCGGGCGTTAAGAAGCAGTTTTTGCCCCGGTATCTAGGATGTAAAATGTCACTTTATGATCATGTAGGAAATAAAAGAATTAAAGTATTTTATATTATAATTATGCTGTTTGACTACTTTTTATTTAATTTTTGTTATAAATAGAATTTTGATTGTTGTCTGTGTTCCGATTTTAATAATTAATTACTACTATTAAATCAGGAAAATCACTAGAGATTAGTAGTTATCTGCAAAATAATGTCTTTTATCTACGACTCACATATAATAAGTTCATTGCATACGTGTCTATGACTATATAATCCCCATCAGTATACGCGCCAATGATTATAATGACACTAGCGTTGTATGATAATGTATGATAATGACCTCATTATTTGAACGAACTGTCATCTTTATACGACGCTAGTGTCAAAGTCTGCCAAAACCTACGTGGATGACAGTTATTTGACAGTTCGCCTCGCTGTCATTGACAAATGCATTTAAAATATTTTGCATAAAATGGAATTTATGAGTCGTAGATAAAACGTCGTATTTGACTCGCACATAACGGATATAAATCGCTCGCATGCTTACACGCTCGCCTACGGCTCGTGTGTAAACTTCATGCTCGCGCTTTATATCCTTAATTATGTACTCGTCAAATAATATACTATTTACGAGCGCCCCTTATTGACAGAAGTACCTTATAATCCGGTAATTTAAGCCTGCGTAATTTGCCATTTTGAATTTTTAATTACGGGGTAATTAAATATTTGAAATTAATAATTTTAATTTCAGCTGTAATATATCGAAAAAATTAATTACCAAAATTTAGCATCTCTGATACTGCGTCCTTATCCATAGAGCCGTAATCGTATTATTGCGTCATAGTTCTTGTACCGACGTCGGCAACGTCAGAAACGCAGACAAAGGGTTCATTGAGTGCACACAATAAATATGAAACCTGAAGACCTGCGAGCAGACGAAGAGAAGTTATTCAATATTCCTAGGACCTGTTTAGGCAATTTAAATCAAGGGTAGTCTGTACTATAAAATTCGCTCATAGGTCGACATCATTTAATTTCTATCATAGAGTGCGTTTACATCGAGCGCTAGCATACGATCGAATTGGATCGGATTGAAATTTATTTTAGTTTGGAGAACCTTTGAGACGCTCAAAATGTGACACATATCAGCTGATGTACTGACAAGCCTTTACCTGTCGATATTAACAATTTTTAATGTCAATTTGATAAGACATGACGTTTTTAAGTTCAAGTCGATCCATATTCGATCGGATGCAAGCGCCCGATGTAAACGCAGTCATATACTTATATACAAAGCTGGGCACAAAAGCGTTAATCCGTTAATCGTTAATCAACGAAGTTTAATTTTTCGTTCACGAATTAACTTTTAAGTTAATTTTCAAAACCATTAACGAACTCGTTAACTTCCGCTACATTTGTGGTCCGTTAATTCAAGTCCGTTAAATCGAAAATATTATAATTAAACATTTTAAACTGCTATTGACATTCCGTGCATGTTCGGACTTGGTTTTGTATGTTGTACTACTTCGTGCGACACGGCGTCCGAACATAAAGCATGTGCGTGAATTGTTTAGTTTGTAGCAGGGACTAAAAACGAAAAGTATTTTGTTCGTTTCCGATCAGAACGAAAACGAAAAATTTCGTTTTCGTTCTTTTCGTGCACATCCAAAAAATATCGTTTTCGTTTTCGTGAACCGAAATGAAATAACGGTTAAAACCGGTTTTGTTACTATTTTTCTAATAAAAGTATGCCAACATGCTTTTTTATTTTTTTTTGTATTTGTCAAATAAGTCACGCCATAATTTTAATCATAGCTGGCAAAAATTACTAACATAAAATTTATGCTTTTAAAAACTAAATGTTAAAAATTTGAATCAACTGCATTATTTTAAGTGGTGATGGCATTTTTGATTTTTATAAATATTAAAAGTAAAATTTAGAATGAATTGTTTGGGACCGTTTCTGTATTGGAGAGGCACGAATCTTTTTTAGTTTCGTTCCTTTATTCCCATTAAATTTAGTTACTTGAAAACCACGCACAAACTGCTATGCAGTTTAGTGGTATGCCAATGACAGATTTTTTTGTTTTTTTTTTTTGCTTCATATTTATATAATAATATTTATCGACGACTCATATAATAAGATATAATAAGTTCATTGCATACATATCTATGACTATGTAATCCCCATCATTATACGCGCCAATGATTATAATGACACTAGCGTTGTATAATAATGACAGATCGTTCAAATAATGAGGTCATTATTTGAACGAACTGTCATTATTATACAACGCTAGTGTCAAAGTCTGTCAAAACCTACGTGGATGACAGTTAGTTGACAGTTCGCCTCGCCATCATTGACAAATACATTTAAAATATTTTGCATAAAATGGAATTTATGAGTCGTAGATAAAACGTCGTCTTTGACTCGCACATACCGGATATAAATCGCTCGCATGAATCATGCTTGCGATTTATATCCTTAATTAGGTGCTCGTCAAATAATATACTATTGTTTCTTTTCTCTCTGATCTTGCTTTATTTCAATTAACTTTTACTTATTTAAAAATTTTGTGTCATGGTTAATTTTTGGTTATTTCTAAATAAAGTTATTATTATTATTAAAAATAAGAGAAAAAAATTGTAACATATTTATTTTATAGTAAAAATATATATAAATAATTCAGCATTCCAAAATAAATAAAAATTTTAGTTAATTAAACTAAAGATATACTTATTCTAAAGTAAATCACAGGATAATTATTAATTTTAGTATATATATTTATATTTATATTTAATATATTTATATAAAAATTAATTGTAACTATTTAATCTAAGAAGCAAGACATCTTCCAATAAATTTTGCATCCACCATATGTCTACTAGGAGTAGGTTACAAAAATGTTGTGTCATTAAACCGGTTAAAACCGGTAACCAAAATTATTTATTTCGTTTTCAATCATGAACGAAAAATAATAATTTCGTTTTCGTTTCCGTTTTCGTTCTTATAAATTTACCGGTTAATTTAGTTCTTTCGTTCTCGTTTTCGTTCCGTTCTTAGTCTCTGGTTTGTAGTTACGTTTTGTACGTACAGTTGCAAAAAAATATGTTTACACCCTAAAATTCTTGTTTCCATGTAACTCAACTACCAATCAAAATTTTATCCGACTTTCTTCCAGAAATTTTATGATGTATACGTACTATTTTCCGCCATAGTACCTATTTATTATGTAATAGTAAATATTTAACTATTTTTTTAATGTTTTTACTTTTTAATAAACACCAATTGTTTCAAAATATAAATATAAACTTAAAAAGGAACCTTCGGAAAATGATTTTCTTCTAACTGCAACCATCTTAGTTGGGCTTTTCAATGTCTTTTATAAATATTACTTCTCGCAAAGTAGTTACTTTAGCTATCACTGTGGATAGTTTGAAAAATTCCTAAGGCAATTTTAACTTATGCAACCGAAAGATCTGTTGTTATTAGGTTATACTCAACATAACATATTTTTTATAAAAAGTTAACGATTAACGGTTAACGTTAACTTCCGTTACAATTATAGCAAATTAACGGTATCGGTTAACGAAGTTAACTTTTTCGTTAACGGATTATCGATTGACGAAGTTAACTTTGATTAACTTTGCCCAGGTTTGCTTATATACCAAGGACTTTCTAGAATAGAGTCCCGCCCGGACTTGACGGTTACATTTAAATTATGTCGCCTGCGCTCGTGTATGTACAGGATTAATTGTAGCGGGTTCTGTAGACCCTAGTACCTACGCGTGATGAGTACCTACAAGCGTTTCCGACTTACTGCACTCGGTTACAACACAGTATAGAGAAACGCTACGCTAAGCTATAGCTATAGCATAGCGTTTCTCTATACTGTGGTTACACTGGCAATGCGCAGATTACAGATTCAGAGAATCCACGTGTATTGCCACTGCATGAAATAGGTTGTTAGTTACCACACCTCGAATGTAAACAGTGCGAAAACCG
>OZ030390.1:41784271-41876771 GCA_964023965.1 Melinopterus prodromus | reverse complement strand
GGCCGTGAAAGCCTACCTACGTACTTAATAAATAATAAGATTGATAATTAAAAATTAAAATTTGTAACAAATAAAATATAACTAAATATGAATATACGTACACACCGTTTTATAAGCACATACCGTACATAAAATGTAGGTATAACTTAATAAATAAAAAGATATTCTTACGAAATAAAAACAAATAATTTTCTACGTTAGTGACTGTCATGCTTAAATCACTTAAATGCGGCATCGTATTTAAGTTAAGATAAGATAAGTAAGTTAAGATGAGCGTATTAAATTTGTGAAGCATTTTCCATAGTCTTTCGCAGATGTTTTTGTTAAGTTTAAGTTTGCTATTACAGTAACCTCAGTTAAAATATTTCCATAAATCTCCATGCGTCTCATTTCTGCCACGAAGCATTAGCACATAAGCTATTGCACACGATATTTAAACAATTAACAATACTTGCTCGATTAACATATATTTCCATTTCCTCTGCACATTGTTCACCAAACTGTAATTTCCCTTTTCTGTTTCTAATATTATTACTTTCATAATTTTTAGTCTTAGCTAATAAGACTCCTATAAAATTTGAATTAGAAGTTACTAAAATAGTTAAAATTACCGGAACACCTAAATAATTCTCCAACCGCCAAAAATATTCAAAATTTTTGGGTTTAAACAACCTCTCGTTTAAATAAAGTTTTAATATACAGCTACTAAAGATTCGTATTCTTACTAATCTTAGAATTAAAAAATATATCAACAAGCTATCGTCTAAATATATAAAAATATATTTAGATAGCTTCTTTAATGCCAAAAAACGTTTGCTTGAACAATTTTTTTGAATTTCTTATGGTTGGAGAATTATTTAGGTGTTCCGATAATTTTGGCTAACCCTGTATATGATCCTCTGGAAAGTTTACAACAAAAAATAAAATAAAACTATTAGAAAACGACATTTGTAAGATAAGGACCAAATTAAATTTTTTATGGAACACTAGTTCTGTAAAATTGTTTTTTTAAATTTATTTGTTTTACAATGTGACCAATAAAACCCACGTGGCCCTGAGCACATTCGTTTAAATGTTACAAGGTAATTACATGTTAAAAAAAAACAATAAAATTTTTTTAAAAAGATTCGCACCTTGTCACTAGTCCTCTGAAAAGTTTACAAGAAGAACATTCAAATAAAAGTTGAGGAAATATGTAATTGAAGCTATAAATACGAAACACTTTTGAATATACAGTGTGATTCACTTGTAAACGAAACACTCGAATTTGTAGCTGAAGTAATTACTTGAAACTTTTATTTTAATCTTTTCTTGTCAGGTTTTTAGAGAGCGAAATATTGACAGTTTGTCGCATTCATCTTTGCAAAATACAATCTGGCAACAACTAAATTAAATAACATTATTTGAAAAAGAAAAATGGCGGCGAAAAAATCGTACAGATTTTTTTGCCAAAGGTTTTATGAGAAAATAGTTCAATTTACCTGCCTGTGGTGTCTTTGGGGCCCCACTAGCAGGACCACTCATAAAAGTTGAAACTCAACATTCTTACTACGGTAGTTTATTAATGAATGAAGGTATAATAAAAGTTAATAAAAGATTGGCTTTGTTGCTCAATGCTCAGCCAACAGAAGCGCTAATATAAAATTCGATATTCTAGCCAAATATTCTGAGATTGATTTGGGGTTTTGCCGAGCAGATCCTAAATATGCTTGCTACGGTAATGAGTTTGAAGATCGACATGATATGGTTACCTACTGACACTTGACCGACACTAGAGTCAAATTTAAAGTTTGATAGTCTCACGGAAATGATTTTCCAAAATACTGGTGTAGGGGCACCTACAGGCATATGCCCAGTTTGTCCATAAGGACCGGATAATGCGCCACTGGTAATATTTCAAATATTCCTGCTAATTTTTAGCACAACAGAAACATAAAATTGGCTAATCACAAGTTTAAATTGGAATCAAAATTGGGTTTATCGTGTTATTTCAATTCAATAGCAACAGTTAGTTATACATAGTTCTTATCATGTTTATGAATATAATGAGGGCAGCGTGCTATAGCGACACTATAATTATTCTCTTAAATGTTTATTATAATTTATAATTATAATAAATTTTAATTTACTTTAATTTACTTAAATGTTGATACAAATGTAAAATATGTACTATAATAATTATAATAATATTGTTCTGTAGGAACTATTTCCTTTTCAGGAATAATGTTTTGGTAAAATGTTTCATCGTATTAAACAGTTAATATGTGTTTAGTTTTGTAGGTCGTACAAAAAAATATTATAATAAAAAAATATTATGTGTATTTAGAAATCTTGTATCTTGTTGCGCGTTCTAAACCGTCGTCTTCAGTAACAAACGACGGTTGTTGGCGTCACATTACGTGGGGCACATCATGCACCATGTACACACTTTAAAACATTGATAAAATAATGAGTGGCTTTCTATAAAAGCCGAACCTATAGATTTACATGTAAAATATTCTTTTCTAGTCCTACTATATCTAATATCCCATTCCCATACATATACTGCTGTACTCATATAATTAATAGGAGTAATAATGATAAGATTGTAAGATTGTATGAAATCATATATTTTGTTTATAGTAAAAAATTCAATAATAAAATACGTTTACTTTTCGACTACCTGTATTTCAAACACAAATGTCATTACAGTTTTGGAAATGCATATCTGGCATGTCAAATTATATACCTATACCTACGTGAACATACCTAGATATGTAAGTCTGAAATTCTATTCAGATTTCGCAAACATGCATGTATCTGGTACTAACCACATAACTTTAACAGCAAATTGTAAGTTTTGTTCATTTTAGTTGTCTTAGTCATTGTAATTGGAAGCACAGACACCATAAATAAAAAATTTAATAAAATATACACATTAATTCCATTAATTCCAAAATTGATATACTTTCCCAAACTGCAAACATTTATCTTTCAATCTCTCTTACATACATATAGATTAATGTCAAGTGTTACTGTGTCTTCATACAATACCATCGTCCAAACTCCAATTAGATATGGGACTACACTCCGGGGTCATCAAGTCATGATATTCGATTATAGTGACAAACGCTCTTTGTAAGAATTTTATATTATCGGCTAAGTAGCTGTGTCTCGTTACTATATTATAATAATTTCTATAAATCTATGTATCAAATTAAATTATACTGTAAATAACCATGCAGGATCACATGGCGCAAACTCTGATGTTTACAAACTATTTGAAAAGGTGTGTTTATAAAGGATGAATAGTAATTTACAATTGAATACACATATTTATCAATAATATTATCGGTTTTAAAGAGATTGTTTGACTAGCGTACAATGGGAGACAAGGAGTTGAAATAGTTCGGACTCTTTTTAGAGCACGAGGTTACTTGTAAGTATTAGAGAATAAGCTGGCAAATCTGGTACATTGATACTAAATTTTATATATATTTTTTTTGTAATTTAACATGATTGAAGAGCATTGAAGAAAATTTTCACCTATATATGAAAAAAAGGTGATATCAACAGACGCTATACAAAGCCCATAGTTATGGTGTTCAGTCACATGGGAAGTATGTGTGTATTCTGCAAAATATGTATGTACATATATTTTTTGTACAATTTCCAATTAGGTAGTAGGCGGGCGCGGGTGGTATCATTCCGCACATGATGGGGAGTGATATGGCATAGGGATCTCGGGGCAAGGACGAGGAGCGCCAGGTCCGATACGGCTTATGATTACTATAATTATAAATTATGATTTTTGGTGAATTTCTAGTTACTTTTGTACTCATACTATGTTTTTTGTTTGTATTAAATCAAAAGGAAATTCAGTCATGATGAAATAAAATCGCATCATCCTCTTAGCCGGAATGTTTCTGATTCTGCTCCTATAAATTCGTTTAAAACTTTTGGAAAAAATAATGAAGCTAACTTGTAGCGACTAATCTTAATCCTCTACCTTGCATGAACTAGAAAGATGATTTTGGGGAAAATCAAGTTGTATAAATTCAGTAAGGTAGTATGTATAGAGATAGACTATAGAAAGCGAACTGTAGTAAAATTATCACATTTTTAATCACTCTATATTCATACCTGAGAACATAGACATTTCAGAATTAATATTAAAAATTTACGATAGTGTGCTTTAAAAACATAATTCCTGTTCTGTTCTACATAGATTTAAAATGGAACGATATAGGATTTTATTGACCAGAGGAAAAGGGCGAAGAGAAGAAAACAGCTGGTGCAGGATTTGTAGCAGAATGAACCCCAAGAACAGAAAACGGAAACACAATGGAAGCGGGTAACTGCAAAGTGAGCCATTCTTGAAACGGCAATTTCTGATACCTTAATTGTATAATTTGCCTATTAGGTATTATATGTATATATTTATGTTTTAATATTTGCTTTTGTGTACTAATTATAACGGGCTATACAGGTGATCTATTAATCTCGTTGACAAACCATGACAGCTCAAAGGTGAATGAATATCGACTTATGCTTCATATAGACAATTTCTCTCATTTATACCATTATACCTTTATTATAATACATTTTCTACTGTCTTTTAGAATTGGTTATAAAAATATACCGCTGAAATTAAATTACCGGCCAATTAAAAATTATAAATTACCGATGACAGTAAGTTATCATAGTTACCTATATTCATAAAAATGTAGGGTACAACCTTGACAGTATCTTTTGTAGATAATCACCAATCCATGATGTGTTCCTGATTTAATAGAAGTGGGTAAACCATTATAACAATGAAAACAGACTACAATACAAAAAATCTGATGTGGCACATGACTTTATCATACAATATATAAAATTAATAGTTTAGCTGCATGAGAATCTATTCTATTGAGATAAATCGTAGGTATTGTCGAAGCATCAGCATTTGACACTACCTACACTACGTCATTAGAATAATAGTTATTTATGTCACAAATGCCGAAAGTACGGAATAGTGCGACGAGCGGTGATGCGGCGCGTCACCGAAGGCGGAGTGTCGCCGTCGCATGTGACCGAGTCGCGCTATCTAGGTTTTGGCAGGAGCGACATCAACGTTTATTGTGTTGCTTTTTAAGAAATACGTATTTAAAAAAAATAAATATATGATTTCTGTATAGTACATGCTAGGTTGGTCCCACTTTGACGAAACGTCAAGTTTAAAGGTGCGTTCCGATTGGTAGGTAATGGTAGCTAATGGCGGTGGTAGAATACGAAATTATAGTATTTCTTACATATCGTGATAATGACACATATTAGTTTGCATGTACATAAACATGAGTCACTAGCAATTTTCTATTGGAAATACTATAACGGCGTCTGCTACCACTGTCATTATCACTAATGAAAACGCACCTTAAAAATGTAATTCAAATTCTGACAGATTTATATTTGTTCATGACACATCCCTACCAACATACTAAAATAAAACTACACTCATCGCTATACTTTATTTATAATCCAAGGGAAAATGGTTATTACGTAAACTCGTCAGTAATATAGAATCAAACTAAAGAAGCGAATGATAATTAACCCAGGTGAGGATAATTTTTGGAAAAAACACCTCCGCCTGGATTTGAACCAGGAACCCTCCAATTGCCGGTTGAAAGCTCTCCCAGTTGAGCTACAGAGGCGATGGAAATTTATAGGTTTTATTTGTCACTTCAGGACCTGCAATCCGAGTTTTCGAATTAAACAAACCCGTCGTGTTAATTCGAAAACTTCCATCTAGCCCCAATAGGTGTCACGACGGGTTTGTTTAATTCGAAAACTCGGATTGCAGGTCCTGAAGTGACAAATAAAACCTATAAATTTCCATCGCCTCTGTAGCTCAACTGGGAGAGCTTTCAACCGGCAATTGGAGGGTTCCTGGTTCAAATCCAGGCGGAGGTGTTTTTTCCAAAAATTATCCTCACCTGGGTTAATTATCATTCGCTTCTTTAGTTTGATTCTATATTACTGACGAGTTTACGTAATAACCATTTTCCCTTGAATTTATTCATCGATATGAGCTGTTTAGCAATAAACATTAGCGATTCCTAGTTACCAAACTTCCTTCTAGCCCCAATAGGTGTCACGACGGGTTTGTTTAATTCGAAAACTCGGATTGCAGGTCCTGAAGTGACAAATAAAACCTATAAATTTCCATCGCCTCTGTAGCTCAACTGGGAGAGCTTTCAACCGGCAATTGGAGGGTTCCTGGTTCAAATCCAGGCGGAGGTGTTTTTTCCAAAAATTATCCTCACCTGGGTTAATTATCATTCGCTTCTTTAGTTTGATTTTATTTATAATTTTCGCAATTTATCGTTTTTAGAATTAGATATAAAGACGGGTTGATATTTCTTATCAACAAACAATCAAATTGGTGATGTTATTTTATTTGAAATTTGTATTTTATAATTTGCCGCACTACAGCGGCAACGTTCCATAGTGGTTCTCCAACCTCTGATGAAATCAGCTGTTTTCGAGTGTGACAGCACAAAAACATATTTGTCAAAATCCTGGCTACTATGTATTTTCATATCAATGCAGATGCGACCGATCTCGATCAAATAGAATTTGCTCCTGCAGCTAAACTATTAATTTTACCAAAAAATGTTATAGACATAAATTATACAAAATTTCCTCTACTTTAATTTATTATTTATTTATTTTGATGAAATTACAGAAATGGCGGCTCATTGGCAAAATCGTTGAAAAATGCTAAGAGTAAATAGCCAGTTCCTTTGGACCATTTTGAACCAAAAGCTTTTCAGCTCTAAGTTTGGTCATAAAACTTCTAAATATGAACTTTCGTTCCGATACCTTTAGTAGTTTTTCCGGAATCGTCGCCACAAAAATCGTTTACACACACACAGACATACACACACACACACACAGACATTTTTTTGTACCTTGGTCAAAAATGTTCAGTGGACCCAAAAAAACCTATTTCCGCTAAAATCTCAATTTTTTTTTTCGGCATGATTACAATACTTTATCTTACTGCGTATGATAAAGTAAAAACTGTTAATACCAGCACTTTATAAAGGGCTATCTAACAGCATAATTACAGTATAAAATACTTTAATTCATTGACGAATTTCACACTCACGAAACAACAACGTTGGGTTTTACAATGATCAGTTTTTATCCGGATCACCGGAACATTTCTTTAAATCGTAAATTGGACAGTAGGTTATACACTTGATGCTTGGTAGCAAATTTTAGGCAATCGTGCATTGCAGCTGGAAGAACCGCGTTTTGTTTCGTGCAAAATTAAGAGAGTTTGCGTTCAAGTGTTTAACGAATAAAAGTGGCGAGTAAATTGAGTAACAAACTTTTACACAAAAACCTTTTAGGTTATATAGAATATTCTGAAATGTCAAAATGGACACGCTACAATAGAGAACTGCAAAACTGACGTTCATGACAACTCCATTCAGTTGCCACACATTTAAATATGTGTTTGATACTGGTTATTATTTGGATTAAAACTTTGTGATGCCTGCGATTATCTGTTCTGTAAAATGGGAACCCCCTACTGCTAAGTACGATGTCCATCCTATGTCGGTAGTGTTTAATTTTTATTATTTTTTGTTTGCTTAGAAACTGCACCATATACACATTTTATTAGATACAAATTTTACATTATCATCAAGGTCTCAATAAAATGCCGAATACTGTATTCAGAATATTGTGCTTCTGACAAATGGATCATTTCAGTAACGAACTCAAAATTCTACGTAAAATTTTCGTACCTGTCCCTGTATAAGGTTGTAATTTGCATCGTTATCGGCATTACTTCCTATAAGTTTGCAATACAATTCCGGCCCTTCTATTTCTTCGCCGCACGTGGCCGAAGCGTATATTTTTCGTCCCTCTGCTAGATTGAAATACGGGGGTGTTAGAATTGCACCATCGCCGAAACTCTGAAGGAACACGATGGCCCAAACGAGGACCACGCATCCGCGCACCACAAACATCTTCACAATACTAAACTAAGCGACCGACGATCATGTACACGCCGCCGACGCCCGCAAAATCTTTGGGTACTTAAGTGCTGATGGTGCGGGGTTGTATTTTAATCCCGGTGATCCCAGTTTTGACCCTATTGGCGTTGTTGGTCACATATTGGCATGTCGCGAACGGAAGCGAAACAATAACTACGGTTATTTTTAATTGCAGTTGCTAAAGGTTTTTTTTTGTTAATTACGTATTATCTACCTCATAAAGACTAGACCTTTTGCAAAATAACCTCTATAAAGACAGAGTGTTTGGTAGTTTGACGTAAAGATTTAACGGTTAATGATAATAATTAATAACCTTTCAAGTTCTCTTTCCCAAGTTTTTCAAATATACTACTAGCAATTTTGAACCACGGCTTTTTTGATTAATTTTAAAATCGTCATGTGAGTAGAGCAAAACCTTATTTTATGCTATGAAGTAGAAACGCCAGATAATAGCCTTTTCAACGTACGACGCCATCTACGGACACAATTAAAATTAGTTACAACTAGTAAAAAAATATCTTCAACCGTGCTAAAGCTAAAATACCCCCCTTTGTAAAATAATAATAAAAAAGCAAGTGCACCGATTTTGCCTATTCACGAACTTGTCCTTACTTTTTAAGAGATAAGCTTATATACCAAATTTCAAATCATTACTTCAAAATTACGGCATTTATCGTGTACACAGACGGACAGCCGGACAGACGGACATACCGACAGACGGACAGACGGACAGACGAACGTACATAGCTAAATCGATACAGTTTTCAATTCTGATCAAATCCATATATATACAGGGTGTCTCACGCAACTAGTACATGAGATGTTTCTCATGTACCACTATTTCTAGAAACTTAAAATTTTGGAATTAGTATTTACTCGATCTGAGCTCTTCAGCAAAAATATTCTCATGTTAACTGTCACGTCCGGTCACCGGCAGTCGGTATCAACTTTGTTATTTTAAATGGAATGATATTATTTTAAATTTATTTTTGGTTTCTACGTATCAAAATACATCATTTTTAATAAGGTTTCGCTATACCTAAATATCGCGTTTTTTGAGTTTTTTTTTTAATTTACTAGTTTTCTAGTGATTTTCGCGGTTAAGTTTAAAATTGAATATCTCGGTTATTATTGAAACTAGAAGTTTCATGATTGGTGGTCCAAAACTAGAAACAACCAAATAAGACGATGTTTAGTTCATCAGATATCTTATACAAGGTGTTCAAAATTTACAACACAATAATTAAATTTTCAAACGTAAAAACCTAATTTTTTTAAGTGGAACACCCTGTATACCTATCCGCCATTCGATAGAAAACCTTATTCCCTATCAATCAATATTAGGGTTCCCTATATCTATCTTTAATAGTTTTTTAGATATGGTCAGTATAAATGAATGCAAACTAAACACAAAACGATTTATCGTCATTTATACGAATGTAACAACTTTGGCACAGCAGGAAGACAGAAAAATATTGAAAAGGTTTGTTAAAACTAAAATAATATTTTAGGGATATCTTAATTAATTAATTTAAAACTTAATTATGTTGTTCAAAATGCTGCCCGTCTAGCTCCAAACATTTTAAGACTCTTTGCTGTACTTCAGTCATCGTCGTTCTTCGGTTATCTTGTCGCTGAAGTCCGTTAACGGCGGCTACTAATGTTAGTCAATTCATCTCGGGTATTAACTGGTGTGGAAATGTGGAATATACCTGACTTTTCACATGCCACCAGAAATAAAGGTCTAATGGTGTTAAATCTGGTGACCTTGGCGCCCGCCGCCAGGGTCCACTATTTCCGAACCACCTATCGTCAAACATCTGATTAAGTTGAATGATAGGGAATAAGATTACCTATCGAATGGCGTAAAGGTATACAGGCTGTACCACTTGAAAAAAAAATACATTTTTTCGTTTGTAAATTCAATTATTGTGTTGTAAATTTTGAACATCCTGTATAAGGTATCATGATGAATTAAACATCGTCTTATTTGGTTATGTTTCTAGTTTTGAACCACTAATCATGAAACGGCTAGTTTCAATAATAACCGAGATATTCATTTTTAAACGTAACCGCGAAAATCACCAAGAAATTAGGAAAAGAAAAAAAAAACTCAAAAATTGATATTTAGGTATAGGGAAACCTTATTAAAAATGATGTATTTTGATACGTAGAAACCAAAAATAAATTTATAACTATATCATTCCATTTAAAATAACAAAGTTAATACCGACTTCCGGTGACCGGATGTGACAGTTAACTTGAGATAATTTTAGTTGAAAAGCTCAGATCGTGTAAATTCTAATTCCAAAATTTCAAGTTTCCAGAAATAGTAGAACATGAGGAACTTCTAATGTACCAGTTCCGTGAAACACCCTGTATAATGTATAACACCTTGTATAACACCCTGTATATCTGCCACGCCTCCTTACGGGTTTTACAAATGTATCAAATTCAATATACCCTCACCACATTAAATGTGGGGGTATAAATATGTGAAAAATCATGTTGATTCGTTTTAGTTTTCGTTGATTGAGTCGTTGATTCGACTCGCTTTCGTTTCCTTGATCGACGAACGGCGGTGAGGTGAGGTGAGGTGAGGTGAGGCGTCAAGATTGAACACTTTGAGTAAGTTTTTGCATAACATAGGTATAGTTTTTTTTTTCTGGGCCAGATAGAATAACAGATTTATCTGAATCTGGTCCATTGTAGTTAACTGGTTGTAACAAATATGTATTGTGAATGCACTCTGTACTTAGCAGTGGACTAATAAATGATTTATTATATAGTCCGATCAAGTCAATATTGTTGTGTTTCTTATAGACGTGATGAGATAAATTTTAGAACCCCAGGCATTTTGATTCAACAATTTTGATTTTTTTCATTCCATCAGTGTACTAATAGCGTTTTCTTTTGGTAAAACTCGAGCGCACCAGTGTACAATTTTGTGTTCTGTTCGTTGCACTCACAGAGTGTTTCGTGTTCTGTTGGAAACCCGGTGCAGCAGAATCTGCACATTTTTCTCCACGCGCTATAGTGAGTGCAATATGGCTTTAATGCGTGCTCTGTTGGGATCGCACTCGCTTGCCCTTCACTCGTGAAATTGCACCAGTACGCTCGAACTAGTGCGCCCGAGTTTTACCAAAAGAAAACGCACCTGTCCGCATGGTGTAAGTACCGACAGCGTTTACCGTACGCGCTTATCGTAGTATGATGTTATTATTATTGATTCTATTTTCTGATTCCCGGCTCCTGCTCAGATTTAAGAGTTCTGCAAACGGCTGTGGTAGTAAATAAGATTATTTTGCTAGTTTTAGAAACGCTGCAACGCTTATTCTTTGAAACGTTTGAATACAAAAATAATACGCCGAGTAAACCCTATGTTTATCTACGTAATTATGTAACACATGTGAACTAAATTTGTTTTAAACTAAAATGTTTTCCATCTAATCCGCAGATACACAGAAAAAAAACTTGGTAGTTTCAGTAGTTTAATATGCATCCGGCTAAGATTAATTTTGCAACACACATTTTTGTCATTTATATGGATAATAGAAATGTAAACTTTTACAAAATCTCAATAAAATATTATGTAATTGAAATGTCAGCTGTGATGTGTGATGTTTTTGGATGTAGACACTAACATTTTTCAACAGACATTTTCGCAGATTTTCAATTACTTAATTTGTCAAAAATGCATAATATGCGAAATGCCTAAGGTACATATATGATATTTATCCGTAGAATCTGTAGGAAAAAATGTATATTACCTTTGAGAAAATCGGTACAAAAAACACAAAAATACAAAAAACGCGTTAGTCTCAAAATCATGCGAATTGAGTCTAGTTTTTCAGATTCAACAGAAAACATACCGTAATCGGTCGTCACTTGTTTGTACTCAGTTTTTTTTTTGTTGGCCAGAGTGGTAATTTATTTTAGATTATTGTAGTTTTATCGAATTAAGTACCTAATTGGAAAGTTGTGATTGTTTATGTATAAATTCAAAAGTTTCTTAATAATTTCGTTATTAATAAACTGTCACGTCCTATAATTTCGTCTGCTACCACCGCCACCGTCATTACCACCAATCAGATGTGTTAAGTTTTTTTTTTAATATGTAAGTTATTGGTGCATAGTGTTAAGTATGTGTGGTTACGTTTGACATATGGCATTTGATTTCAATCTGGCCAATCAAAAGGTTACTGAAAACGATGTTACAATTTATCAATTGTAACAACGAAAACAGTGTTGTAATGTGTTCATTGTGAATGCAAAGTAGGTATTAAATAGTATATTATTATACAATTTTTATAAGACGTAAAATTGGCGCACGAGTTGTTTTGGGCACGTCCTCACACTCCTTACTACGCTCGTCGTGACAAGATGGATACTTTACCTTCCTATACTCCGATATTTTGTGCCAGTATTTCAGCATGCAACACGGTACGATACAACACCTGCAGCTATGCGAGTACGATTAAATAAATATGAACGATTTCACGGCCAGAATCATTTTCCCAATCATGGTATGCATAATTTTTGATAATATATGACCTAATAGAAAATAAACTGCTTCCGGGTTATGCCGTGTGTCAAGATTTGTTAATGCTGACGTTTCGCAAACCATGTTGCTCGCTTCTTCAAAGCTAATTGAATACTGAAGACCTACCAAGAAACTCTCCCTTATATACCTGTATTTACACCTCACTGCGCACATCTTGAGCTACCACTCCCATGTGCTTTTCCACCTGACCGCGTTAAGATCGATTTCCAGACCCTACTAATGTCAGTACCATCCTCGCGATTGATGTTGTTAGGATGTTTGTAAATTTCGATAGCTTCTTGTTACACTGCCGTTTTTACGGAATGTTTTGAACGGTTTATGCTCTGCTACTGTCGCCGCGTTCAAGTTTGTCAGGTCTTGCACACAGGTTGAATTCTTACTGGTTGGTCCCCGGGATTTTGCTTGAGTTGGAACGTTTTCCGCTATCCGCAGTAAGATGGCGCTTCCTGTACCTCTTGGGCGATTTATCGATTTAATTGCGTAACTTTTCGACGCGACGTCGTAGAGCGACGATTTTTTGTTTTGTGTGACGAGGAAAAATTCAGCTCTACATCAAGTCATCGTTCGTGGAATTTGGTTCACTATTAACAGAGTTTGAATAAGGTTGCGTATTTGAGTAGGGCTAGTTTTTGTGCGGGGTTCGAGACAGTGTATTTTCCCATTCATTTCTCCTGTTTTCTCTTAAACTACTGTTCAGATTTGGTCGACCGGGTTATTGTGCGTCTCCGTGGATTTTTCTGCTCCTGACGACTGGTTTCCTTTGATTAAAGTCCCTCTAATTGCCTTTTTGCGAAGTTTCTGGTCCGGTTAGAGCGGGAAGCAAGGCTATATATAGGACCGCATTTTGTTCCTCTGAATTGTCGAGTCTTGGTTGTTAGACAAATCGCTGTCCGTCAACTTTATCCTGGAGTCTACGTGAAGCTGTGTGGAAGTGACTTGGAGTTACTCGTTTGTTTGGTGCCTTGCTGGTATACGAAGTATCTCTCGCTGTATGCGGAACCATCCTTCCCGAGCTGAGAAGTTTTAACCATTGGAGTGTGTTATATGGTTGGAACGTCGCCTTTTGTGCGGATCTAGGACGTAGATTACTGTTGGATTCACGGTTAAGCCCGCTCAAGATCTTAGGGTGAGTCTCTGGTTCGTTTATTACTTTGAGAATTGGTTCCTTATTGCGAGGAGTATTTTTAGGCTTCTTCTTCTTCTTCGTCGTCTGGGCATCGTCGGATATATTCTTCGTCTTTGGATATTGATTCTACGTCTATTCATCGTCGGATATTTATTCATCGCTGGATATTTATTCGTCGTCTGGACCTCTTGGATATTTACTCTACGTCTGGTGGCGTTTATCCTTTTCTGTGGTGTCTTCGTCTGGGGACGTTTTCGTCTTTGGATCGGAGGACAACCCTTGCGATCAGAGGACCAGTTTCGTGGAGTAGAGCGTCGGAAGCTGCGGAGAGTTTGCCTTGCTAGGACTGCGGGTGTCTTCGTGGAACGGGGACATTCCTTCGCTGCCGAGGTCAAGGTTTGACTTATATTTATATCTCCACCGGGCCCTCGCCCTTGACGCAGTGCTGCCGGAAGTTTATTCGTGTCGTAATTAGTTGTATTTTTCTTTCATTGTATAATTTACGTTGGGTGAGCCGTTCACCATTATCATATCTTTGTCCGGAAGGTTTCTAACCTCACCTACCCCAACAAACAGCTGTTGCGGTGGACCGTTGTTGTGCGTTGATGCAACGGTAGCTAGCCTCCCTCAACCTCGTTAATAATTGTTTTTTTTATTTGATTTAAATTTCAATTGTACAGATTGCTTTAATGTGATTGGTTTAATTTAATTTAATTTAATTTAATTTAATTAGATAAGTGCATCTTATCTTTGCCTTTTCTAAATTTACTCGGTTGTTTATTTTGGATAAACGTTGAGGTTAGGTTAGTCGGGTGAAGGTGTACCGGCAAAGTGTTTCTGTAAGGTTTGAGAATTTTCATTTACAATTTAATTTTGAATTTGAATTGTCCTGGTCATTTGGGACAATAATTTATTTAATATTGCCTTATTTTAAATTATTAATTTCATCCATTTTGACACTATTGTTAATCAAATTTCCAACGCTTTTCGGTCGGATTGATTTAATTTAATTTCACGTCTGGGGGATATTATCCCAGATACTGCGGTGAATTTCGTGCTTGGCCAAGAACGTGTTCGTCGGTTGTCGCATTTATCTTTCGGGTTTTTTTTGTTTTTCAGGTTAATTATCGGCACTAACGTTGCCGAAGCGTTGCTATTTGATATTTTGGTGTATTTGATAAATTGTATTATTGTGACTCGTTCAGGTGTGGATTACTTGAACGGTGGTCGACCTTGCTGGTCAGTGGATATCTGCCCAAGCTACCGCTGTAATTTGGTGTACTTTTTTTACTTTTATTTGTCTGTGGACATTTAATAAACTTGATTTTCCGGCAACTTTGGTTCTCTTCTTGTCCCTGTGTGGCATCATTTCTCTTTCAGCCAGCTTTCACAATCAAGCGATAGTCCACGGCGGGGTTGAGATTGTGTGGCGCCCATTTCGGAACACCTTGCGTTTGGATGTTGTTTATCCCCACGCCCTCTCCCAGAGTTAGTCGGTGCAACCCCAAGGACTGCATGAGCGCACAGGTAGAGCTCAAGGTTCCGGAACTTGTTGTTAGAATATTTTATAGCTTTCATTGGGAATAGAAAGTCAAGGTGTTTCACTGGCGCCCAACGTGGGGCTAATTGGATTAATTGGCGACGGCTAATTAATTTTTTTTGTGTCCGTTACATTGTAGGTGTTGTTATATCTTCGTTTTTTTAGGAGTTCCAGTGGATTCCCGTGTTGGTGCGTGTACCCTTTTCGTGTCTGGAGGAGATGATCGGTTTGTCGCTTTGCGGATTTTATGCATGCCTTTTGCCTTCTTCCGTGGCGGAACGGGGAACTCGTGGTTGTTATTTAGTTTGTAGGACCCTTCTTCGTGTCTGGATTGGCGAGGTTGGCGTCTGCCGTGATGGCGTATTTGTGGCATGGTGCCGGATTGTTCGCTCCCTGTTGAGCGTGGCCTTGTGGGTCGTTGTTGATGCGTTTCCCAGCGCTTGGTAATTTTGGGTTTGCTGTGTTTTGTCTTGTTTTGTGGGTGCTGTTGTTTCAGTTTTGTGCACCAGTGCTCTGTAGTGGGGGCAGGAGACTACCGCTACCGCGCTTCCCGCGGTCGGTAGAAGTCCGACAAGCGTGACACGGTATTTCCACCTAAGATCTCCCTCTGGATGGAGGATTGGAATGAAGTCACCTCAACGTGCGATGGCTTCAGGACTTTGGAGGTCCGACGGTAGTTTGTGGTTTTTTTGTTTGTGTTGTTAGGTCCGGTCCTGAGTGGAGTGGTCGGGATGTTGATTGTCATGTTAGTGGTCAGGCGTGAGTGATTTTGGTTTCGCAATACAGGACAGTGCTTTGTTTGAACACGGACGTACTCGTGGAAGCCCTGGTCCTATCTGTCTTTGCAGGATTTAGCAGCCATCATTGCATTTTCGATTGGATCTTTGGCTGTTGTTATGCCCCTTCGAAATATCACCTTGTGTGGATTCAGACGCGCCGTGCCCTGCAGTTTCTGTTGACATGTTTTTTTTTTTCCTTCCCATCCAGCTATAGGAGTCTTGACCACGGGACGTTTGGTGTTCGTGAGTTTTGTTCTGGCTGTGGCCGTAGTTTTTTTAAGATCTGTCGTTTTAGTGTTGAACACCCGCGCTCTGCTGGAGGGGCATAAGAATACTTCAGCCGTGAGCCTGCGTTCAGTAAAAGTCTGATAAAGGGACGCGGATATCCCATTCCACCCACCATCGTCTCCTGGATCAGGAATAGGAATGCCCTCTTCCCAACGCGCGGAAGTGGGAGAGTTTTCTTGTGTGTTGAGTCTTTTTGATGAGGAATTTCCTCTCAAAAATGTTTTGGATTTCTTTTGAAGGTATGCCGGTGCCACCACCCTAGGGGTCGGGTGTTCCTAGGTTTTGTATTTCGATTTAACGTTCAGTCTTTTTTTTGGTAGGTGGTACATTTTTTGTTGGAAGGCAATGCGCCTTGGTTTTTGTTTTCGGGGAACCGCCTGTGTTGCATACTGCTGGAGTTCGGGCCGGGTGTTGGGTCCCGTGGTGAATCTGTTTATGTCTTCTTGCTGTGTTTGTCCGGAAGTTGTACACGAGGGTCTAGCCACTCGGCTAGAGCGCAATGCAACCTCCAACTCTTATCTTTCTGTGTTGTCCCTTTTATGTTATGATTCACCATTGGCGTCGGCCTTCGGCTTGGGCATCAGCGGTGCACAGTGCGGTGCCTTTTTAGTTAGGTTAAGTAAATTTCATTAGTTGTTTGTCCTCCGGTGCATTTTGGGCGTGCGGGTTGTTGTTTCAGTTGCCGGTCGGGAGCAACCCGGAAAATCTTGGGAAAGACAAGGTGTTCTTGGCAGAGACACTGTTGTTAATCAAATTCCCAACGCTTTTCGGTCGGACTCATTTAACTTAATTTTGCGTCTGGAGAAATATTATCCCAGATACTGCGGTGAATTTCGTGCTTGGCCAAGAACGTGTTCGTCGGTTGTCGCACTTTTTTTTCTTTTTTTCAGGTTAATTATCGGCACTAACGTTGCCGAAGCGTTGCTTATTGATATTTTGGTGTAGTTGATAAACTGTATTACTGTGACTCGTTCTGGTTTGGATTATTTGAACGGTGGTCGACCTTGCGGGTCAGTGGATATTTAATAAACTTGATTTTCCCGGCAACTTTGGTTCTCTTCTTGTCCCTGTGTGGCATCATTTCTCTTTCAGCCAGCTTTCACAATCAAGCGATAGTCCACGGCGGGGTTGAGATTGTGTGGCGCCCATTTCGGAACACCTTGCGTTTGGATGTTGTTTATCCCCACGCCCTCTCCCAGAGTTAGTCGGTGCAACCCCAAGGACTGCATGAGCGCACAGGTAGAGCTCAAGGTTCCGGAACTTGTTGTTAAAATATTTTATAGCTTTCATTGGGAATAGAAAGTCAAGGTGTTTCATTGTTACACTGCCGTTTTTACGGAATGTTTTGAACGGTTTATGCTCTGCTACTGTCGCCGCGTTCAAGTTTGTCAGGTCTTGCACACAGGTTGAATTCTTACTGGTTGGTCCCCGGGATTTTGCTTGAGTTGGAACGTTTTCCGCTATCCGCAGTAAGATGGCGCTTCCTGTACCTCTTGGGCGATTTATCGATTTAATTGCGTAACTTTTCGACGCGACGTCGTAGAGCGACGATTTTTTGTTTTGTGTGACGAGGAAAAATTCAGCTCTACATCAAGTCATCGTTCGTGGAATTTGGTTCACTATTAACAGAGTTTGAATAAGGTTGCGTATTTGAGTAGGGCTAGTTTTTGTGCGGGGTTCGAGACAGTGTATTTTCCCATTCATTTCTCCTGTTTTCTCTTAAACTACTGTTCAGATTTGGTCGACCGGGTTATTGTGCGTCTCCGTGGATTTTTCTGCTCCTGACGACTGGTTTCCTTTGATTAAAGTCCCTCTAATTGCCTTTTTGCGAAGTTTCTGGTCCGGTTAGAGCGGGAAGCAAGGCTATATATAGGACCGCATTTTGTTCCTCTGAATTGTCGAGTCTTGGTTGTTAGACAAATCGCTGTCCGTCAACTTTATCCTGGAGTCTACGTGAAGCTGTGTGGAAGTGACTTGGAGTTACTCGTTTGTTTGGTGCCTTGCTGGTATACGACGTATCTCTCGCTGTATGCGGAACCATCCTTCCCGAGCTGAGAAGTTTTAACCATTGGAGTGTGTTATATGGTTGGAACGTCGCCTTTTGTGCGGATCTAGGACGTAGATTACTGTTGGATTCACGGTTAAGCCCGCTCAAGATCTTAGGTCTTCTTCTTCTTCTTCTTCTTCGTCGTCTGGGCATCGTCGGATATATTCTTCGTCTTTGGATATTGATTCTACGTCTATTCATCGTCGGATATTTATTCATCGCTGGATATTTATTCGTCGTCTGGACCTCCTGGATATTTACTCTACGTCTGGTGGCGTTTATCCTTTTCTGTGGTGTCTTCGTCTGGGGACGTTTTCGTCTTTGGATCGGAGGACAACCCTTTCGATCGGAGGACCAGTTTCGTGGAGTGGAGCGTCGGAAGCTGCGGAGAGTTTGCCTTGCTAGGACTGCGGGTGTCTTCGTGGAACGGGGACATTCCTTCGCTGCCGAGGTCAAGGTTTGACTTATATTTATATCTCCACCGGGCCCCTGCGTGGCTCTCGCCCTTGACGCAGTGCTGCCGGAAGTTTATTCGTGTCGTAATTAATTGTATTTTAATTGTATTTTTGAAGTGATTCTTTAAGGTTTGAGAATTTTAATTTTACAATTTAATTTTGAATTTGAATTGTCCTGGTCATTTGGGACAATAATTTATTTAATATTGCCTAATTCTAATTTATTAATTTTATCCATTTTGACACTGTTGTTAATCAAATTCCCAACGCTTTTCGGTCGGACTCATTTAACTTAATTTTGCGTCTGGAGAAATATTATCCCAGATACTGCGGTGAATTTCGTGCTTGGCCAAGAACGTGTTCGTCGGTTGTCGCATTTTTTTGTTTTTTTCAGGTTAATTATCGGCACTAACGTTGCCGAAGCGTTGCTTATTGATATTTTGGTGTATTTGATAAACTGTATTACTGTGACTCGTTCTGGTTTGGATTATTTGAACGGTGGTCGACCTTGCGGGTCAGTGGATATTTAATAAACTTGATTTTCCTGGCAACTTTGGTTCTCTTCTTGTCCCTGTGTGGCATCATTTCTCTTTCAGCCAGCTTTCACAATCAAGCGATAGTCCACGGCGGGGTTGAGATTGTGTGGCGCCCATTTCGGAACACCTTGCGTTTGGATGTTGTTTATCCCCACGCCCTCTCCCAGAGTTAGTCGGTGCAACCCCAAGGACTGCATGAGCGCACAGGTAGAGCTCAAGGTTCCGGAACTTGTTGTTAAAATATTTTATAGCTTTCATTGGGAATAGAAAGTCAAGGTGTTTCACTGGCGCCCAACGTGGGGCCAATTGGATTAATTGGCGACGGCTAATTAATTTTTTTTTGTGTCCGTTACATTGTAGGTGTTGTTATATCTTCGTTTTTTTAGGAGTTCCAGTGGATTCCCGTGTTGGTGCGTGTACCCTTTTCGTGTCTGGAGGAGATGATCGGTTTGTCGCTTTGCGGATTTTATGCATGCCTTTTGCCTTCTTCCGTGGCGGAACGGGGAACTCGTGGTTGTTATTTAGTTTGTAGGACCCTTCTTCGTGTCTGGATTGGCGAGGTTGGCGTCTGCCGTGATGGCGTATTTGTGGCATGGTGCCGGATTGTTCGCTCCCTGTTGAGCGTGGCCTTGTGGGTCGTTGTTGATGCGTTTCCCAGCGCTTGGTAATTTTGGGTTTGCTGTGTTTTGTCTTGTTTTGTGGGTGCTGTTGTTTCAGTTTTGTGCACCAGTGCTCTGTAGTGGGGGCAGGAGACTACCGCTACCGCGCTTCCCGCGGTCGGTAGAAGTCCGACAAGCGTGACACGGTATTTCCACCTAAGATCTCCCTCTGGATGGAGGATTGGAATGAAGTCACCTCAACGTGCGATGGCTTCAGGACTTTGGAGGTCCGACGGTAGTTTGTGGTTTTTTTGTTTGTGTTAGGTCCGGTCCTGAGTGGAGTGGTCGGGATGTTGATTGTCATGTTAGTGGTCAGGCGTGAGTGATTTTGGTTTCGCAATACAGGACAGTGCTTTGTTTGAACACGGACGTACTCGTGGAAGCCCTGGTCCTATCTGTCTTTGCAGGATTTAGCAGCCATCATTGCATTTTCGATTGGATCTTTGGCTGTTGTTATGCCCCTTCGAAATATCACCTTGTGTGGATTCAGACGCGCCGTGCCCTGCAGTTTCTGTTGACATGTTTTTTTTTCTTCCCATCCAGCTATAGGAGTCTTGACCACGGGACGTTTGGTGTTCGTGAGTTTCGTTCTGGCTGTGGCCGTAGTTTTTTTTAAGATCTGTCGTTTTAGTGTTGAACACCCGCGCTCTGCTGGAGGGGCATAAGAATACTTCAGCCGTGAGCCTGCGTTCAGTAAAAGTCTGATAAAGGGACGCGGATATCCCATTCCACCCACCATCGTCTCCTGGATCAGGAATAGGAATGCCCTCTTCCCAACGCGCGGAAGTGGGAGAGTTTTCTTGTGTGTTGAGTCTTTTTGATGAGGAATTTCCTCTCAAAAATGTTTTGGATTTCTTTTGAAGGTATGCCGGTGCCACCACCCTAGGGGTCGGGTGTTCCTAGGTTTTGTATTTCGATTTAACGTTCAGTCTTTTTTTTGGTAGGTGGTACATTTTTTGTTGGAAGGCAATGCGCCTTGGTTTTTGTTTTCGGGGAACCGCCTGTGTTGCATACTGCTGGAGTTCGGGCCGGGTGTTGGGTCCCGTGGTGAATCTGTTTATGTCTTCTTGCTGTGTTTGTCCGGAAGTTGTACACGAGGGTCTAGCCACTCGGCTAGAGCGCAATGCAACCTCCAACTCTTATCTTTCTGTGTTGTCCCTTTTATGTTATGATTCACCGTTGGCGTCGGCCTTCGGCTTGGGCATCAGCGGTGCACAGTGCGGTGCCTTTTTAGTTAGGTTAAGTAAATTTCATTAGTTGTTTGTCCTCCGGTGCATTTTGGGCGTGCGGGTTGTTGTTTCAGTTGCCGGTCGGGAGCAACCCGGAAAATCTTGGGAAGATTTCCCGTTGTGAAAGGAGAGGGGGAGTGTTACACTGCCGTTTTTACGGAATGTTTTGAACGGTTTATGCTCTGCTACTGTCGCCGCGTTCAAGTTTGTCAGGTCTTGCACACAGGTTGAATTCTTACTGGTTGGTCCCCGGGATTTTGCTTGAGTTGGAACGTTTTCCGCTATCCGCAGTAAGATGGCGCTTCCTGTACCTCTTGGGCGATTTATCGATTTAATTGCGTAACTTTTCGACGCGACGTCGTAGAGCGACGATTTTTTTGTTTTGTGTGACGAGGAAAAATTCAGCTCTACATCAAGTCATCGTTCGTGGAATTTGGTTCACTATTAACAGAGTTTGAATAAGGTTGCGTATTTGAGTAGGGCTAGTTTTTGTGCGGGGTTCGAGACAGTGTATTTTCCCATTCATTTCTCCTGTTTTCTCTTAAACTACTGTTCAGATTTGGTCGACCGGGTTATTGTGCGTCTCCGTGGATTTTTCTGCTCCTGACGACTGGTTTCCTTTGATTAAAGTCCCTCTAATTGTTTTTTTGCGAAGTTTCTGGTCCGGTTAGAGCGGGAAGCAAGGCTATATATAGGACCGCATTTTGTTCCTCTGAATTGTCGAGTCTTGGTTGTTAGACAAATCGCTGTCCGTCAACTTTATCCTGGAGTCTACGTGAAGCTGTGTGGAAGTGACTTGGAGTTACTCGTTTGTTTGGTGCCTTGCTGGTATACGAAGTATCTCTCGCTGTATGCGGAACCATCCTTCCCGAGCTGAGAAGTTTTAACCATTGGAGTGTGTTATATGGTTGGAACGTCGCCTTTTGTGCGGATCTAGGACGTAGATTACTGTTGGATTCACGGTTAAGCCCGCTCAAGATCTTAGGGTGAGTCTCTGGTTCGTTTATTACTTTGAGAATTGGTTCCTTATTGCGAGGAGTATTTTTAGGCTTCTTCTTCTTCTTCGTCGTCTGGGCATCGTCGGATATATTCTTCGTCTTTGGATATTGATTCTACGTCTATTCATCGTCGGATATTTATTCATCGCTGGATATTTATTCGTCGTCTGGACCTCTTGGATATTTACTCTACGTCTGGTGGCGTTTATCCTTTTCTGTGGTGTCTTCGTCTGGGGACGTTTTCGTCTTTGGATCGGAGGACAACCCTTGCGATCAGAGGACCAGTTTCGTGGAGTAGAGCGTCGGAAGCTGCGGAGAGTTTGCCTTGCTAGGACTGCGGGTGTCTTCGTGGAACGGGGACATTCCTTCGCTGCCGAGGTCAAGGTTTGACTTATATTTATATCTCCACCGGGCCCTCGCCCTTGACGCAGTGCTGCCGGAAGTTTATTCGTGTCGTAATTAGTTGTATTTTTCTTTCATTGTATAATTTACGTTGGGTGAGCCGTTCACCATTATCATATCTTTGTCCGGAAGGTTTCTAACCTCACCTACCCCAACAAACAGCTGTTGCGGTGGACCGTTGTTGTGCGTTGATGCAACGGTAGCTAGCCTCCCTCAACCTCGTTAATAATTGTTTTTTGTATTTGATTTAAATTTCAATTGTACAGATTGCTTTAATGTGATTGGTTTAATTTAATTTAATTTAATTTAATTTAATTAGATAAGTGCATCTTATCTTTGCCTTTTCTAAATTTACTCGGTTGTTTATTTTGGATAAACGTTGAGGTTAGGTTAGTCGGGTGAAGGTGTACCGGCAAAGTGTTTCTGTAAGGTTTGAGAATTTTCATTTACAATTTAATTTTGAATTTGAATTGTCCTGGTCATTTGGGACAATAATTTATTTAATATTGCCTTATTTTAAATTATTAATTTCATCCATTTTGACACTATTGTTAATCAAATTTCCAACGCTTTTCGGTCGGATTGATTTAATTTAATTTCACGTCTGGGGGATATTATCCCAGATACTGCGGTGAATTTCGTGCTTGGCCAAGAACGTGTTCGTCGGTTGTCGCATTTATCTTTCGGGTTTTTTTTGTTTTTCAGGTTAATTATCGGCACTAACGTTGCCGAAGCGTTGCTATTTGATATTTTGGTGTATTTGATAAATTGTATTATTGTGACTCGTTCAGGTGTGGATTACTTGAACGGTGGTCGACCTTGCTGGTCAGTGGATATCTGCCCAAGCTACCGCTGTAATTTGGTGTACTTTTTTTACTTTTATTTGTCTGTGGGCATTTAATAAACTTGATTTTCCGGCAACTTTGGTTCTCTTCTTGTCCCTGTGTGGCATCATTTCTCTTTCAGCCAGCTTTCACAATCAAGCGATAGTCCACGGCGGGGTTGAGATTGTGTGGCGCCCATTTCGGAACACCTTGCGTTTGGATGTTGTTTATCCCCACGCCCTCTCCCAGAGTTAGTCGGTGCAACCCCAAGGACTGCATGAGCGCACAGGTAGAGCTCAAGGTTCCGGAACTTGTTGTTAGAATATTTTATAGCTTTCATTGGGAATAGAAAGTCAAGGTGTTTCATTCTTTAATAAGCCTTAGATGATAATTGCGAACCCTTGCCAACATCTTCACGTCATCGAAAATCATTGTGTGTCCCGACTCGTGGCAGTGTTGAGCAACAGCGGACTGTTGAATCTTGCGTAGCCGGGTGTCTCTACTGCGCTCCTTGACTCGACATTCGATACTTCGTCCTGTCTGTCCTACATAGCATGTTCCACACTCACATGTTATCTTGTATACCCCTTCGTTCTTCAGGAAGGGTGTGATATCCGTTGGGTTAGGCAAAAGATCCTTTACCTTTGCTGGTGATCTGTCCCTTACCGTGATACCCGATTTCTTCAGTATTCTACCGATTCTTTCTGATACCCCACTTACGTATGGTAAGCAAGCGAACCCCTTTGACTCTTGACGCTACTCTGAGAGTTGCGGTTTTCTTTGTGTGACACCTCGTATGTCAGACTTGGTGTATCCACTTTGACGTAGAGCCCACTCCAAGTGTTTCCGTTCGCCGTCCAAGGTGCTGGAGTCGCACACCTTCTCGGCTCTGTTGAACAGAGTGTTAATAACACTTCTCTTCTGTTGGGGATGGTGGTGTGATTTGGCATTCAAGTACCGATCGGTATGTGTTTTCTCACTGTAGACTATATGTCCAAGCGTACATGTTGACGTGCTGTATACCAGCACATCCAAAATTGGCAGCTGATTATGCTCTTCTATTTCCATCGTGAATTTGATAGACGGATTAACATTGTTCAGGTGGCTAAGGAACTCAGTAAGTTTATCTCCACCGTGTGGCCAAACCACAAAGGTATCAACATATCTGACCCAATGCTTGGGTTTGTATGGACTTGACCTTATGGCTTTTCCTTCAAACAATTCCATGAAGAAATTGGCGATTACCGGTGTAAGAGGTGATCCCATGGGAGCACCCTCTTGCTCATACATAGCTCCAGCCCACTTGAAGTATGTGGTGGAGAGACAATACTCTACAATACTCTAGATCCGGTACATCGGGTTCGTAGACCTAGGCCGGCTATACTATAGTAATCCCAACGCGCTGCGCACTTCCCCGAGTCGGCCGCCTACCCCACTACTCGACCGGTTTGGAGCGCGCGGCAGTTTTCGGTCGTGTTTGCTAGCATTTTTCGCCTATTTCGCAACATTTTATAGCAAAATCAGAATAGACGTTTTGTAGCACAATACATCAACTGTCCAAATACGTTAAAAAATTTTAAATCATACCACCTCCGACGCATCCTGGCTCGCGGAACCATATTGCAAAAAAAATTCAAATCGCAATTGTGCAAGAACTAATCATCGGATAACGCCTGGGTTCTGCACAGTTAAAGTCAATCGCTACTTTCTCGCTAAATGCCTGCGGTACAACTTTGAAAATAGCGGAGTTATGAATTTTTTCATTAACGCAGATTTTTTTGTTTTTTTTTTTCGAATTTCCTCCGTTAATTTTAATGGGATCGAGTCCGTGTAGGGTTTATTTTTTTCGTCTTTTCATTTACGACAATTCGTCTGTTGAAAGCATTAAGGTTGCTCCATCGGCTCTGCTTTTACAAGCGAAAAATGAAAGAAGCACGTTTTTTTATGTTTTTTGTTTATAACAAATTAAGTAATGATATTTGCGAGTCGAAAACACATCAGAATACATCTACGGACTCTTCCACGTGACCTGGAACCGTCTGCTTGCTGATACTATTTTTGTCACGCAAGAATCTCTATGTCTGGTCTATTTAGTTGCAAGTTACAGACACGTTACAGCCTTTTGAAATATTAACAAAACGAAAAATAAAATACCCTAAAATACTTAACAATCTGCACGAATTAGGAGAAAATAATCTGTTATTTTATTTAGCCGTTTCTCCTTATTTATCAATTTTATTGGAATAAAATTATTGATAATTTGCCACTCTCCATAGAACAGGATTAAACTATTCTTCAATATAAATTTAAATTATATTTTGTTAGAGTTACACAATTAGCAAGGGTGATGATTAACCACTACTGTCCGACAGGGTATCGCCAGTACCTGTGACAACATAAGTAATCTAATCACAGATGTGGATACACTGCGTATCAATAATAGGCCTGTCCTATTTATCTCTAACATATTATTATACTAATTGAGGTTTGTATCGACTGCGGTGATGTGGTGAGGGTACAATAAAAGGCGCATGGTCAGTCAGGGGTCGTTTAATTCTCAAAGGTTTTCACATAGCCTACGTTTCGCCGTTTTTGTTCTTCGGCTTCATCAGGGCGGTGTGAGTATCAAGATAGGTCAAATGAGGTTCGTGTGAATGAGGAGGAAATCGCGGAGTCCACAGACGAGTCGCGTGACGTGAGTGTGAGTACAATGTTAAAGATAGAACTCATTACAGCGACGTTATCGACATTTCAATGCAAACACCATGAGACGCCAGCAATTAGCAACACTTGGAAATCATCGATGATTTCCGCCCTGATGAAGCCGAAGAACAAAAACGGCGAAACGTAGGCTATGTGAAAACCTTTGAGAATTAAACGACCCCTGATTAAACTGATGATTAAACTGACCAAGCGCCTTTTATAGCACCCTCATATTATTATTCCTTTGAATAAAATTCACATAGAAACTGCTTTAACCAGTTTTTAGTGGAGAACAGAGCAAAGTCGATGGCAAAACACAACGTTAAAAAAACATTTTTTTAAATTAGAGTTCTCTGAATAATTTGAAATTTGAAGACAATTACGTATGTCCTTTACAGTATGTCCACGAAAGTACGCACCATATGGAAAAATTGTTTATGGTGTATTTCTCAGAAAATGTTATTCTTTATAAAAGTTGGCGAATCGTATGAAACCAAAACTGCAACCGTCAAATATGTAAATTTCGGTGCCATATACTAAGCGATTCAGAATATATGAATTTGTGATAAGAGTAAAACCTTTATTTTCATTATTATCGATAAACTTTATTTTCAAATATGAAATCAGAGCCACCTACTTAGAAAAAAATTTCGTATAACTAATGTTTATTTAGAACTAGCGCAAAATTATTCATTTTCTTGTTGCGAACTTGATATTTCACCCTGTAGATATTAATATATCATACAATATCTAATTCAGGAACGTGACTTACCTTTTGTTCGGTTAATATTAATGATTATGAATTGGTTGAATGGGCAATGTGGTTGTGTGGATGTCTTTCATAGAAAATAGCAGCAACATCTCGGACAGTAAGCAAAGGTACAGCACATAAACTAATTAGTATTAATGTATGTATTTTTGTAATTGTAAGTAGTAGAAATAAAATAGGTTCATAGATAATCAACTAGCATTATTAACATATTCATAAGAGTTATTAAAATAATAACGGATAAGTCAGTCATAATTAATTCAAGAAACGATAGACGTTTGATGCTTTAGTTAATTTTAGTAAAATATTATCTGTGAACATGAAACTTCATAAGTGGTAGTAAGTGGTAGCTCGTACAACCACTTGAGAATCGCTCGCTGTAAATGGATAACTACTATTATAAACCTATACCAAAATAACAAAAAATATCAAAAATGTATTCAAATTATGTATTCTAAAAATAGATTTAAAAGAACCTTTTAGTAACACTGGCATTTACTAATATTTGTCACAAGTGTAATAATTAATAAAAAAAGTGTATATATTTTTTTAAATATTTTAAATATAATTTTTACTTTTAAACAAGTGTTCCAAATAAATATTATAGGTTAATAATAGGGTGATATACAGGCGGGATGTAAATTTTAAATAAATAAAAAAATTACCTTTGCGTTTCTAGCACAATTAAGCATTAAGCATTAACAAACTTTTATTAAATATCATTAAAAAACAACATGAGCACACATATTTTCGAATAAAATTTAAAAAAGCAAAAAAATTAAAATCAGGAATCTGGAAGACTTAGAAAATATCCACTAAAAAAACAAAAACAAAACATTAAAAAAAAAACATAAATAAATAAAAGAAAAAATGACGTACTCAATATACTGACACAATTTTAGAAGTCTTAGAAATAAATTCCATGAGGTAGAAATCATAGCCAAAACTTACAATCCAGAGATAATAGCAATAACAGAAACCTGGTTGAACTCACATGAAGAACAACTGCACGAACTTGAAGGTTACCAAGGAGAATACCACTCTAGAAAAACACGAGGTGGTGGAGTGGCAATATTCACAAGAAACGACATTAAATACGAAAAACCTACAAAAAACCACAATCAACGACATAGAAATTCTAAAACTAATATTAACAGAGAACGACACTGCTCTCACACTTATTTACAAACCACCCCATGTCATTCACCACACATTCATAACAACATTGGAGAACAATATATTAAATAGACGAAAAAAACAAATTATTATCGGTGATTTTAATATAAATATACTCGATAAGAACAATCCAACACAAGATTATATAAGAACACTAACAGAAAATAACTACAGAATCATGAATAAAATAACCCAAAAGCACTATACAAGAATTGATAAGAGTGGATCTGGGTCTATATTGGATCATATATTAACAAACAATAAAAAAGATATTAAAGCCGTAAAAGTTATCAAGGGTGACATCTCGGACCATTACGCAATAATAACAACTGTCGACCAACCACAGAAACAAAAATCACAATATAAAAATTTCGAACACAAACGAGTGGAGAATAAGGCAATCGAGACGGAAATCTGTAAATTACGAAAAGAGCACGTCAGCAACTATGAAGAACTATCAATACTACTTCAACAAATTATAACTTCAAATACGTCTACAGTGAAAATAAGGAGAAGAGAAGAATGCGAATGGCTGAACCAAGAACTACTACAAAAAATAAAAGAACGAAATAAGCTATACAAAAAGCAAAAACGTAATCCTACTAACGAACATTTAAAAGAAAAGTACTGCCAATTAAAGCAGAAGGTGAACAAGAATATTAAAACTACAAAAGCCCAATACTACCAAAATAAACTGCTAGCACACAAAGACAATCCCAGACAAATGTGGAACGCACTTAACAAAATATTAGGAAAAGCAAAAAGAGAACCAAAAATAAAAGCCATGGCGACATCAGAAACAACAAGCACAGAGGACCCTAAAGAGATAGCAGACATTGTCAACTCATACTTTAACAGTATTGGAAGATCATTGGCTGAGAAACACAATATTCAATGTACTACAACGACCACAAAAAATAATGCAGTAGAAGCTGAATTTCAGTATACCAACGAGAAGGAGATGTACGAGGTTATAAGCAACATGAAGAGTAATACGGCTCCTGGGTTTGACAAGATAACGACTAACATTGTCAAAGAAAATAGGACAGCTCTGGCGCCAATCTTAGCCCACTTGACAAAAAGAGTGATAGATGAGGGAGTTTATCCGAATTACATGAAAACCACAATAATAAAGCCTATTTATAAAGCAGGCAATCCCGAAAACCCAGAAAACTATCGTCCCATTGCTCTCCTCTCAGCCTTAAACAAAATCCTAGAAAAAGTCATCCAAACGCGTATAAAACAACACCTAGAAAGGAACAATATAATCAGACAACAGCAATACGCATACCAGACAAACTCGGGCACAACATCAGCAGCGAACGACTTGATCCATGAAATAACAACGAACATGGACAAAGGAAAAAAGGTGGTTGCTATATTTCTTGATCTTAAGAAAGCATTTGATACAATATCAAAAGAAAAGCTGGTAGATAAACTGAAAGCAATAAATATAGACAACAAAAACTTAAACCTTATACAGAGTTATCTCACTGACCGAACACAAATAACAAAAATAGACGAAACCAGCAGTAAACAGTTGCAGTCTGAACAATATGGAATACCACAAGGAGGAATCATTCCACCTAATCTTTATATTTAATCCACCAATGATATGATGGATTTAGATCTGACAGGAACTGTGTATATGTACGCAGATGATACATGTTTAATTTACGCCGATAAAGAAGCATCGACACTGCAGTGCAACATAAACGAGGACCTAAGAAAGATAGAAATGTGGTACAGAAATAACTCACTTACAATTAATGAAAAGAAGTCGGAGTACATGATATTTAATAACACCAGGATGCACCTTAACATTGATGTTACTGTCAACAATATAAAACTGAAACAAGTACACAAAGTTAAATACTTAGGACTCTACATTCAAGATGACCTGAAATGGGATGCACATGTGAACAGACTAGCTCAAGAAAATGCAGTAACAATCGCAAAAATATGGAAAATTCGCCACATAGTACCACCAACCCTACGAAACCCCATTTACCATTCACTGTTCACGTCAAGAAACACTTACTTAATACATGTGTGGGGTAATACAACGAAAAAAAACATGAAGAAAATACAAACTCAGCAAAATAAAGTCCTTAAAATCATGAACTTCCTAGACAGACTGACACCGACAGAAGAAGTTTACGAAACCACACAAGAACTAAACATGAACAAATTAATTACTCTTAGCAACTTAACATTAATACATAAAATGAACAAGAAGAAAATTAAAACGAACATTAAATTGAAAGCAAACAACGCATACCACAATTACACTACAAGGGCATGGTCCCACATTCGAGCCCACATATTTAAGAAGAAGAAATTTACGCAAACATCACTAACGGACATGATTAAAATATACAATAAACTACCCGAATACGTTACAAACCTAGCGCCACAATCCTTCAAGAGAAAGGCCAAAAAATGCTGGTGACGGGCGCAATATAGGAAAGCAAATTAACATAACCATGCACCCTCAACACCGCTAGCCCGAGGAAGGACATCCATCAAAGACGGCGGAGATCCAACCCCGAGGTGAAGACAGAGGGAAGAAGACACGTTTTGTATTTATTTATTTTTCTTTTAGAGAGATATGAAACAAAATGTAATTTGTTATTTACAAATAAACTTATATATTCTTAAAAAAAAAAATACGGTGCCTTGCGCCGTAGGCGCTTATCCGAAGTTAACAAATAAAAAGAACCAAGAACGTTTTACCCGCCAGTGAACAAAGGACGATAAAAAAACGATAAAATGTTTTACAAAAAAGATAAAATGGGCTTGTAAAACGTTGTCGGCTAAAAAATATCATTAAAAACGGCGACACCCCGCACTCTTTACAGCCGAACGCGCACTTGACGCACCGCAGTTACCGCCACCGCCTTCGCCGCCTCCTCCGCCCATTCGTAGGCTCACAGTCCTCCTCCTCGGCATCGAAGTCGTCCTCGTCGATGGCGTCCCGCAACGCAACGGGGTCTTCTCCGGCGTCTGCGGCTGCATCTGCATCCTCTTCACGTTCGCATTCGGCATGTCTTCTGTCTTGTCGTACTTGTCTGTCACGTCTGTTCCGTTCGTCACCCCACCCGAAGTCATCCTCAGGTTGCTCAGGCGGTTCCGGCACGTATTCCTCTAAAGGTGGTGGTAAGAGGTTGTGGGCCTCGAATGGGTACCGATGTTTTCTCATCCTGGGTTTGTTCGAGATGCCTCGTATGAGGGGGTTTTCATACCAATTAGTTTTGTCATAGAATTTTGTTAGGTGTTTTCCCAGAACATCTTTAATAAACGGAGTCGCGGGGCGAGTATGTAATTGTACTGTACGATCATCTCGGTCGGCGTTCAAAATAATACGTAAAATTTTGTTTTGTTCTAGCAGAATGCTCTCCCATATGAGCTACTGAGGCCTATGACATTTGTTAGATATAATTGTCATAAATTAAGGAAAGGAAGTAGTGGTTACTACCAAACACTATCATATATCTTGACGTACACCTATCAAATGTCATCTACTTTGGGAATAAGGTTCACACCAACAAACGGATTGTCTTGTCCAGTCTGAATTACAAATTAAAATGTTTTTTAAATGTTTTTAAAATGTCAAGATAGGTTAGTGTTTCATAGTAACCACTACTTCCTTTCCTTGATTTATGACAATTATATCTAACAAATGTCATAGGCCTCAGTAGCTCAGATGGGAGAGCATTGTGCTAGAAACGCAAAGGTCCCTGGTTCAAATCCAGGTTGTGGCTGTAATTTTTGATTTATTTAAAATTTACATCCAGCCTGTATATCGCCATATTATCAACCTATAATATTAATTTGACAAAATATGTCGTTAAACATATTCATTTGTTCCAAATAAAGTTTATCGATAATAATGAAAATAACGGTACTTTATTACTCGCATCACAAATTCATATCTTCTGAATCGCTCGGTATATAGCACCGAAATTTACATATTTGACTGCAGTTTTGGTTTTATACGAGCCGCAAACTTTCGGGTCAATCCATCTGAAGTGGTCCAGAGGTGGTCGCTTGACCATTCCAGAAAAAAATAATTTTTTTGTAATGAATTTGGCTATGTTCAGGGAGTACAAAACCATTTTTATTTTTAAATTATTTTACTCCGTTCAGAAATGGCGCTCAGTTTTGTGTCAGCGAATCCGACATTTTTGAGACATTGGTATGTGTTTGCGTTAAACGAAATAACTTTTTTTGAAATTGTCATAGAAAGTTGAAATAAAAACCACTCGATTAAGCACATTCTAAGCTATCTGTTAGGTATGTAATTCATAGATCTTACGCTTAATTTCCGTTTAAAAAATATCTTAAAATTTACTTACGATAGACCATTTGGAGGCGTTTTCATGATTCTTTTTAGACATGAAGGGGTACTTAATTTGTCCATTCAATATTTTTTACTTATAACCTTGTATGCAAAGGGCTTATAACAAAAAATATAGATTTCTTACTCCTTCTCCCTATTGATGACAAGCTATTGAAATATCAAAATTTCTTATTTTTACGATGTTTAATGTCAAATATCTCTGATGGGACCATGCCAAAAAATCTGAAACTTTCAAAATTAATTCATCGTTTTATAAGGTTTATCAATAAATAAAAACATTCTTGTGTATTGCACTGTGTTTGGAATAACAGCCCTTTAAAATGAGAGAAAAATCACATGACGCTAAAACAAATTTTATTAAAAATTCTCAGTAAATACAAAACAAAGCATACTATTCATAACAATTATGTCATCTTTTTACAAAAGAGACATAAGCTAAGTGATCTTCAATCTTCATACGTTTCCGAAGTTGATACGACGTAACATATTGTAATGATGGCCATTTTGGGTATCTTATTGAATAAGAAAGAATAATAGAGCTTTGTGGAGGGTCCTGTCTTTGAGCGTGTCTTGAAGGCAGTCATAAAGTATTGGTATAGTTTATTGTTTTATGGTGGTGGTTGTCTGCATGCAGAAAGAGCGGAAATATTGGGTTTCAGTTCGTGTCTGAATCAACAGAGACAAACTTTGGGCTGTTTATGTATATTCAAAAATGCGTATAGAGAAACTGCTAGAAGTCACGTTCTGACCATTTTTTTTCGTGATATATTTAGGCACTTCTCGGAACAGGGTATTCCATGGAGAACCAACACGAGAGGGGCGGTTCTAAGGAAGGGACATTTTTTGCAAGGTTTCCTTGGTTGGTTAATTAGATTTTGGTTGCAATGATTGGATGGTTTGGGTGTAGATGATGCAGTCCATAAGGTCTTCCTGGGAACAGAGACAGCGCCTCAAAGATCAGTCTCTAAGTAGATTTTAAAACGCTTACTTGTGCTTCCTTCTGTACGTGCGTATTTGCGATAGGAGTTCTTGACTTAGTTCAAAACTCCGCTACAATTAGCATACCAGAGGGGCCATATTCGAGACTACAACCGTTTACCAGATATAGCAGAATTCACAACCTCCTTACAGCTTCCTGATCGAGAGAGATTCAAGACGAGTTATTTGCAGTTTCTAGAGCTCCATAAAAGGTTAGAAAAGTTGTATTGTTTAAGAATTCCTCAGCAGCGTCGTAATTCCACTAGGGTGATAGATCACAAGGGCTAATCTCTCTGACATCGTTTTTGTATTAGGTTTAAAGTTGGTTTATATAAAGGAGTTTTTCCTATTGTTTTTTGACTGTTAATATATATTGTTTTGAGAACAACCGTCTTTTAATTAGAAGTTACACAGGGTCAAATATCGAGGGGCACATGAGACAAGCATTGAATTTTAGTAAACAATTAACGCTACCGTTATTATTAATTGTTGCCAGTATTTTCCAACAAGATTCCAGGACAAGAACCCATAAATTTAATATCCCAGAGCAGGATTAATCTAAGTATTTGCCCTGCTACAAACCGGGACAAGCTCACTTTAAGAAGACAGTATTTTTAGTTAGACAAATAATCAAGATAGTTTACTTCTCTTAAAGAAAGACGTCCCCAATATTACATTTGGTGGCAGCGGTGGGATTTGATTTAATTAATTATCAAACGCGTAATTAAAGATTGAATAAGCGAAGGAAGAAAAATCTGAAATTTAAAAATTTTGCAAGGGGAAATTTTTGTGAAAAATCATTGAATAGGGTTGAAGGCTCTGAGACATTCTTTTAAGATACCTGTTGTGTTTTGTTTTTTTTTTTCAGTCTTGCATATTTTATTTTCGATTTTTTTTTGTGTATACGCAAATAATTAGGTATTCGACGTGTCCGGAATTGTTCGTTGGAGAATTTATTTATTTGCAGGATTGTTTTATTGTGTGCTCTATTTTTTTTGTGTGTGACCTGTTGGGAATTTTGTTCGTATTCTTATTCGGGAATATAAAATTAGGAGAAAAAAATGGCACTGTCGCCAGGTGCTGCCGGTGCGACCGAACGCCCCGTAAATGTCGCGAGTCTTCCGTCCTTTGCAGGAACTCAAGGCGAAGATGTGGAAGAATTCTTTGTTAAATTAGAACAAAGGGGACGCCTTGAAGGATGGACGGCAAAACAAGCGCTAGATGTAGCGAAATTGGTAACTGCAGGACAGGCATACCAATATATGCGTGTGGAGGCGGATCTGTTTGCAGCTATTACTACTTTTAAAGAGTTTAAGGCGGCAATAACAAAGAGGTTCGGAAAGAAGTTAATCCCTGGTCAAGGTGCGATCAATTTGGGGAAATGTATCCAGAAAAACGGTGAATCCGTGGATGATTTTGCTGCAAGAATACGGAGTGCAGGAGTCGACCTGTATGAGGAAAATATAGCGGGCGCCGCTGTAGAAGATATGGACGGCATCAAGAAGCGGCATGAGAAAGATCTCGTCAAACAATTAAAGGACGGGCTGGACGAAAGGATTGATGACCTGATTGGTCTCGAATTAAACAGGAACCCAATGTTCACGTTTGACCAGATTGTCACGTTGGCGCAACAGGCCGAATTTACGTACCGGAACAGGAGGCGTAAATTTGCAAACTTGCAGGTGTGCGAAGAAACAAGGCAACCACAGGTAACAGCGAGCAGAAGCAAAACACCGCCAAGAGAACAGCGGAGAGAAAGGCGATTAGAGAGACCCGAAAGAAGACAACAGGACGTTTTCCGAGGTTGTTATGGTTGCGGTAGAATTGGACACTTTATTAAAGATTGTCGAGCAATAAAGAATAACCAAACCGTTAACGACAATTATAGGTCTAATCGAGGAAACCGACAGGGCAATAAACAAAACGGTAGGAGGTCTTTAAACTGAAAAGGGACCGCTTCATGGATCCAGGAAGCGGCCCGAAGATAGACAGCGTCGGGTGTTTATCACAAATGGATCAAGTTACAGAAATGGGTTGCCATGTAAAAATTAAGTTAAATGGACATTATGTGTTATTATTAGTAGATACAGGAGCCAGTAGGAGTATAATTAAGGAATCAGTGGTCAACAAATTAAAATGTAAAGTGCGCCCAGTTGAAGATACGCTTTTAAAAGGTATTTCCGGAGCAGGTATAAAACCTTTAGGGCAATGCATTGTTAATTTTAGCGTTGGGAGAAACCATTATCCGATCGAGTGCCTGATTTGCCCGGATTATGTTTCCATACCTGGAGAGGGACTAATTGGCAGGGACACATTAAGAAAAATGCACGCGACAATCGACATGTACGGGAACGAAATTGCTTTTGGATCATATCGATTAAAAATGTTAACAGTATCGGAGAACGATGTTTATCATTTGAATGAAAAGAAATCGATACAAGAAAAGAGCAAACCTATCATTGTAGACAGATCGCAGAAAACAATCATCAGAGAAGTCCAGGGTAATATTTTCGATGCGCCGGATAACTATTCGCTCGTCACATGTGCAGCGGAAGATTTACAGATGAGACGAGGTTCAGCAGCGAGTTTCAGGGAGAAATTTGGTAGAAAACCACTACTAATTAACCAAGGAAGAAAGACAGGAGATATTGCTGTAATTAAGGACGATTTTACGAAGAGGGGCATCAATCGGTTTGTATATTATTTAATAAACAAAAGAAGAAGTACCGAACAGGCCAAATTATCGAACGTGAAGAAGTGTTTCACCAATTTATTAAAATTATGCAAGAGGAATAACGTAAAGCACCTAGCGATGCCAAGATTTGGCGGAAATCTACAATTCGACGACATCAGGGACGAAATAAGTCGCATCTTCAAAGATAGTGGACTCAATATAGATATATATTGTCTCAGGAAAACTACTCCAAGAAGGATGGCGAAAGATGAAGAAACAACACCGAAACCGGAAGAAAAAATTGTCTCGGATTCAAGCGTACGACTTGTCGAAACAATTACAGTACCACCAAGGTGCCGAATAATGTGTACAGGGAAGCAGGATATTGTATCACCAACACGGGAAATAATTATCGAACCTGTAGAAGTTTTATTCCACGGCGTTATAGCAGCCAGGTCTTTATCGAAGGCAACAAAGCAGGTACCAATATGTTTGATAAACGTATCAAACGAGCCGGTGAAATTGTTAAAAAACACCATGATAGCTCATTCTTCGCAGGTGGGGACCACTGTAAAAAAGGAACACGTATTTACAGTAAACGAGGAACAAAGGAAAGGCACGACCGCCGATTTTAAATTCGAATATTTGGAGAAAACCCAGGCCACTAAGTTAACAGGACTTATAAACAAATATAAGGATGTTTTTAGCGGACCAGAATTAAAATTGAGCTGTGCAGACGACGTACAACACAATATTATTACAGAAGATATACCGCCAATTACGAAACCACCATACCGAATTCCATTCTCTCAACGACAGGAGTTGAAGAAACAAATAAGTGAAATGTTGGAACAAGGTGTGATTCAAGAATCAAAATCTCCATGGAGCGCTCCGGTAGTGATGGTAACGAAGAAAGCTCCGGAAGGAGAAAATAAAATCCGTGTGTGTATCGACTATAGAGCGTTGAACGCAGTAACAAAGCGCGACTACTTTCCCTTGCCTAACTTGCAAGAGACATTGGACCAACTTGGAAAAGCTCTATATTTTTCGACGCTAGACATGCGAGCAGGTTATTGGCAATTAAAAGTTAATAACAAGGACATAGAGAAGACAGCTTTTTCTACGCCCGACGGACATTACGAATGTTTACGAATGCCGTTTGGTCTTGTCAACGCTCCTAGTACGTTTCAGCGTTTGATGTATGTCGTTCTTTCAGGAATGACAGGTGAAGAGTGTTTAGTGTATTTAGACGATATAATTGTGTTTAGCAGAACCACTGATGAACATATGGTTCGATTAGAAAATGTTTTTAAGCGACTACGAAGTGCCAATTTAAAATTAAAATTTTCGAAGTGTATGTTTATGAAGAAAGAAGTTAAATATTTAGGACATATAGTTTCTAGCAACGGAGTGAGTCCAGATCCAGAGAAGATAGAGGTAGTTAAAAATTATCCAAGGTTAAAAACGGTAAAAGACGTTAGAGCGTTTCTGGGATTATGTGGTTTTTATAGGAAATTTATCCCGGAATATGCTCATCATGCGAAACCACTGACCGTGCTAACAAAAGCGGACCAGCCGTTCCAATGGGAAGAAGAGCAGGAACAAGCGTTCCAATATTTCAAGAATAGATTAATTAGTCCGCCGATTTTGCGCTTTCCGAATTTTCAGGAGCCGTTTCTTTTGTCTACCGATGCATCAGGAAAGGCAATTGGAGCTGTTCTGAGCCAACGTATAAACGGGGTAGAAAAGCCAATTGCCTATGCAAGTAGACAATTAAACAAAGCAGAACAAAATTATAGTGTTCGCGAACTGGAATGCCTCGCTGTGGTTTGGGGAATTAAACACTACAGATGTTATCTATATGGCACAGAATTTACCGTAATATCTGACCACCGACCACTTAAATGGCTTATGTCATTAAAGGATCCTACCTCCAGATTGGCGAGATGGGCCTTACTACTTACCGAATACAATTTTTCCATCGACTACAAAGCGGGAAAAGCACACAGTAACGTAGATGCGCTGAGCCGAATCAGGGAGAACAAGTCGGATATCAGCTGTACAGAAGACCCAAGACAGAATAACAAGAAACAGGTGACTTTCAAGGCGCCACCTAAAAACAGAAGTAACGAAATAAAGAGCAAGTATGTGAACGTCGCTATAGTAGACGAAGATGTGTCCTATCTACCTGTGATTGGAAAGGCGGACATCAAACGTGAATTATCGTTGGATGACGAATTACAAAAGGTAATCCAGGACCTGGAAGCGGACGACAAAGACGACGATAAGTACTACATTGACATGGATGGGCTACTGGTTAGAAAAGGTGCAAATCTAAATACAGAGGATCGAGTTGTTATACCTGCAGCCATGAGGACTCATGTCATACGGTTATATCATGATTTACCGTACGCAGGACATATGGGAACTAACAAAACCTACAATTTACTTAAGTCTAGGGTTTATTGGCGAAATATGGAGAATGACGTAAAGGAATATGTAAGAAAATGCATATCGTGCAACGAACGCAAGACGTCACCGCATAACAAAAGGGCACCACTTCAAAGATTTATGAGGGTAACCCGCCCTTTTGAAGTGTTAGCGATGGACGTTGTCGGTCCACTCGTGACATCCAACGATGGGAACAAATATATTTTAACTTTTCAGGATTATTTTACAAAATACCCCGAAGCAATCGCGATTCCTGATCAAAAGACGGATACAATTGCTAGGGCATTTGTTGAGAATATTGTTTGCCGCCATGGAGTGCCGGAAAAGTTACTCACGGATCAAGGAGCAAACGTGACGTCTAAACTTATAAAAGAAATTTGTAAGATACTAGGCGTCCAGAAAATACAGACATCCGCTTACCACCCGCAGAGTAACGGAAGTTTAGAAAGAAGTCATCGTGTTTTGAAGGATATTCTATCACATTACATAGACAAATCGCAGAAATCGTGGGACAAATGGCTAAGTTTTGCTATGATGGCTTATAGGTCATCAACACACACGACGACCGGTAATACTCCATATTTTCTCATGCATGGGAGAGAAATGGTCTTACCTAATGACGATGTGTTTTCCCCGTCTCGAACCCGGTATGATTACGACGAAAATTACGCTTCAGAGATGACAGAACGACTGAAACAGGTATATGATATTGTGCAGCACAACATGGAAAAGGAAGCTGAAACGCGAGAGAAGAATTACAATAAAAAATCCGCGGAAGTTACGCTCAAGGTAGGGGATATAGTGTATTTGTTTAACCCGGCTAGTACTCCTGGGCTAAGCAGAAAATTAGCTAAGTTTTGGTCTGGGCCACATGAAATTATAATGAGGTTAGGCGAAGTGACTTTTAAAATAAAGTCACTCGATAACAACAAAGAACAAATTGTTCATGTAAATCGACTTAAAAAGTACGATTCAGGTAAAGAGGTGAATGAAAGCGACGATGAAGGTAGCGGTTCGGATCAGGAATATCCAGCCCCTAGAGGTTTGAGGTTCGCGGATGGACTTTTCCCGTTACCAAGGATGGAAGAACCGGTAGAAGAGGAAACCGAGTATGAGCCGTGGATAGGTACACCGCGCTCTATGAGGGACAGTGATATACAATACCCAGCTCCACTGGACCAAATTGATGAGATTAACGACGATGATGAGTCCCGAACCGACGAACAAACCACAGAAGGTAATAATAATTCAGGTAGTAGGTTTTCCGGTAATGCGGAAGAAGATGAGGTCCAAATTCAAACCCCAAGGCGGCATCACACAAGAAGTCATGGCCGCGTATCAGACCATCCCTGGGTGTTAAAACGCCGCATATAAAGATAGGTATTGTGCATGTAGAGTAAATAGAATATAGAATATAGGACGTCCTTAGCGTAGATAGGAAGTAAAAAGGTATATACTTAGTTAGTAGTGTATTGCGTAAAATGGTAGAAAACATGTAGAACGAGGTCAACAATTGGGACAATAAGGTGTTACCTCATTTGAATGCGTAGGTCGCACAGACAGAGTACGACAAGTTTTTGTGCGCGTTTCCTATGTTAGTCTGACGAGGTTGAGATTATACGAGCCCCGTATAATAAAACAACCGAGAGCCGAGATGGTCGAACCGGAAGAATCAAGCGAGATTCCACATTTCTGGGTGCACCACCATATAGACGCGGTGGCAAATGAATTAGCAACGTCCACCTACACGGACAGCAGCTGTAGCAGTAGCAGCAGCACCAACTGAAGCAGCAGCAGCAACAGAAACAGCAGAGGCAGCAGTATAATGGGACAACAGCAAGCCAGAAGGACGACCTGCAGGCGATCGAGGTCAATCCGAGCGGATCTGCATCGAGATGGAGCCGAAGTTGTACCCGGTGGCGGAGGATCACCAAGGCCAGAGCAACAGCTGGAACTAGTAGTCTAAGCGATGACCACTGGGCAAATAAAGACTAAGTTAAGTATAAAGCAACTACAAGTTGATACTGCTCATAAGTAATTGTTATGTACTTTTTCACATGCGCGTCCGGATCGGGACCCACATCCACATGAAGCATACGAGATCGAGATGCCGGTACACCGCTACATCACAACCACCCCCGCCCCTGGATTATGGACACTTGATAAGTGCAGTGACTCAGTGACGCTTTAATTAGTGCGATGAATTCCAAGCAAAGTGTACGGGGCAGACTCATAAGATCTAATGTGTAAAGATGATCTCGACCGGAAAATTGTAACTTTAGTTAAGTTTCATATTATTAAGGATTAGTAGCGTGTTTTGTTTTGGTAAGAGAGAGAGGCCCTAATTTCAGGTTTTGATTTTAATTGTGAGGTTTAGTTTGATTAGCGATGAATAATTTGTCAATAATGATTCATCTAAAGCGCCGAGGATTGTAATGATGGCCATTTTGGGTATCTTATTGAATAAGAAAGAATAATAGAGCTTTGTGGAGGGTCCTGTCTTTGAGCGTGTCTTGAAGGCAGTCATAAAGTATTGGTATAGTTTATTGTTTTATGGTGGTGGTTGTCTGCATGCAGAAAGAGCGGAAATATTGGGTTTCAGTTCGTGTCTGAATCAACAGAGACAAACTTTGGGCTGTTTATGTATATTCAAAAATGCGTATAGAGAAACTGCTAGAAGTCACGTTCTGACCATTTTTTTTCGTGATATATTTAGGCACTTCTCGGAACAGGGTATTCCATGGAGAACCAACACGAGAGGGGCGGTTCTAAGGAAGGGACATTTTTTGCAAGGTTTCCTTGGTTGGTTAATTAGATTTTGGTTGCAATGATTGGATGGTTTGGGTGTAGATGATGCAGTCCATAAGGTCTTCCTGGGAACAGAGACAGCGCCTCAAAGATCAGTCTCTAAGTAGATTTTAAAACGCTTACTTGTGCTTCCTTCTGTACGTGCGTATTTGCGATAGGAGTTCTTGACTTAGTTCAAAACTCCGCTACAATTAGCATACCAGAGGGGCCATATTCGAGACTACAACCGTTTACCAGATATAGCAGAATTCACAACCTCCTTACAGCTTCCTGATCGAGAGAGATTCAAGACGAGTTATTTGCAGTTTCTAGAGCTCCATAAAAGGTTAGAAAAGTTGTATTGTTTAAGAATTCCTCAGCAGCGTCGTAATTCCACTAGGGTGATAGATCACAAGGGCTAATCTCTCTGACATCGTTTTTGTATTAGGTTTAAAGTTGGTTTATATAAAGGAGTTTTTCCTATTGTTTTTTGACTGTTAATATATATTGTTTTGAGAACAACCGTCTTTTAATTAGAAGTTACACAGGGTCAAATATCGAGGGGCACATGAGACAAGCATTGAATTTTAGTAAACAATTAACGCTACCGTTATTATTAATTGTTGCCAGTATTTTCCAACAAGATTCCAGGACAAGAACCCATAAATTTAATATCCCAGAGCAGGATTAATCTAAGTATTTGCCCTGCTACAAACCGGGACAAGCTCACTTTAAGAAGACAGTATTTTTAGTTAGACAAATAATCAAGATAGTTTACTTCTCTTAAAGAAAGACGTCCCCAATATTACAATATTATTACACTTTCTGAGAATTTGTGAAAGCTTCTAGTTCCTGTTATCTGTTTGGATCTCTGAAATCTATCATAAAAAGGTGTTTTGTGTTCTGGAACCTCTTCTTTTGCTACTAAGATGTAGTTTACCCCTGGTAGGTGTTCATTACAAAAGGAGAACATATCTTCTACATTAAGGACTTGGCTTTTAAGTGGTCTTTGAAGACTGGCTTTAGCCACTAGTCGCTTCGTTGTCCCCCCTATACCGTCGCAAGCGTTTTTTTCCATGTGTAGGTCCAAAAAAAGCCATTCTGTATCTAACCCAAAATCTTTTTTTATGATACAATAAGTTCTTTTTGTTCTTGTATTGACTTGCTGCACCTTCCGAGAAATATATAATTTTTGATATGCTTGACAGATTTTGTTTTATACAATCAGTTAAATGTGAAAACAGTCACATATATGTTATTAACTTAAGAAAGTTATTTCGTTTAACGCAAACACATACCAGTGTCAAAAATGTCGGATTCGCTAACACTAAACTGGTCGCCATTTCTGAGCTGAATAAAATAATTTAAAAAAAAGAATGGGTTTGCACTCCCAGTAGATAGGCAAATTCAATAACAAAAAATGATTTTTTTCTAAAATCGTCAAGCGACCAACTTATCTTTTTCTGGACCGTTTCAGATGGATTGACCCTTTCATAAAAATAAAATTTTCTGAGAAATAGACAATAAAAAAGTTTTCCACATGGTGCGGACTTTCGTGGACACTGTATATACTGTATATAAAAAATAAAAATATCTCACTATTTTGATTTTAAATTAACCTTCTGGTTCTCATTTTCCTCATTTAAGGAGCTAACTTATTTCTGCTTACTTAAGATGATAATTGTTCAAAAATTAAATGCTTTTATATCCGTTGTCTAATTATTGCATACCATCCTAAGTTTGAATATGATATTTTTCCTTTTTGGTGTACTGTTGACAGGCTGTGGAGTAAGTATGTAACTATAGTCTCTAGCACTCTGTAGCAAACCTATATCAATTCTCAAGATTTTGGTTTTTTGATTTATTTCAATATATGACTATAAAATTGTGTAGAAAATACATTATTTCAAGTAAACCTTTGTAATTTGAAATACTGTTAAACCTATCGCAGAAAATGTTACTTATCTTAGAGTATTAGACAATTATTTTTAATACCAACAGAGTTTAATGTTAAGAAGCGATACTTTTAATGTGTGTCCCATCTGTTTGAAATAACAGCACGTAGTCAACGTTGCATCAAATGAATGCGTTTTAAAATTTGATCATCTGGGATTGCGGCATATTCACCGTGCAATCCAAATCCACATCTACGAGGTTAGAATCAGACCGTGAGGTTGTTTTTAGCCGATGCGAGTGATACTGATAGGAAATATAAACTCCGGATAGTCTGTGTTCGATAGGTAACTTTGTCCATATAATTGTATAATTGCTCTGGTCAAAAACTTAAAGAGTAGTTTTATCGTCTTAATAATGAACCCACATGGCGGGGGAGGCATTCTACCTCCGTCAGATCCATTTGATCCTGATCCAGATGATAATTCTTTAAACATGATTGTTGAATTCGTAAATGAAAACCCTCCAAGTAGTATTATTGACTTGATAAATTATCTTGTTGAGTGTTGTAATTTCCAAATTGGCATAGTTCAGGAATTTGTGGCTTCTCTCCCTTCTAATTTGATAATAGAGTTGAAAAAAGTTGTCAAACGTGGTTTTATTCAGGTCGACCAGAAAAACTACTACACCCTTTCACTAAAATTATTGGAATTATGTATTGAAATACTCAAAGCACGGGAATACAGTATTGAAGTAAACCCCGCAAAATTGCAAACTTTCGTTTGGCAACATGTGACCATGCTTCGCTTTACACATACATATGTGGAATCATTGGATAAGAATATCACAGGTTTAAGCAACATGTTAATCGGTAAATTTCTGTTTGAGAGCGCTGTAACTGGTATCAAGCGCGTTGAAAAAAGGGGACGCAATAGGCTGGCCGTTGATTTTTCTTCGGTAGAAGATGCCAATTCTTTTCTTGATTCTGACATTGATGAACTAAACAACTGGAAAACGTACATTCGATCACATTTAGTCTCGTTGAAAGTCCTTATTAGAAGCATAGATAGGAAAATCTCTCTTGACTCCATTAAAAACAACTTAGAAACAAGATTTTAGGAGATTTTTAGGTGCGAGGAGATTGAGGAGAAAAACAGCGTCCAGAGAACACAGTGAAACCCAGAAACAAAGCAACAATTTAATTAGTTTGAATTTGTGGATACCGCTACAATTGTCGTTACTTTCAGGGGAAGTAGTCCCCTAAAATTGTCAAACTGTATTCTTGTATACGATACAATGAACATTATGTAGACCCGGAGCCAATCAAGCAAGTCATCAGATTGATGTCCCGCATGTTCAGAGGAACATTACCTTTCAAACTGCCCCAGTACGGATAATACCACGTGTATTTTTTGCAAGAAGAAACATTTATGTAATGAAACTGGAACGTTGCTAGCAACCAGAATATGCGTGGAATACTTATAATAGTAAAAAGTTAAGGAACAAAAAGCCATCCACAATATCTCAATTTACGGAGCTTTCTAATTTTGTCCGGATAAATCAAAACTTTATAAATAGATAAGTAGAATCAGTGACGAAAACGCCTATCCGAGTCTACCTAAACACCATGATACCTATGACAAAATTCCTTGTCGACTTACTGGCTTCAACAATGCAACAAAAAGCAGAACGAAGAGAGCAATTTCAATTATACAAAAAGAATCCCTGCCAAACAAGGAATGGCTCTTGGAAAAAGGAACTTCTGTTCTACCGAGACATCCAACAAGAGATCCTGTCACACAGAGAAAAAATGATCAAATTCAACAAGATACTTTGGAAATCCTCAATAAACCTAATACACAAATCATAGTTCAGGTCCATCCTCTCCCTGCCCACTTTACCTCCTATTCTGATACTTCTACTCACTCTAAACCTTCCCCCTTTTCACAAAACTCCCCTGTACCCAAACAAGGATTGTTATCACAGAACCACTAAGATTTATGCTTTGGAATGCAATAAGCATAGGAAGAACAAGTTTGTATCATGTTTTGTTCACCAACCCCCAGGACAGTTATTCTATGCGAAACATGGCGATAACCCAACTTTTTGATAACCACGCCAGGGTATAATGCAAGACACATTTGCAGAGATGACAATTACGGACATTACGGTGAACTCCCATATCTTATCCACCAGTCATAGTTCACGTAGAAAGGCTACATTGCCCGAACCTAGGAAATGACCGCGTCCATTTTAACAAATTTAACAATTCGCAAATTACGTTTATTGCAGGATATACCCTTGCAGATGTGGTTTTCCACTATCAAGCTGAAGAACACTCTTTAGGAATATACGATGACCTTTCATTCTTTTGGGGGTCGTTTGACATGACACGGTTTACCAAATGTAGAAACTCCGCCAGTTACAGGTATGTTAAAGTCACCGGCAATCAATAAAGGACCATCTATCAGAAACGGAATGATAGCATCAAAAAAACATTCAATGGTGTCCGAAGGAGTGCTTCGAGGTATAAAGCCAACAATAACAAAAAGATCTAGAATGTACTGTAAGTCTGCAAAGAACATGGTCGATATCGGGAGCGGTTTGTCACACGCTTGAAGTTTCCAAAAGTGTGCAAAGAAAATTATTTTTAAAAGCAATGACGACACCGCTACCTCTAGTTTTATTAGTAGCAATATAATTTCTGTAGCATCTTGTGAGGGCAACGCTAGTTTTCCGACACAATAGTCGGGACAGTTGTGACCTTTGATGTTGTTTTATGTTCTCCACGGGCCGCACCTGACAAAATGTAAGTTTTTGCAATTGAGTTTTTTTTTTGTTTGGATTGATTGTCAATTGTGTAATTTATTTCTCATTTCCTATAGCGCTTAGAGAAGTGCCCAGTAAGACACAAAACATGTATAGCGTTTGCTAAAATAAAACAAAATTAAGGAATCCGGCCACTTTTTATTGTATTAATATATCTGTCAAATCCTGGCTAACTAGCTTTATTTTAATGCAGATACGACCGATCTCGATCAAATAGAATGTCATTTACTTTAAATTAAATTTAAAAAAAAAATAAATTATTTAAATTAAATTTATAAATAGTATGATGGCCATATCAGATTTTTTTACAGTAATAATATATTTTTATCGTCATCAAGGATTTTCCATTCACCAATTTCGGCCTACTAAATTGGTCTTCCATGTAACATCAAGGGAATTTCTTGTGAACCCGTGTTGTAAACCAAGAACGATCACACAGGGTTCAGCAAAATCACTAGTCCAGAGTGCAATTGGAATCTACTGGTTGTCAACATCTTTATTCGTATTTACATGTGTTTTATTAAGAAAATTTATTAGATTTTTGTACCATCTGTAATCGTTTTAATACGACTTTTTGTATATAGGCCCACAGATTTTTATTATAAACCAGTATCTAACCTTACGTTTTTGGCTCAGACTCAGAATGCCACCAGATTAGAACATGTACGACATTTCTGATTGATAAACGACATATCGCCTTGACAAAGAAATTGCTCCCGAGGAAGAAGCGAGAAGGATTTTGTGCAGGGACACATTGCTGTCTGGATGCTAGAGTTCTTGAACAATTTATGGCCCCCCACCCCAATGTTATATCCAGGGAGGAGATGGAGGCTGTAGTGGTGAAAGAGCCTCCCGGAGAAATGGCTGATACCATGCTTGAGGTGGAAGTTTGATCGGCACTGGAATCCTTGACGGATATGTTATGATATTTTATGTAATGAGTCCCAGGCTGGAAATCCTGGGACTGATAACATAACATATGTCATGCTGTAACAATTACTGGATGATGGTATTGCCTACTTAACCACATTTTTAACTCCATCCTTGCTGGGGAAAACATCCCCGATTCTTGAAAATGCATAAACATAGTATCAATCCCAGGGCCAGGCAAAGAGCTTACTAACAACCCAGTCAGCACAAAAACATCTCAGCGATCTTCCTGAGATTGTCAACAATATTCAACATAAGACGACATAAAGCTGCGTCTCGTTATTGAAGACCTATAATTATAGCCTATTAACAGGCTCATACTCTCATACACCAAATCACCCCAGTATGTTAAAGAGGAAGAAGACATTACAAAATACAGGTTTTCCAGTGTTTCTGGTAGTACAAACAATGCAAAATGTTGCTATAAACCTTGTACCTTTTCCAAAAATACAGATATTGGCGTGAAAAGCAAAATATTGATAATTTTATATTCATGTATATGGCTTTAAACCTGTGTTCTTAAGTACCACAAGTTCCGTAGTTACACCACAGGGCATCTCAAACTTATGCCTTAAACATCCTTTTCACTCAGTATAATCATTTGTAACATTTTTGGTTAATTTTTTAATGTATATTTTTTCGTATAGTATAAATCAGTACCGGGTTTTCTGATCGCTTTATCGGCCACCGGCCAAAAAACCCTAAAATACCGGCCTGGCCGGTTCATGATCGGCGGTCCTACTTGTCGTAGCCCTCACCAAGAAAATTACATAAGTTTAGTTAACTACAAATCATTCAAAAACTACCCCATTTTGGTACATACCCACATTTAGAACCAGTTATAGAGATTCTCTGGATAGTTACAAAGAATGAATTGTTGCAAAATCTACTAGGTATTGATGTTTTGAAAAGTACGCATCTACTTTTGCAAAATGCATTGGATATGTTCAATCTACTAAACTGTGTACATTTTCAATTCTAATCTGAATTCTTACTAAACAGGGAAAGATAAAAGAATTAGAAATTGTGTTATAGTCAGTAGTAATTCTATTCGAAAAAGTGTCTGTGCAGCAAGTACATACCTTGACAGGTTTAGCTACTAACCACTAAACCGTTCATTTATAATCCTAATCCCGCAATGAAGTAGGTAGCTAGGTATACTCTTGAAATAATTTTAATAAATGGGTAAATTCACATCCTTAGCTTGAAAATCATATTGTATTAATGTAACGCAAACACAAATTTTAACGATTACTATGATATATATATATATATAGCTATATATTTTTTTGGTATATAAACAGTCTATAAAAAAAAGAAGAAATCAAAAACATAAACAAAATATCACAACCCATATGCCCTACGTTTGATCTCTAATTTAATCAGCTTTCTTTCTCGGGTGCTCGTAGACCTGTTGATAATAATACGCAGCAACCATAACAGATGAGCTTAACGCTGTATTAATAATAAAGTTAAGCAAGAGAGCCATGTCACCGGAGTCGATGAGTATTGTAAATATTCGTGCTGAAACATAACATAAACAGATGCAAGACCAGCAAAAACTCTCCTTAACAATATACTTACTTGCATTTGTAAATGCAGATATAAACCATGTAAGCAAGCTTACCGAGTCAGCATTTTTTAAACGTACAATTTCTAATAATTGGACTACTTTGGAAGATGCCCCTATTGGTGTACACAAGGGCTAAAAATGTAAGAATTAATATATTTGACAAGTACGAATAAGTATGTTATACCACAAGATAAGACAGCAAGGACATCGGAACTATTCCAAACATGAAAGAACCAGCCGAGAGGAAGTAAAAGCCTGCTCCAATAACAGCATACATATTAACATATTCTTTGAAATAAATTACGATTAATATGAGAAAGAGTTGCTGCAGCAGAATGACTGGATACTCCATGTAGGTAAGCAATGCATAACCATTTCGAAAGTTATATGAAAACATTATAGTGTAGCTAAAAACAGATGAATATTATGAACTGGTTTCTATAAACATACATGTTTTTTACTTCATTTTACTAACCTAGATAGTTCCATTAGAAGACCGATTAGATTTATTCCTCTTGCATTTTTAACTCTAATAATGATCAGTATTTGTGGTACTTTTAAAACAAAGCATGTTATTATAGTAATAATGCTCAATAAATCTGCAGCTTGATGCAATATACCGGGTTGTTCTAGAAGGCCCATCTTTTACGGACATAACCTAGTAGGTATGTACTTGACTATCAAAGCGGCCGATTTGAGACTGTATGTATTTTTATCGCAGCCTGCTAGCTGATAAGTAACCTTACTCAATTACTGAAGTATTCTATAACTTGGACCTGAATTTGATTCAGCTTGTCATAGTGGCGTATCATTTGGATCATTTCTCCCATTGCCAAAGATTCTCCTGCACTGAATCAGTGCCAACTGCCACTGATCGATGACGCGCGTCACCAGTGACCAGGGTCAGTGTAATATGTTTAACATTAATTTTATTTTTGATCGAAACAATACATACTTGATATTGAAAATGCGATAATCGAATTAATCGCTCAGTCGTGTATTTATAAACATTAGTCAAGAGGCTGATTACGTAAAGACAAAAATAAACTTGAAACAAAAATTTAATATACAGTCTTTCACTGATCATGTGCCAAACGCAGGGGTGCCAACTTTTGCTGGGTATATTTCCGTCATATAAATAGTACAAAATAATATAAAGAATGTTGGTAACAGGGGGGTCGATGGCGTATAGGATAGAGCGGCTGCTATCTACGCTGGAGGCCCGGGATCGAATCCCGGCTCGGGCTAAAATCGACTGTCCTGGTATTTTAGGCAGGGAACAAATACCTTTGCATGCCGCCTTCCATCGGATGAGGAAGTAAAGCTGTAAAGCCGGTGGCCCCGTGTGCTGTCATTATGCGACGTGCACGTTAAAGAACTCTTACTGGAGGTTGGAATTCCTTCAGTAGAACAAAATTCCTGGGTGTGTGTAGCCTGCCCTCAGCGTCGGTGATTGGCCTAAGTTGCGGAACTAGACCGACGTAAAATAAACAAGTAAAAAAAAAATGTTGGTAACTGCAGGCTGTAACACTAGCGTTGCGACATATATCTCTATCTCATCCGACGTAGTGCCACTGGACACACTACGCATGCGTCAAGATCGTGGATTCGATTGGCCTGGATCCATAGGCTGCCACAATGCTGCCTCATGTATAAGGAGAAAGGTAATTTGTCGGGCAATTCCGTCACACGAAGAAGCAACCGTAGACACGTGTTTCGGACTATTAGTCCTCATCAGTACGGTATAGCCAAGGAGTAAGATGGACACTCAATGGAAAAAACACTCAAATGGAGACCATAAGGGGGTGCCCAATGTCGCCAATTGGTGCTTCAGTCACAACATCTTCAGGATTCGAAGACAAGATGTAACGTCGCGCCGGAGGTGACGGACACCCCAGGCCCACCATAGCCCATGGAGGTATAGATGGAAAACAGGTTTATCGACGGTAAGATATTAAAGGAGAAAGGTAACTGAAGCACCAATTGGCGACATTGGGCACCCCTTATGGTCTCCATTAGAGTGTTTTTTTCCATTGAGTGTCCATCTTACTCCTTGGCTATACAGTACTGATGAGGACTAATAGTCCGAAACACGTGTCTACGGTTGCTTCTTCGTGTGACGGAATTGCCCGACAAATTACCTTTCTCCTTTAATATCTTACCGTCGATAAACCTGGTTTCCATCTATACCTCCATGGGCTATGGTGGGCCTGGGGTGTCCGTCACCTCCGGCGCGACGTTACATCTTGTCTTCGAATCCTGAAGATGTTGTGACTGAAGCACCAATTGGCGACATTGGGCACCCCCTTATGGTCTCCATTTGAGTGTTTTTTCCATTGAGTGTCCATCTTACTCCTTGGCTATACCGTACTGATGAGGACTAATAGTCCGAAACACGTGTCTACGGTTGCTTCTTCGTGTGACGGAATTGCCCGACAAATTACCTTTCTCCTTTAATATCTTACCGTCGATAAACCTGTTTTCCATCTATACCTCCATGGGCTATGGTGGGCCTGGGGTGTCCGTCACCACCGGCGCGACGTTACATCTTGTCTTCGAATCCTGAAGATGTTGTGACTGAAGCACCAATTGGCGACATTGGGCACCCCCCTTATGGTCTCCATTTGAGTGTTTTTTCCATTGAGTGTCCATCTTATTCCTTGGCTATACCGTACTGATGAGGACTAATAGTCCGAAACACGTGTCTACGGTTGCTTCTTCGTGTGACGGAATTGCCCGACAAATTACCTTTCTCCTTTAATATCTTACCGTCGATAAACCTGTTTTCCATCTATACCTCCATGGGCTATGGTGGGCCTGGGGTGTCCGTCACCTCCGGCGCGACGTTACATCTTGTCTTCGAATCCTGAAGATGTTGTGACTGAAGCACCAATTGGCGACATTGGGCACCCCCCTTATGGTCTCCATTTGAGTGTCCATCTTACTCCTTGGATATACCGTACTGATGAGGACTAATAGTCCGAAAGACTAATAGTCCGAAACACGTGTCTACGGTTGCTTCTTCGTGTGACGGAATTGCCCGACAAATTACATTCTCCTTTAATATGTTTACCGTCGATAAACCTGTTTTCCATCTATACCTCCATGGGCTATGGTGGGCCTGGGGTGTCCGTCACCTCCGGCGCGACGTTACATCTTGTCTTCGAATCCTGAAGATGTTGTGACTGAAGCACCAATTGGCGACATTGGGCACCCCCCTTATGGTCTCCATTTGAGTGTTCATCTTACTCCTTGGCTATACCGTACTGATGAGGACTAATAGTCCGAAACACGTGTCTACGGTTGCTTCTTCGTGTGACGGAATTGCCCGACAAATTACCTTTCTCCTTTAATATCTTACCGTCGATAAACCTGTTTTCCTCATGTATAACGTTATCTATGGGCTGTCAGTGGTTTGGCGTTAGTGAGCTAAGGTTATCTATGGGCTGTCACGCCAAACCGATGTTAGTGATGCCAAATATTACCGGCTAACGGCCGCGGTAATACCGACCGCGCACTTTAAGCTACAATAGCGCCATCTGTCGACAGTCCTAATAACTACTGGCCACTCATGCGCAGTTTGGCCCCGGGCACTACATCGATAGACAAAATATATATCTCCGTCTCACATTGTTGGAACCGAGACTTCTGCACTGAACCATGAACTCTATTATATAATAGAGTTTAGTGAATATCCGTAGAAATCTGGTAGCACTTTGCCATAGCACAAATCTGTAAGATCACTATTTGTATGATTTTTTTAATATTTTTTTTTTATAATTACCCTGTTTTGTAACATGGTATTAAGGTGCGTTTCCATTAGTGGTAATGGCGGTGGTAGTAGACGCCATTATAGTATTTCTAATAGAAAATTGCTAGTGACTCTGGTTTATGTACATGCAAAGTAATATGTGTCACTATCACGTCTGGTGTGAATTACTATAATTTGGTCTGCTACCACCACCATTAACACCAATCGGAACGCACCTTGACACTTTGGACCGTGTACCTAGATTTCGGCAGCATTTAAGTCTAGTTTACACGGGTCATGTAGAATGGTCAAGTAAAGTCAACCAAGTCGGTACTTGACTTTACCCAAACTGTTTACACGAGTCAACTTGAATAATATACTTTACTTGACCATTCTACATGACCGTCTACATGACCCGTGTAAACTAGACTTTACCGTGTAAACACGGTATTCTACCACTGTCATTGCCTACCATTACCACCAATCAGAACGCACCTTTAAACGTTCAAAAGTTGTCGTATCGGATCGGAAGGTGTATAAAGGTAATCGATACAGTGATCGATTCGTGCACTTTCGTGAGTTTTGATTCAGCAGATTGTTCTGTGATAAAAGTAGTGTTCACACTCAGATTGAGCCAAATCATTTTGAATAAAAAATCAGCGGTTTAAAATACATATTACATTACCTATGTCAATTACGTGAAAAATTAAAAACACAGACGAAAATATTACCAATTATTACATACATCTAAGACCTATAATGCTAGAATAACTGTATGACCTATTCACTATTATTATAGCGCTAAGAATAATAATAATAATATCTCGTTATATATAGTGATATAAAATTAGTCTATCTCTCACAGCTCTTATAATACTGATTCAACTATACCACCTATCACGTCTGTGCCTATCACTTTCTAGCGTTGATACTAGTGTATAAAGTGAAACACCCTGGACAAATAATTTTGGTATTTTATGAAAACCCAGATTTCTGTACCGAATTAAATTTCCACTTAGAATATTAACACCTGTGGAACGATAGACAAGGTGTTTTCAAGCTATATTTTTTTTTTGTATTGATTGCAAAATAAAATACAAAATGTTGAAGAAGTTCTCAAAAAATTAAAATTGTTTGATTTTAATCAAGTGAGTAGATTAGATACAAACAAATTGGAAACACAGTCGCACTGTATTCTCCTTTTTTGACCCTATTCGTGAAAATGAAAGTTGGAGTTGTGCTTCATTAAATTATAAAGGAAACATATTTAAATGACCCAACCCAACCCATCGTATGTTAAAAATCTGTTTTTAATAGTCAATTACATACATCTACATAAGTTCCCCGTTTTTAACTTCCCACCCATATAAACCCAATAAATCGCCAACCCAAAATCGTATGTGTTACCGATTATTAAAGGAGAACAATTCTTTATAACCTCCGCTTCCGCCTCCGGGAAGGTCGACACTTGACCTCCGCCTCCGGGAAACTCGAACACATGACCTCCGCCTCCAGCACCGAAATGTCACCTCCGTTACACCCTACTTAAGACATTGATTATATAAGTATACTTATATAAACAATGGTTAAGATTTTTAATGGTCTGTCTCATTCTTTACAAATTATTTTGAATGCTGTTGTCATATTTTTGCTTATAAGGAAAACAGGGTCTTCACCCCGTTGGAGACCCTCATTCAGACATGATATCCATGCTAAATTCTTTTTTGAAGTTCCTAAATTTTGGTGAAACTATTTTTTTAATACTATTTTCGATTTTTGAACTACATAAATATTAGTATTTCAGGAACGGTAAGGGAAAGCGGGGAAATTGAAACTATATAAGATTTATTTTTTCACTCATTATTTATGTGTTGTTAACAAAATAGTATAAATGTCAGAACTCACAAAAACACTGCTGAAACAATACATTCTACAGTAATAAGTACAAACTTAACCCCATATCCTTAAAATTGCATAAAGTAGCACAAATGCTATAACAGATGAATCACACGTAAAGTAAATAAATACATATAATTAAAATATTTTTAAATCGCATAGGTCAATGAGACATGTCGGTTATGACCAGTGAAGAGATTTTAAAATATATATAAAGTCCCAGTTGTGTTGCCCGCGACAAACAGTTGCACATTGATCCCGGGCAACTATATTGGCTCGTACATTATTGGACGGTGCGGGGTGAAGCATTTCAAAATCCACTCTCTGGCTTATGACTACTCATGACCCTGTCGACATATTAGGCCCAACTCCGTATAAAAATAATAAATAAATGCAGTTACAGTTTTTGAGAAGAGAAGAGTGAGATTAGATATCCCAGGAGAGGTACAGAGATACCTGTCAATGAATAAATTGAGTATGACCTGCTCTGGCATGCGTATCATTTGCAAAAATGAACAAATCTTGGATACTGTTGAGGGCAAATAGTAATGCGTTCATTACCATTTTGATACAGAGTGGGGTCCATTCTTGTGTATTTTACTAACCATTGAACGTGTAGAGATACCCTGGCAAGAGGTTAAGGATTTGTTTTGATTTTCACAACTATCTCTAAAACGTAACCAATTTTCCACTTACAATGCTGAAAGTTATCTAAAACTACTGCATGCTAAATACGAGTTAGACATTTCTTGACCGAGCTTCCTAACCAAAACATTTATACCCAAGTATACAATAGATGCTTCTACTTCTGACCCAAAACGCTAGACAGCATGCGCAGAAGACTTGTTGCCGCTGTCAGATCTAGTAACATAATATTGCTTAAAATCCCCAGAAAACACGCGTTCCAAGTAAAATTAGCAATTTCGCCTTTAATCATGAAGTGTGCTGTACCTACGTGTCCCAACTCAAGGAAGCTTGCCACGGGTGTACCTGTTTATATGCAAGGTCTATAAAGTATAGTAAGGTTATCCAAAGACGGGATTTCTCAGTTTGCGGGGTAAAGGGAGATCGTGACGTCACTAGAGTCGGCCGTATCTTCGAACAAAGTAAACAAGCGATGTATGCGACGTGATGCGAACGGCGAAGATAGCCGGGACTCTAGTGACGTCACGCAAATAGAGCATATAGGGATCTCAGGGGGGTATATAAAGTGGACTATAGGAAAGATAGCAAACTGGATAACCTCTCTTTTATAGACCTTGGTATATATGTACTTTGAAAAATTTGCTGAACTGTCCTAACCTAAAAACACAGTGGGTATTTTGGTTTTCATGTTCACTTGCATAGAATTATTCATATCATTCTCACACCTATCTTTTATCAATTACATTTAATTTGATACTAATTATGCGTTTAACAAAGCTGTTGCCAACTTAATTTCGTCCTGGGGGAAATGCGCGCACACACTGAGCATCAAAAACCAGAAGTAGAAGCGTCTATTATTGTGGTGTTAAAAATATCCCACTACTCATGTCATATTCATCAAGTGGGTTTGAGACAGCAAGTATTTGAAATTTAGTCTACTTAAATTTCTATTAACTTTTAAAGTTGTGTGTTGTATGTTTAACAGTTTTGACTTTCTGTCTGGAATATGTCATGGTGTAACTCATTCAATGTGTTTTTTGGGATTATCAGTTTACTTTTTACCTTCGGTATATTTAACCGACAATTTAACCAAAATGTCTAATATAATATATATCCTAGAATCCTAAAATGTGAAACAAAAAAGTATCGCCACAACATTTATTAAATTAAAAATCTATTTGCCTATGCATAAATGTATGTCAACAAAAAGTATATCAACTACTCTAGGTAACTTAAAAGTTCAGTAATCACCTTGTTTAGATCATAATTATAACGAACAAGTAGGGCTGAATTATATGTTTCATTTTGAAAACCCATTTCACGTAACATCGTCAATGCTAGTCCTTCATGTTTTGATGGGTCCAACGAATCCCTTTGAGCATCCCGCCAGTATCCATCAGCCTGGAACAAGTAAATTCAAAAATATTAATTTGTTTCGAAGAGGACAATTATCAACTTTCGATTTTAACCAGAAATTGTAAATGATGGTACCAACTTTTCAGATAGAATTAGGAAAGTAGGTTGTGTGATGTATCATTGCATAGCTCTTTAAAAAGGAAATACCTATCAACTGAAATTGTTTTATTTTAATTTAACACCATAAAAAAGAAGGCACATAAATATACTTTTATTGGTACCAATTTTAGAAATAGCAGGTCGGACGATTGTTATTTGGTTTCCAAAGAGCTAACAAATGATATCTAACAAACCACCAACTGAGGAATGCTCTGCAATGGGATATTAAATAAAAAGAATTAAAACAAAACTATTTTGAAATAGCTATCTTATGATAGCTTTCTTAGCATAGATTCACACGACCAGTACTTTAGGTATTCTTAGGGCAGCAGAGTTTGGGAAGTTAAGGGTAGCTTAGTTTGAATGTTACAGGTGCCACATTCTTACCAGTTTACCAATAAGTAAACCAAAAGTTGATAAAATCAGCATTATTTGTCCCCCTTAAATCATAGTGACCAACCGGATTGGGCATGACAGTCCAAAACTTGGATTGCTGGGCGCACCAAATTTGGTGCCACATTTTAAAAATTTTATTGTAATTTCCAGATTTCAAGACACCACCCATAAAACTATAATAATATATACAAAATGTAGTTAGGCATTTTTCACTTCAAAAAAATTTAGTTTGTTTCTAGAGCACTTCTAATTTAAAGTTGATGTATGTATGTAGGACCCCTGTAATATACAGAAAGTTGTATTAAGTTGTAGATAATTATTCGCTCTACAGATAAAAAATATTTTCATGCCAGGCGTGTTTTATAACAATGTAGCACTACAAACATGTTATTTTTAGTTTTGCTTATTATTGGTTATTTGTATCATAATCTTTTTGAGAACAAGTTCTGTTAGGCTATTATCAACTGTTTTTGAGATATTGTGAAACAATATCCAAACATCCTTGTTGAACAACCTGTGATAATGGTCTATAGCTTTTCTATGAAGAAATGCGTATTTTCCATCACTTCAGATCAATAATGTACGTTAGTTCTAGCGTGTTCAACATCATTAAATTCCTTTATTATGTTACTTCCGAAAATTGATTGATAATATAAAAATTTCAAGAAAAACTTTTCCTGAAAAACTTTCTCTGCGAAAAAGAACTCTTCTCCATTCATATGAACTTTTTGTAGTGCCTATTTTTTCAAACCATTTTCGAAATGGCTAAAAGTGCTCTTTTTCAACTATATCTCATGGAAGTATATTCTAGACATTCTGCAAATCCAATAAGCTAAATGGTAACCAATTAGATGAAAGATGATCAAAATAATTACAAAAACTACAAAATTGAGAGAATTTAAAAAAAAATAAATTATTAAATTATACACCTGAACACATCAATGATTTGTGTAATTTTATACACATTAACAGAGTTAAATATTATTCCGATACACTTATTGTTACACTTATTGATTTTATTTGGAAACATAGTTATCATCAAAAAAAAAAAAAAAGGATGAGGGCATCTAGAAAATAGAGGGTTATTGTGATAGAAAGTGTACTGAAAAGAGAACATTCCAACTCCAGTGGTAGATAAGAATTTAGATCACTAGTAAGTAAGAAACTTACCTTTGCATGTTCAAGGACATCTGGGATCATATCAACTGCGTCTGATATGCTAGAAGACAAACTTCTTCTGAATTTCATAATTTGCCTTTTCAGAGCGCCGACATAAGGTTTAACATGACCACCAGAGGCTTCATGTTTTGCAACAATGTTTCCGCAAAGAGCGACAGGTTTATCACTACTCTGTTTCGTCATAGAAGACTTTGCCCTCATTTCATAGTCAGTGGACGGAACACCACATATAGGTTCAATGGCATCTACCAATTCCACCATAGGGCGGTGACCAAGACGTGTAACTTTGACACCATTAACAGATACTGTATTCTTGCGATAATTTTTCATATGAGGACTTGAAATAGATACCTTTGTAATTGTCCTCAGACCATTTGGTACACATTTTTTGTGATCATATTCTACTTGTACAGAATTGCGAATGGAAGGTTTTGTAGATTCTATCCTTAGCGAATCTGATGTACATGGAATGAATTCGTTAGTCAGTATTATGTATACATTGTTTCTTAAAATTGTTTTCAATAAGGTCAAAATAGAAGATTTTATTGTTTCTGTTCTTACACCATTTGGTTTAGATTGAAATGTACTCTATGGATAATAAGTCCCGCTAAGATAAATATTTATAATGGATTTATATAATGGACTATAATGTAGTGAATTAAAACTGGCTGAAAGTTCATTATAATAGGTGAGTCCTTCCAGGTCTAGAATATATGGAAGGGTTTTAGAGGATCACATTTTGTGAACAACAAACCATTAAACATCAAGACTCGATTTTGATGTATGTCGATGTTGAGGTGTTGTGGAACCCTGGAGTTGTTTGATGTTTAAAACTATCAAAATTTCAGTAGTAATGTTAGCGGTAACAGTTGCCAGTGTGAGGACGGTGGGACAACCATAGCAAATATCATCTTGGTCCAAGTGCACAAACTAGTTCCAAATTGTTACCAGAAACAAATATAATATAGCACTGATATTTTTGAATAAGAATGTTATTATTGATTACTTTTCAATAAAAAGTAATTGTAAAATAATGGAATAAACTGAAGTGTTGAAAAATGTGGCATGCTAATCTCTTTATACCATTGCCATTTTCTCCATGAAAATGAAAAGCAGGAATATGCTGAAACATGACAAAGTGAAAACGCGATATGATTGGATGTATGACCACCAGAGTTGGTGTTAAAGATTCTGATCGTAGTCTGAACAAACGGTGAGTTGACAACTATTTAGTTGGTCTGCGCCTGCGGATTCTCAAACTTCTTACCCTGGTAGTTAACCATACAGAAAACTGACAGTAGTTAAGAATGATAATGATTAGCAGTCATTTCCGAATTGAATCTATGTTGATATAATTTTTTGTTTGCTTAAAGTTAGATGACGAACACTACTTAAATACACAAAATATTTCAACTTACCATCATTTTGATAAGGTGTAGGGTTTACATCTTTGGCTTTGTTGGATGTCATTATATCATTTTCAATTTTTTCCATATTTATTACACTGTCAAGTTCCATATTTTTATGAAGTTTTGCATTACTGCTAGCCGATATAGCACACTGAATATTTGTTGCTGAATCTGCGTCATAAGATCCGTCACTGTCATGCAGCCTTTGATAACTGCACTCAGATATGACAGAATTCTGTGGTAGCAAATTATGGTTTACTAAAGTACCTATATTCCCCACAAATTCCAATGGTACTTCTTCTGCAGTCACTAGATAATCTTCACGAAGGTACTTCTTTGAAACTGGTATCTTCTCACCATCATATACGACATATGCATAATTAGAATCTGTAGAAAAACAGTCTTTTTGTAGCAATAAAGCAATTTAATATACAGGATGTTCACTTTATTCAGGAAATTTGATAACCCTTCGTGTTTCAAATAGAACACAACAACGTATATTTTTTTAATTTTTAATTCTAATATTTATTCTAAGAATTTTTGTAGTAATTATTTATTCATAAAATGAATCATTTTAGATTTTTAAGTAAATTAATCAAAATTCCCTTAACACGTCGCTAGCACAATGCTTTATCCATCTGAGCTATTTAGGCCCATGACACCTGTTAGGGAAAATTGTCATTTCTAGGAAAGGAAGGTTGTGTCTGTAATATTTAATAATATTTAAAATTTACCTCCCGCCTGTATATCACCTGTACACATTGTTTAAAAGTATTTTGGATATATGTTTTCTATTGATATTTCGTCACCTTTTCTTTTTCTAATTGAACACTATATATTTCTAAGTTTTTGAGTTCTAAAATTAATATTAAGAACTTTTTGTAGGAATAATTTTTTTATAATATGCATCATTCTGAGTTATAAGAAATTAATCAAAGCTCCTGAACTTCAAATTAAAAATATTCCCACATGCATAAAAATTTATTTTCATTACACATTTAATTTAATTGCGTTGTTATTTAAATTGATTTTTTAATCCGTTCGGTTAAAATGAAAATTCATTAGTTCTGGATTTACAATAAAAAAAATTACGTATTCTTTAAAAAAATGATTCTTAGAATGTATATTCAAATAAAAAAATATTAGAAAATGTTGCCATTTTCCATAATAAAATGTCCTGTATATTAAAAAACATTTAGACGATCTTCCAAAAAAGAAAAAAACATTGTCGCTGAATGCTGCCATGAGTCGGGACACACAATGGATTTCGATGACGTGAAGATGATGGCAAGGGTGGGTAATTATCATCGAAGCCTTACTATATCCTGACAACATCAATCATGAGAACGGCACTGACATTACTAGGGTCTGGAAATCGAACCTAACACGGCCAGGTGGACAAAACACGTTGGAGCGGCAGGTACAGATGTGTACAGTGAGGTGTAAATGTAGTTATTTAAGGGAGGTTTCTTTGGTAGGTCTTCAGTATTCAGTTAGCCCTGAAGAGGCAAGCAACATGGTTCATGAATCGTCAGCATTTACAAATCTTGACACACGGCATAACCCGGAAGCAGTACGTTTAAAAAATATTTGTTTAAAATTTTTTTTTAATTTATTATGGTTGAAAATCATTTAGGTGTTGTAATTTTGACTAATTTGGATTGATTACTTATAACTCAAAAATGATTCCTACAAAAAATACTTAGAATTAATCTTAGAATAAAAAAATGTAAAAATATATAGGTTCCCTATAACTTGCGACTGTAGTATGTGGTTGTGTGGTGAATGAATAACGCTTGCTTTTCAGTCAGTGATTTGTATATTTTTCCAGTTATTTCAAAACATAGCCGACGTTTCGCCTCTTGTCTGGGGCATCCTCTAGGCAGGTTTGCGTGGTGGAAAAATGTCTACGCTTAAAATGCTTGAGGCCTCATGGCCAATATTATCAACACACTGGAGGTCAGGGTTACGAAAAACACAATTAAATGCATACGCGTAACAACAGAAAAAAAAGGCTTTATTATAAGCATGTGTCAAATATTGCTTCTACTGTACTACACAAATTGGCCATTGTTTGCTGTCAAATTTAGGACTTATACCCGTTTGCACCGTATGCATTAAGCATTACCTACGCATGGGATAGTACTTTTGTTTTGTCATCCATTTTATTTGCACCGTCACCAATCAGTCAGGTAAGTTTGGGAATGTCTTAAGTTAAGCTCAGGAAATCGGAGGCACAACGCTGGCTTAAAGGCAACAGATTGCATACTCGTGATAGGCTGAATTTGGAGATCTGTCAAAATAACGTCCAACAGCATGTCATTCAATATAGTCAATCAAATGATTTTGATTTCTATTAGCTCAATTTCCACACTTTAAAGTCTATTCTATCGAAAATAATTGATACATTTTACCCACACATTTTTGCTAACAAATGCAGTATTTGTTACCATTATCAAATTAATTTAAATTTACTGCCAATATATTTTAGTGAAAAACTATGACTGTTATGTAACAGGTGACGGAATGTTTGCCAATTTAGACGAGAACATATTAGAATTCGACCTCGTTTCCAAATCACGCATAACTGAAGATAGGATGTCCTACACAGCCATCCAACGATAAAACGCCGTACCTCCATACAAAAAATCACACAATTTTTCTGTTGTAATGCATAAAAGTCACACATTTTTTCCATTTTTAGAATTTACTTTACCCTAGCATGTTACCTAACAATTTGTACGTAAAACAAGCTAATTTGTTTTACTTAGTAACATCATACGGCACTTTACCATTGGAGGGCCTTACACACATACAGTGCAATTGAATGCAAACATAGGCTCGGCTTTGTTTTAATTTATTTTTAACAATAAGTCTGGCTTAGCAAATACAGGGTATTAGTGATTGGGAGGTTTTATTAAGTTATAGAAGCATTATAACAAAACAAAAATTATAAATATAAATTAAATTATAGACTGACATACAATAAAAACCATATCACATCAATATACTGCATACCTGAACTGTAGGATGCTGCTGCGTCAGTCTTGTCTGAATTTCCACAAGCTTCTCCATGCAAGGTTTGTGTTTTCAGTTCATTACATTCTATAAAGTTATCATTAGTACATGGCAATAACTGCTTTTCTTCGGATTTATCATTGATTGCATCTTCAAGGTGGTTTATAATATCATTATGAAAATGTAATTGATCATCAGGAATAGCAAATTCCACTTTTGGAAACTCGTCAATATCTTTAAATTGTTCTAACATATTTTCATTCTCAGACGTGCTGCTATTTGTAACATCACCATCGGAAGAACTCAACCTTATGTGGGTAAACTCTTCACTAGGCTCAGAATGGACAGATGAAATGCTATCAGGAATCGATATAATGCTCCGATCATCATCTGAAAGCATGCAGAAGTCGTCCTTAATGTTTATTATTGAATCGTCCTTTGCTTCTTCTTCTAAATGTTCAAACTCCAGCAATGCATCCTTGAAAAGTACTTCATTTGTTTCACACTCAGCTCCAACCTGTAATACATTATCATCTTGTAGGTTTGTGTTTGACACATGCACTTGCTTATTTATCTTGTGGATTAGTTTGTTACTTGATACCTTTTTTAAAGAATCCTTAAGTATTTTACTATCTGATTGCTCAATGGTCTCTGTAAGTTTGTTGGTACAAATCAACTCATCCTTCCCTGTATTATCAGGCAAGTTAACTTGACTACTAGTTATTTCTCCATCCATTAGATTTTCATCTGTTGTGTTTGTCTGTTTCAAGCTTAGCTCAACAGGGTTGCATGTATTAAATTTGGTCCATGCACTCGGTAAGAGTAGTTCATATGCGCCATGGATAGTAATAACATCATAAATTGGGCGCCGCACACATTGTTGATTTGTGCCCGTATGCTGATCAATCTTCACTTCAATGCCAAACCATTTTCCAAAGACTTCATCCTTATGGTAAAATTTGAAGTGACACATATATTCTCCAGGTTCCACTGAAAGAAATCCAAAGCTATTTACTAGGCATATATTTTCAGTATTCTGACAGCTAACCAAAATATCTAGCTAAGGACAGGTATCGAAGTCAAAACAATTTTACATGATAGACTAGCTGTTGGTTTAAAACCATTGATACTTTTACCGTTGGTGATTTTAAGTGATAGTCGATAGGATCAAATTGTGTCATAGTTAACAGTCAATGTGTTAATTCAAGAATCACATCAGTGTCACAACATTGAGGTGCAAATAAAAAACAGTCGATGACATTGATACCCATCCCTGTGTTTATCCATTTACAAACCGCGAAAACCATAGTAAAAACTAGCGGAACAGACACAAAGATATTCATCTCTAAAACTTTGAAATAGAAATAGACTGGACATTTTTTATTTTTGTATTCTACTTTCTCTTCATGGTATATGCTTTGAAGTTTTTGACTAGCTTTTGGATGACTTCTTCTATATGAAAATAGTGGTACTTATACTAAATTCCAGAAACTGGTCCCATATCCACGCTCATAGGGTGATCAACAATAACTTAGCTTGGCTTTTGCTCACTGTCGAAATTTTAATATAACTGTTTTTTGCTAACCTGTAGCATCACTTAGCATGTTAGCAGGTATTGACAGTCACCTAATACAGGATGATTTATAACTAGTGATAAAGTGTTCAGTGGAAGAGCAGTTTACTAAGTAGGACTCTCATCCCCCTTAAAATGAAATACAATTCAAAAATTTGAACAGAAAATTTAGTTTAATTAATACTCTAATTTAATTATTTTAGTTTAAAAGCCATTTATTATTATTATTCTCAAAAATTGAAACCCACATACAAAATATTATAGTTATAAGAGATTGATTTTTGAATTATTAATAAATTATTATTATGTTATTAATAATAGAAAAAAAAGTGGGATCTGGAAAAGTTGAGGTAAGATGTGACAAGATGTGAGCATTAGAATTTTTCCTCTGCATAGGTAAACTTCTATGTTAAATATTTTATTTTAACTTTCTTATAGAATTCTTCTTTTACATCCCATTGCTCCAAAATACTAAAAAATCTCTAAAAATAGATTTTTAGGTGATAAAAATGTAAATAGGCATATGTATATAAAATCTTGAGCCTTGAACTTTTACGCTATGAAGAGAAAAAAATATGTGAGGTTGCAAAAGTTTCCTTTATTTATTTATTCCTCCAAATTTGCAAAATTATAAAAAAATTATTTAAAAACTTAATAAAATACTAATTTCAAATAACAAAAATAAGCTAAACAATAGAAAAACAAGTCGTTTTAACCAACCACATGTTAATTTGAATACTACTATTTAGAGTAGCAAAATACCACTGAACAGAGTTCCATGGATTCCTCTATATAGCTATAAAGTTATATATTTAAACTTACTTATTCAATTCTATTACATCACATTTCAATAGTTAAAAATGTTGTAATTACTGTGCCACAATCGCTAGCAAATTAAGTTAATTTTAGGAACTTTACTGCTCCAATCTACTTGTTAAAACAATAAATCATTTATAAGTTATACTTACCAGGTAGCATCACATCCATACATATAGCCCCAGTTTCACCAGATTTTAAATGTGGGCAAGGAATTTTATCATTAAGTGGTTTCAACTCCACAGATCCCCATGCATATCTAACTTCCGTCTACAAATAAAATGATTAAATATATAGGGTAGGTATATAATATTTACAAATAATATTACCTCTGCAGTCCAACTTATAGCTCCTGTGTTTATGATATTCCAATTAAATTTGTAATTCTCACCACCATACACTCGTTTTTTCTGCAGTTGCTCACAATTCACAAAATCTACATCCAAAATACTGGCTCCATTCAATGTATCACAAGGTGGATTAGTTGGCCTAACACAGTAATTAAAAAAGGGGTTATTCTAAATGGGTCATTTTTAGATTCATACTCGGTCAAATATTTTAATATTTTCAAATCTTTGAAGGGTGTTTTAATTTACCGTAATTGTTTAAGTACATCACTTCTTATTAAAAGGGACTAACTGACATTCTACCACCTGACCATTTTAAGATCTTTGGTTTTCCGTTTAACAAAGCAACCATATTGTCTAGGTTGAAAACCAAGAATGCTCGCACCTTAACCAGAGGAGAACGTGGAAACAACATGGATTGTGCAAGTGATTCCGACTGCACCTATAATCGAGCAGGCAAGCCGTCTTTTCTGCACTAGCGTTATTACCAAAAATTTATAGTTGACAGGATATAACATATTGTAGTCGCCCTTTCTTAAATATAATGTATAGTTATGATTATTAGATTAGAACGTTATTTTTTTAACAGGGAATAATTAGGTATAATTAATTATTATTATTATATGTAATGTATATGTATTTAATTGGAGAGGTAGAGTAAATTGTCAAATTTTCATATCTTAATTTCGTGAGGTTTTCAGATATTTTTGTAATAATGTGATAAGGTATGGCCTGGTTGGTTATGGCGCATAATGAAAACGAAAAACAATATTCACACCATGTAAAAAGAAGAATAATGCTAAGAAAGGTACAACAAACGTTATGAGACCAGAGAGAAACCACAGCAGCAACAGATAAGAAAAAATTTAAATTAACCAATTTCGAATGCACGAACAAATAATAGACGAGTATGGAGATACGAAAAGCAAGAAAAGTGATCATAGATATGTGAAACAAAAAGAGAAAAAGAAAAGACCGATTCCAATAACTCCAAACTCCGAGTAGAAAATGGGAACCATCAGCAAAAGTGACGACACAACTACTGTATGCATTTTAACAGAAAAAAAGAAATTAGTATTGCCATTTAACTTACTCATTACCTAGATATATGCAGAATTATACGAGTTAAATAACCCCCGTAGGAGAACAAACCTGCACAAAATGGCCGCATAGAAAACCAAGGCAATAACACTCAGGCAATAGAGTGAATGCTGTTGTTGAAGTAAATATAGTTGTTTGTTGCGAACATACTGTACCTACCTCTATTAGTAAAAGCAATTACTATTAAAATAACACCTTTTTTTTAAAGAGGGATGCATTGTAACAAAACGTTTTGCACCTCCTATGTATTTTGCCAAACTGCAACTATGCTGAAAGACCCTCATTATTAACAACTGCAATATATTGAATTAATCAATGTTAAGACACCGGCAAGTTAGGTGCTATGGTTTTGGGTGTGTAAGAAGATGCAAGACGATGAGAGTATGGCTGTCTGTTGAGGTTCCCTAGCAAACAGGGTTGGTTGCAGTCCCGAGACGCAAGGGAGGTCGGCAGGGGGGAGTGGTCGAGGGGTGTAGGACTCCGTACACGATGGGGAGTTATTTTTCTGTAATTGGCTACATCGCCTTTTTTGTTGCCAACCACATCTAAACTAGAAGTTGCCTAACCAGAGGTTTAGACTGTTTTGATAGACCCGACTTATTCGTAACTAGGAGTTAAAGTAGACTACTAGATTTAACTAGCATTGAAAGATCCATCCTTAGTCCCTTTTAATAATAACCGATTCCAGTGTAATTAAACGTAAGAATAATTTTATTGTAACTGGTATAAAATACATAATTAATGATAGGTACATACTCGTTAGAAGTCGATGGAATTTCCATTTTGAGTTCCTTTTTTTGAATACAATGAATGGGAGTCGGAGATTCAACTACATCAATTTCTTGGTATAGTAAATCATTATTCTCCAACCTAAAAAAAAAATTAACTTTAATCAATTAAATTAATACTTAGTACAATCAACTTTGGCTATAACATCCCCAGTTGTATTGAATCTCCGGTTATAACGAACTAATTTTCAAGTCCAGTTTTATTTCCGTTTAAAACAATGGGTAAAATCATTCATTATAGCGAACCTGGATATATTGAATCATCGCGGATATAACAAACCAAATAACATCGCAATTTGTCATAAACCCTCAGACTACGCTAACAATTGAGAATCAATGACATGCATATAGGGTTGCCAACACGTAATGTTATGAACCAGACTGCTTTTTACGTACACCCCCGGATATAGCAAACTTACATTAATATTTGCAAACCATTAGCATGTATACAGGTGTCCGGTATATTGAATCATTGCGGATGTAACAAACCAAATAACATCGCAATTTGTCATAAACCCTCAGACTACGCTAACAATTGAGAATCAATGACATGCATATAGGGTTGCCAACACGTAATGTTATGAACCAGACTGGTTTTTACGTACACCCCCGGATATAGCAAACTTACATTAATATTTGCAAACCATTAGCATGTATACAGGTGTCCGGTAAAGGTGTTCTGACAATTAGGGAGCTGATAGAGCTCGGATGGTCGGGAGCGATAGAAGCCATCCAAAAAGTGTATATGCACTTTTGGCTTCCGACGCTTCATTCAAAAGTTATAGCTTTCTTATTTTTCAGTTTTGTATTCCCTTCAAAATATAACTGATTGCAAAGTTGGCGCTGTTTATTTTAACAGAAACAAAAGAGCATTTATAAATAACAAACATAAATAAAATTAGTTTTGCAAATGCTGCTCAGAATGTTGCCCTTCCATGTGAATGCACATTTCAGCACGTCTTCCCAATACCAGCCGGACCCTTTGAAACATTTCAGGGGTTGTTTGAATGCGATTGCAGGCACCATTTATTCGCTGTAGCAATTCATTTCTTGTAGCAATCCTGTGTGCATAAACTAAATCTTTTAGATGACCCCACAAGTAATAATCCAAAGGATTTAAATCAGGAGATCTTGCTGGCCATGTCACAGGACCTCCTCTGCCAATCCACCTTCCAGGGCAAAATGTTAAATGACAATTTGTCAACAGACAAACAACCTATACACAACGCCCATTCACCACCAACTTATAGCTATAACTTTTTAACAAATCGTCGAAAGCCAAAATTGCATATACACTTTTTGAATAGCAGTTACGTCCTTTATCAGCTCCCTAATTTTTGGAACACCTTTACCGAACAACCTGTATAGGGCCAACTCATGTTGTTATGAATCAGACTGCATTTATGTTGTTATGTTAATGCGAGTTTACTGCAAAAGTTATATCTAAAAATAATGAGTGACAACAGCTGTAAAAAAAAGCATTCACCATAGCGGAAAAGTACGAAATACTGCGCTCAATACAAAATGGAAAAAGTTAGAATGCAATATGTCGTGAACAAAATTTGTCTAAATAAAAGACTTGGAAATGAAGGAAGGGAGGGGAGGTAAGGAAGGGAAGATTATTAAAATAATGTGAAGATACAAATACTAAGGTCAAGAACCTGAAAAATACGATTGTAAAATTTACTTGCGCTTTTATTTTTTGTTTGCCTAAAACAAACACTTGCTATAATGAACCAATTTTGCTGGTCCCTTAAGGGTGTTATATACTTACATAATTTTAATATGTTAAATAATTAGAATCTAGAGAAAAATCCATTCTTGAAGAATATATGTATTGAAGTAGGGTGTTGAAAAAATAAGCCTCTTAATTGTAAGATGGTTTAATATACTTCGTATATTAAGTATATTAAATCATCTTACAATTAAGAGGCTTATTTTTTCAACACCCTACTTCAATACATATATTCTTCAAGAATGGATTTTTCTCTAGATTCTAATTATTTAACATATTAAAATTATGTATATAACACCCTTAAGGGTGTTACTTCAATTAGAATCTACATTGACCATCTTATTATAATCCAATAAATGTTAAACTTACTACATACTGTTCAGAAATACATTACACAAAATGATTATACATACGTATTAGACAGCAATTGAAGTCCGTTTTTGTGCTTCCTTTTGTGAGCACGATTAAAGGTAGAAAAAAGATTAATTAAACCCTTGTCATGACAACTTAAGGCAGTTTCTTTGGTATCATCTTTGGATGGACAGAGTTTAACAATTTCTTCATCCCTAGAAAAAAATAATAAGTCAGTAATTAGGTAATCATCAGTACTGTACGACATTAATTTGTTTTCTTGAAAAAGTGATACATACTCATTTGTTGACGATGGAGTTTCCACTGTGACTTCTCTTTTATGTGTCAAATCTTTAGTTGCATCCAAATCTTCACATGGTGCAACACTATTTTGAACCCTGTAATGGTAAAATGTCATCGTATGCATTATTTTGCTATAAGTTTTTGTTTGTAAACAATATGTTAATTTAAGATAGTAGCTAACAATGTTGTAGTAGATCTAATATTATAGGAGAGTCAAAACTAAAATGTACTGCAGTATTGAGTAAATTTATTTGTTCTGATCAAATATTTTCAGTACATAAATTAGTCTGTTTTAATTGAGCTACATTATGGATAGCAATTAACTAAATGGTTAAAATTTGTATAGGCTGTACATCAGGTACATGGTATCCCAGGTTATTCAAATAGTTTTTAGCTTGTAAAAATAACACTTGGATCAACCAGGACCAGTCGGTACCCAATAGATAAGCCCTATCCATGTCTGGATTTGTATAAAAAAGGAACGTAAATTGGACAATGAATAACGGAAAAGTTAAAAGTACGATCTTTCCGTAAATAAATATTATAAACAGTAATTAAACAATACATACATATTACTAGTCGATTGTGGTTCCATGCAGAATTTTCTTTTTTGTGCACGGTCAAAAGGAAATACAATATTAAGAAAATCCATGTCATTATCCGACGCATTTGAAATTCCTTTAGTATAATCTTTGTATGTACAGGGTGTAACAGCAACAAATGCTTCTTCCCTGGAAAACAAACAGCAATAGTATTAAGTAGTGAATATACAAAATGTAATGTTAAATACAAAATGTTGTATATTCAGCAATGTTTTATTCATATTATGGCCTAAAAGCATTAATTAAAGCATAGGTTATACATGCTACTGCAGCTAGGTTAACGATATTCAGCATTAAGGGGTAATGCCACTCTAGTGCAAGAAAAAATAGCCGCTTTTGTAGGTATATTTTTTACAATATAGTACATGAATTAGAAAATCTCTTTAAATCCCTTTATTGTTCATATTTTAGGACAATAAATCACAATAAAAAAAACTAAAATAAATAAAAAGTTTAAGCGTTATGGGAGAGCTCTTCCGGCGGACAGGGTTGCACGGCCGGAAAGATTTTGCACGCAGTTTTTCACTTAGCCATAAAAACAAAAAAGAAATTGATTCTATATAAGATTATCTCGGGAAGTACATACTACACTAAACAAATTTTGCTTTAAATCAAAATGGCACACGTTTGAACACAAATTATCACTCTTAGGTACGAAATTAGGTTAAAAATTGTTTATAACAAAAAAGTTTCGAACTTATCGTACAATCCGTAGGCACTTCTCTAGATAATATTGATCTGAAGCTGCATATAAAATTTTAAGTGAATTGACGGGGATCAGTCGAAGTTTTCTTTCCGGCCAGTTTGAAACATGCGGTTTTGAGTTGTTATATTTGACTATAGTCGGCGATTCCTGGGCCATATAATTATCTTTTGAATTTATTATATTCCTCCTCTTCTTTCTTTCTGTGTGTTTTGCAGCATCCGCCAGCGATGGCTCTGAAAACATGATGCGCCGTGCGTCAGCCTTCGCGCAGAAATTATTGCAGTTTGGCTCAATGCTCATACATAATACCTCCATAATCTTCACTAAGTTAGACTAGTGTCCCTGTATTTATAGAGTACCGCAATTGGTTATGTCACTACTAGGACTCAAAATGGCTGCTAAGTATTGACAGATGGCCTGATTGAAAAGTCAACATAACCTTACTATAACCTTTCGCCCATAAGAAATGGAACCAAAATGGCGACTATTGCGGTACTCTCTAAATACAGGGACACTAAGTTAGACAGCAACCCGTACTGTTACTATCGTTTGAAATGACGAATTAAATCTATATCCTGTACAGGGCTCAGTAGTTCAGCGGTAGAGCAATTCCCCGGCAAGGAAGAAGGCCCCGGTTCGAATCCGGGCTGAGACCGTATCCTTTAATTAATTTTAAAAATTACTTCTCTCTTGGATTCTATTTACGTCATATTCCCATATATATATATATATATATATATATATATATATATATATATACATACTGATTTACGATACCTTAAAACATACCTTAGACCCAGAAGTACAGACAATATATCGCAATTACAAACAGGCCTACTTAGAAAAATGTCACAACTACAACCGAAACATCAATAACACCTTCATCCATAGCAGCTCCAACTCTAAATAAAGCTGTTGAAAATACCATGTTCTTGACTCCAACATGCGCAGAGGAAATCGCAGGCCACATCAGCAGGTTTAAAAATAAAACAGCGGTGGATGTATATGACCTCAGTGTTAAGCTCATCAAGATGGTGGCTAAACCAATCTCAGAACCTCTGGCAATGATAATAAATGCCTGCTTCCTGGCCGGTGTTTTCCCAAACAATCTAAAAATAGGAAAAGTCACGCTTATCTACAAAAAAGGAGACTCGACAGATCCCTCAAACTATCGACCTATTACAGTGCTGCCTGTTTTTGCCAAGATAATGGAGTCGCTGATTACTGAAAGACTTACCAACTTTATAAGTGCCAACAATATTATCAGTACTCAGCAATACGGCTTCCAGAAGGGAAGGGGGACTCGAGATGCACTACGCAGCCTGGTCACCAATATTACGGAAGCGCTGGAAGACGGACATCAGTCCATGGCGGCTATGTTTGACCTTACGAGGGCGTTCGACTGTGTTTCCCATAGTATTCTCCTGGAGAGACTCCAACACTATGGAATACGAGGCGTAGCACACACTCTAATTACATCATACTTGAGTAATCGTCATCAAGTGGTATGCTGCGGTGGAGAAAGAAGCAAAAGCCGTCCAGTACTCAGGGGGGTGGCCCAGGGATCCTTAATCGGACCCCTTCTCTTCATCCTGTATATAAATGACTTGCACAGCCACGTCGAAAATGGACTTCTAGTGTTGTATGCCGACGACACTACGTACGTGACCAAGTGTGAGAACAGAGGCTGGCCCTAAATGTAAGTAAAACCACAGCCATACACTTCTTTACAACCAGAAGAGAAGCCATGGAGAAAGATGAAGCACGTTTCCTGGGAGTGCTTCTGGATTCCAGGATGACGTGGCTTCCACACATTGAGATGCTGGAACCAAAACTCTCATCGGCCATCTACGCGGTGCGGAAGTTCAAGACTTTTGTCAACGACGCAGCAGCCCGACTGGCCTACTTTGCCATGTTCCACTCAAGAATGGCATATGGCCTGGCGGTGTGGGGTGGCTCGGCCCACCTTAGTAGAATATTTGTGCTGCAAAAGAGGGCTGTTCGGGCGCTGGCGGGAGCGGGGTCCATGGATACATGTAGGCCCCTCTTCAGAAGATTGGGGATTCTTACCCTAGCCTGAAAGCGTGAATACAACACATACTTGTCGGAATGATGTCCACAAGTACGAAACCAGAGGAAGACTTATGTTTGAAGTCCCTTTCCGTAGACTTCGTACCATCGACCACCTCCCGCAGATTGCTGCCACACTGATGAACGCGGTTCCACGTGAAATAGGCACACTTCCATGGCACAGAAGGAAACGGAAGCTAAAGCAACACCTAATCGAAAACCCAATCTATTCAGTGCAGGAGTTTCTTGATTGAATGACTTGATTTGTTAATTATTAAATACTGTATGATGTATTTCTTTCTTTTTTGGACGTAAACTGTATGCATTGAGTTTCTAAATAAATTATTTCTATTTCTATTTCTATATATATATATATATATATATATATATATATATATATATATATATATATATATATATAAAGGAAGTGAATTCTCGCAGAAATCTGCATACATTAATATGAACATTTGAAATAGTTAATACAAGATGGCGGTAGTTTTTAAGTTCAAAAACTACAGCCACGCCTGGGATTCGACCGGCAATCCGTATATCTGGGTTCGAATCCCAGGCGTGGCTGTAGTTTTTGAACTTAAAAACTACCGCCATCTTGTATTAACTATTTCAAATGTTTATATATATATATATATATATATATATATATATATATATATATATATATATATATATATATATATATATATATATATATATATAACTGGCAAGGTATCATTGCACTGGACTCTGTACTTGAAGTTCAAGCATAAACCTAGGGTTAGCTTATTTCACTGGCAAGATGACATGAAATTTGAAAGTGTCGAGTCACCTAATGTCATTTATTTGCTCTAAAATATAACAGATATGACAGAATTATGACACATTTGTGACAATTATATGTCAGTGCCGGGTAGAACTAACTTTGTTTGCAAAAGTTTAAAAATGAAGTTACGGAAATGTTAATTTAGTTGTAGTTACTAGCAATAAACAATTAAATGCTTTATATGAACAACTTATTAATAAGCAGATTAAATTAACAGATAAATTAAAAGTTAATTTTTTTGTAGTTACTAGCAATAAACAATTAAATGCTTCATATGAACAACTTATTAATAAGCAGATTAAATTGACGGATAAATTAATCGAGGAACTGGAGCCAAAACTTCCAGCACAAGCTGAAATCCACAACGAAAATATTTCTGATAGAGGATTATTAGATAGAAGATACAAAGTTAGAAATACCCGCTCTGGAATTAGCTATCAAAACAGAATTTGAAAATATGAAAAAATAACAATACTTAAATGCCAATATTTTTTTTACTTTATCATACGCAGTAAGATGAAGTATTGTAAAAATGCCGAAAAAAAAAAATTTAGGATTTAGCGGAAATAGGTCTTTTTGGGTCCCCTGAAAATTTTTGACTAAGGTACAAAAAAATGTCTGCGCGTGTGTGTGTGTATGTTTGTACTCGATTTTTGTGGTGACGATTCCGGAGACACTACTAAAGGTATCGGGACGAAACTTCATATTTAGAGGTTTCATAACGAAAATTAGAGCTAAAAAGCTTTCTGTTGAAAAGGGTCCAAAGGAACTGGAGGTTTAGTCTTAGCATTTTTTAAAGATTTTGCAAATAAGCTGCCATTTCTGGAATTTTGTCGAAATAGTTAAATAATAAATTAAAGAAGAGGAAATTCTGAATACTTTATGACTATGACATTTTTTGGTACAATCAATAGTTTAGCTGCATGAGCAAATTCTATTTTATCGAGATCGGTCGTACTGCATTAAACCTAGTAGCCAGGATATGTCAGATATTTTGATTCTAATGACAGTAGGTAGTGTCAAACGCTAATATTTTACTGCGTTCGGATATTGTACACCGTTACACTTTTTACACCCAATAACACGTAAGTATCATTTGGACGGTGTCGACGGAGTACAATATCCGAACGCAGCTTTAATCGACATATCTGTCCAGTTCTACTAGTTTTATTTTAATGCAGACATAGCCGATCTCAATCAAATAGAATCTCATGCAGCTAACTATTAATTTTATATAAAGTATATTAAAGTCATGTGCCTGGCCACATCAGATTTGTTTATTTACAGCCGTTGTATTACAATAATAGTGAAAAATATACCACCATACCCTGTCGTCTATTATCATTGCCATATCTTTTATCGATAATTTTATCACAAGTCATGTGAAGATATTTACATATGTTGTAGGTTACGTGGATACTGAATCCTAATGAGACTTCAAAAACGGATGGAAAAATGAGTTATTTTGTTAATGGTTAATTCTAGATCCTTTCACCACGTATGGGAAAAAGATTTTTATTTCGTCCATAACCATTTCTTCATCACATGTTGCAAAAATATTTACACACCTCATTTATAAATAAGACTGTTTTTTTAAAATTTTTTACAAAACTCACTTTGAATAAACAATACAGGATAAATCATGGAGGAAGGAAGAGTCGGCATAAGCGCTCGGATATGGGACCACTTTCCCCACTCCGGAGCTATTTTAATGTCAATGTGACATTCGCAACGTTGACGTGTTATTATTTTATCGATTTTGCTTATTTCACTTTGTTTAAGGATAGTATGGTGAATTTGTATGAAGATATACATCAAAAACTAACGTCTAATTACGCTGTTCGCAGCTGCAACAGCAGAAAATCAGCTATAAACCCGATTTCGACCGGGGTAACATTTCATCGGTAAGTGACTGTATATATCAACAATGTACAGGCTTGTACTGGCCGCACGCACGAAAATTTTTTGAGATATGTTTATTACATATTTTTTTATAAAAATTAGATTAAGTAAATTCTTAAAAGTGTTCATATAGCGTTTTTATATAATGTAGGTACCCACTCGGCACATTACAATATATTACAAGAAAAATTTCTTGAAATTTATGGCCAATTTCAGAGTTAGTTCGGACCTGGCAGGCGGCCAACTGTTAGGCTACTTTAGTGTCATGTTAGCCCCGCCCCCGGGGTCATTTTCTCGCTGCTAAAAGTATAGCGTAAAGCGACTCCATCTTCCTCCATGGGATAAATACTTTCTGTACAACTGACAGCAAAATTGACATGGAAAACAAACTACCAGCAGGTTTTGTACATAACAGCAACTTTATCCCGCGGGCTCTGTTATTCTCCCAACTGCCAATGTAATAGTCTTAGCCACAGGATAACTTTACTGGTAGGAGCAAATTTTAGTGATGTCAGGAGGTTTAAATTGCCAAGGCGATGCCAGCAGGTCGTAATAGCAGGCCTAAATTGTAATGATTATAAAATATATACATACACTTTTTTTGGTGATGTCTCTGCTTCATCTTTGGAGGTAAAAGGGACATAACTGCTTTTATTTTTATCTCCCTTTTTACAAGTAGCTCCACGTTCCTTAGTTTTTGCTTTAGATTTATAGATTTTAACAGCAAACTTAGATGATATCTCTTTTATTAACTCATCTTTGAACTACAATTTAAAAATATTAATATTAATTAGTTTAATTTTCAACTGCTTTACCTTCATCATGTATGTTGTAAACCATTCTGGTGGGGTTGTATTCTTGTGATCTTGATCCACCTGAGTGTGAACATCACACTGTTTTGTTACATATACCGGGTTCACATATTCTAGGGTAAGTGTGGTGACTTTACCTGCCTTTGCTCTTCTGCGGAATGTAGATAAAGCTCTTTCAAAGGCCACAGACGTGTCTATAAAAAACTGTTGACCATTTTTGCTGTATGACACTCGAACATGATCTATTCCCACTGAAGACCCAGAGTTTCTTAGCTGTGTTAATAAATTGTTGGGGCATAAATTAAAACAGAACCGTAGTATGCAATAATAAAAACTCATACCAAATAAGTCTTGAATGTTACATAGTCCAATGCATTAGCTGGGTCGTCAACAATGCCCACCATGTTAGATGTTTCTTCTCCATAGCATAATTTATTTTTCCACTCCAGATTATAGACGATTTCTAATCCTCCTTTTTGCATGTTTGGTAGTTAGTTTATGAAAAGGCACACAACTGAACAGTACGATATTTTACTGTTATTTTTATGTTTCCAAAAGAACATGGAATCAATATCCGCACTCTCAGTTTGTTATTGTATTGTACGCTGATCAAAACAAAGACGCGCAGCTGTTATCCAATGCAATGCTGCTAGATTCGAGCGCGCCTGCGTATAGAGCACGTATGATGCAACAGCAAAACTGAGCAAAATAAACTCGTATTTTTTAGTTGTGTTATGGTTGGGTTGCGGAGTGTGGTACCTATGTAATATATTGATGCTTATTGCTAAATAATAAATAAGATTTTAGATTATGTAAACGTAAACATCAGTCAGGGCCGGTTTGCGAGGCCTCGGGCATTAGCGGCCTTTACACCTACGCTCTTTACCGCGCGAAAGCATAGTGTGCACGATTGCGCGCGGGTAATACCTTGCGTGTAGTGTCGCGAGATGCGCAAAGGAAAGCGCGCAGTGAATTGCATGCGTGATTATACACGCTTCGCATAAAGCATGTTGCTTGCTGACTGCGTGATATCGTGCGCGCCTTGATTGGTGTGTTTATAGTGGTGTCTTTAACCCTACAGTCCTTTTCGCGTTTAAAAAGAATAATAAAAATGGACACACGTCTTTGGTCCCGTGAATTAATAACGGACTTAATAAATATGTATAAAGATTATCCATGTTTATGGAAAATAAAATCTGAACACTACAAAAACAGAAATTTGAGGGAAGAGGCGTACCAAAAAATTATTGAGTTGTGCAAGGGTCGTGGATTTCCAAACGCAAATCGCGACTTTGTGGTAAAAAAAATTCAGAGCCTGAGGGGATCATTCCGAAAGGAACTTAAAAAATCAATTCAAAGCCAACGTAGTGGCAGTGCTACAGAAGACATATACAAACCATGTCTGTGGTACGCTGGTTTGCGAGACAACAAAACTTTACACTCTTGCAAAGCCGTTGACATGTACAACGCTCCAACACGCGCCAGGTTCGCGTTGTAATGAACGCGTGATTACTCTTTAGATGCGCAATCCCGTCACGCGCGCTATAAGAACTTGCGCTTTCGCGCGCGCTATTCTTCGGTTGTAAAATTTGGTAGCAAACGCCTGGCGCTAGGGACTGCACGCGCTCTAGGCGCGTACGCTCCTAGGCTCGCGGTAAAGAGCGAAGGTGTAAAGGCCGCTATTGACTCAGACTAAACTGACACCCCGAGCCAGTTTATCAACATCTACGAAAAATTACGGATAGATGGCGCAGCGATTACGAATGTCGTAGAATGTCGTAGAATGTCGCTTTGGCAGAGGCATAATAAATCCGGGCGGCGACGCTAATGATGTGTACGTTACGTACCGACCTAACGTAAACTATGGTGAACTAGATGGCGCGGCGAATGTCCGGGGAGTCCCCATTTCTATACAAGTTTGATTTTACACGCTTGATTATTTCCTTATTTAATGTCGCTTTCCTTTAATATGGTACACCGTACAACTACACAATATCATAAATGTTCTCTAAACCTATACTGTACCATTATTATATGTGACCTGGTCTACGGAAACGGGGTTTATATGCGAAAAGCGGTTGCCGAGATAAACGCTGGCAGGGCCGTGTTAACACAAAACTGCGCCCGGGGCGAAAACAGAGCGAACGCGCCCCCCCCCCCCGCCATTTTAGCTAAAATTACTTAAATTGCTAATTAATAAATTGCTGTAAATGTAATAAAATAAAAAATGTCCGAATAAAGAATAAATAATATTTTGAAATAGGTACATACGCTTACATACGCATCCTACCGAAAAAAAAAATCTTTCTGCATATAATAAGATAACATTAGTGAATAAAAAGAACATGTTACTTAATGAAAACAACAATAAATTATGTGTATTGGGTACATTCTAGTGTAACATTTTCAAAAATGGATGTTCTTATTGCATTTTTTGATTGCACAACATTTAAAGCATATACTGTAAAAATTTCAGAATTTAATTCGAAAAATTAACGATTCCATCGCCAAAAGTCGAGCGGCTTGCCGAGACCGATTATATCTCGATCTTCGGAACCTTTTTTAACCACCTCTAATACGTACATCTTTCAATATTTTTCAGAAATTCTCTCCTGTAGTATATCCACATTTCTCCTCTTTAAAATGACGTATCATCTATTCTGATAAGCTTAATACTTTTGGAGATATCGATAAAAATATGACTGGACAAGATTAAATGTTTGGGAATGTCACTACACGTCTACAATTAAGCACAGTTTTCACGAAACCTTGTTTTTGTTGGGCGGTTGACAATTTCGCAAAAACTAATGGGCCGATTTAAAAAATTCTTACGGCATTGTATTTGCAGATTGACTTGCAATCGCGCAAACTAGGATTATTAAAAAGTATTTATAGTTGTAGAAGTGACAGGGCCTTTTAGAAAACAAGATGCGAAAAAAATGATTTTTTCCAAATAAGTTAGATAAAACATTTAATTATTGATGAAACCGGTGTATTCTAGGTTAATAATATGGTCATATTATTAACCTATAATATTAATTTCACAAAATATGTCGTTAAACATTTTCATCTCGTGTATTCTAGTTTGCCCGATAGCGAGTCAATCCACGAATGCAGGAATTCATCCCGTAAGTTTTTGCGAAATCGTGTCACCGCCCAACGAAACAAGGTTGCGAGAAACCTGCTCTTAAATTGTAGACGTGTACCGACGTTGCCGAACTTTTAATCTTGTCCACTCATTATTTTTATCGATATCACCAAAAATATTAAGCTTATCACAATAACTGACGTTATTTTTGGGGGAAAAGTGTATACTACAGAAAAGAAATTCTGAAAAATATTGAAAGACGTATTGGGGGTGGTTTAAAAAGGTGCCAATAATCCACATATGGGGCATTCTTTCTGAAGTGTCCCAATCCAAAAATGTAAAGTTTTGGGATATAGTTGAAACTTTGGAGAATTATCGTACTTTATAACAGTAACAAATACCTAAAATAACGGCTGATGAAAAAAAAAATGTGAAAATTACTAGGCGTTGAAGTTTGGACGTTTTGAGTGACACGGTCATTTTTAGATTAGTGTAACTCCAATAATGGACTTTTTAACGTTAACAAAAAAAAATTAAAAACAAAAATGTAAGACCTTTTTTAACAAGTAATTTTGTATTTCCATTTATGACCCATTTGGGTACTTTTAATTTGTTTAAAAATTGTTTCATTCGAAATCTGAGTCTTTTTTCTATACAATAAGTAAAGATGAAAGTGGGACAAAAGTGGGTTTGGGAGAAAATTAATAACTAAGCAAACGGAGCACCCGCGCTTTATAGGCCAGCGCCAGCGTCCGGGCCGTGGCGCGTAGGTCACCCATTTGTCTACTTCAGTAACATTTAATAATAATAATAATCCACGCTTTAACATCCTCCAACAGCTTTCGCCACTACTGGGGCATCGGCAGGCCCGAATTATCAGTATTATGGCCCGCGTCTGCAGCACGTCTTAAGTTGTTTGGCTTTCAGCATTCGCCGAGGAGTAAAGGAAAACCACAGAAAAACCTTCACTCAGAAAGCAGGGCGAGGTAGGTCTGTTTCAAGTCGAATTTCTTTCTCTGGATTTTTTATATCGTATTTGTGTTGTTTTTGATTCTTCTTGTTTCTTTTTCTGTCTGAAACGGATGGAGCAAGTAAAAGGGGAATTCGATTTTCATATTTATTGGAATAAATTGATAAAAAAGATAGATAATTTGAATTCAGAGTCAAATTCTTCTGAAATGGACATTTGTGACAATGAGTCGGAAATCGAAGAATCTGATCATAATAGAGATATTGATTTTGCATCGAATATATTTCCTCTTGTAACGAATTTCGCTAATTCGTAATGTAAATTAGTTTAAATATAATAGTGGTTATCTTTCGTAGTATTAAACCCGCTTTTTAAATCGAATTTACGCTGGCCTGGAAAGCCTGTATGGCTATACGAGTATTTTTAATAACCAGTATAAGGGATACTGGTTTCCTGCAGCAGTTATACGTGGAGAAGGGGTTAGAATTTTGGTATATAAAGGCCTAGAAACAGCAACGAAAGGCAGAGCCGTAGAGGCACGCTGATTTTAGATTGGCTGCTCTCTCCCGTTCGCCGTTCTAGCCGACTCCAAAGCCGACCGTTTAGCTCATGCACGCTGATTAATATATTGGCTGCCTGTTTTAACGATCCCGCCATTGCCGAGACCGACCGTTCACGAGTGCGACCGACTGCGCGCCGAAGCTGAAGGCCCCAGCTGTTCTCCGACCGCGCCAGACAGCCCGCCGCCCAGCACTCAACCCGTCTATAGGACTGGTTTGTATTTTTAGCAGTTATTTTTCCGGAGCGTGTTTTTCTTTGTACATTTTTATAGTGCTATTTTTCGACGAATGTTTATTTTCTTTTGCAAAACTTTTTCCGTATGCGATTACTACTATTTCTTTTCTTTTATGTATATATATATTTTGTTTGCGTTTACGACAATAAAACCTGATTTGAATTGAACTCCGTATACCGCTTGATTTATTTCGAACAACACTGGATCTCCGGCTGAAGCAACCCGATCAGGTAAGACGAAGGGACTAAATAAACCGACGTCGTTACATAATTGGCGCCCGAGCAGGGACCGAAAAAACCGAAAAAAACCCGAAAAAGCCGAAAAACCGAAGAGAACCGTAACAAGAGTAAGAAGGTCCGATACGCACTTTCTAACAATGCCGAACGTCACGCTAGATGCATGGATATGTAGACTACCGAAATCCGAGCTTGAAGCCATTCTGAGAGGCTTACATATCGACACCTCTGGAACCCAAGATGAGTTGAGGAGGCGGTTCCAAGCCTTTGTAGTATCAAGGGAAAGTAAGCAAGTCGAAGGCCCAAGACGCAATAGTTGTAACTGCGGAATGTCTACTGTAGCAGTGTGCGACCGTATCCTTAAGTGTCGTCTACATTTCAGTGGGGATAGCGATGCGATTTCGTTCCTCAAAAGAGTTAGGGATTTCCAAGAAAACTATGAAATTGCTGGAAGCAAAATGTTAGTAACTTTACCCGAAATACTGAGAGGCAAATGTTTACTGTGGTACCGTAATAATAAATGTACGTGGGAAACATGGAATGATTTCGTGGAAGACTTCAAACTAGAATATTTTCCGCCCCGATATAATAAAATAATAAAGGAGGAAATTTGGCCGGAAACCGCTACGGTCAACAATACCACCACGGTAACGTTGGATAACCCAGAACGTTTGTATTTGCGATACGGCATTGAGGAGGTTTCAACAAAATTTGATACGACCGACGCTATTGAAAATGAAGCTCCTTGCATGACTGGCAAACTACAATATTTGACTCCCCGATATACTCTCGCATTAGAGGAAGACTTTAGGGTCAACGGAGAGAATTATCAGCTGAACGTAGTATCAGTATCAAATGATTCGCAGACTGTCATAGATTCGACTGTATCTGTTGTGCAAAGTACCGGTAGTTTAAAAAGGTACGATGCTGAGATAGTATTACCTACTGATACTGATGATGGTGGTTCTGGAGTTACCTCTTCGAGTGTAACCGCCGAAATGACACACCCGAGGAGAAGGGTAAAGAAACCGCCGAGAATTACGCACCCGAGGAGAAGTGTAAGGAAACCGCCCAGGAAACAAAAGGAGAACCAGAAGTTGCCCAACTACGGATGGCGCTGCAGCGTATCGAGGAGGAGAAACGCCTCATGATGGACGAGATCACCCAGCTTAAGGAGATACTGAAACGCGAGGTCGCCCAGGCTGAAAAGGATTGTGAGACGTGCTCGAAAATATTAGAGGAAGAGGTTAAAGAGGAGGATTTGGGGGAAGGCGATCGGCAACCGGTTACTTTGGAGAGGGTACGGGAATTGGAGCTGGAGCTTGCGCAGGGTAAGTTGGCGAAAGTTGAAGCGGAATGCCAGAACCAGGATTTAACCCATAACTTGCGATCGACCGAACAAGAATTAAGCACCGCGAAAAATTCTTGGCCACCCTGGTTGGGTAAAACGTTAACCTCGATAAAAGAAGTTGCTGAAGGCACTGCTGAGAAACCGGATGCTGACGATGGAAAAAATGAAGAAGTAGAGTCGAATGATATAGAAGAAGGAAAAGATCACAAGGAAGACGATAGGTTGACGAACTCAGATGACGAGAAGAGGGAAAGAAGGGAAAATGAATATAGGAAGAAGAAGAAACCGCGGCCGGCGATGCTTTTGCAACGGTGTCTCGTTGAAGCGCATCGGGTCTCCTGCGACAGTGATGACCGAGGGATGTCCACGACCAAGCCAGTCATAAACCCTAATCAGTTCCGGGAAAATGCCAGTATCACTAATATAAAAGCCGAGTCAATATCTTATCTTCCTATTTGTTACAGTAAGAGATGGTACCCAAAAGCCGAATACACCAAGGAGAGCACCGCCACCGGCGATGTCTTCACGATGCTACCTCGTAGAAGCCGACCGTAGTGCCCCAGTGAACCCCGTGTAGTGACGTGTGCCCCGCGATTTTGACGCTTCCCTAAACCGTGTTTATTGTATATATTATCCCGACTTTTGTTATCTTATTACCGCCGTCCCGATCCTTTTCGACGTAAGGAGGGTGTAACGAATTTCGCTAATTCGTAATGTAAATTAGTTTAAATATAATAGTGGTTATCTTTCGTAGTATTAAAACCGCTTTTTAAATCGAATTTACGCTGGCCTGGAAAGCCTGTATGGCTATACGAGTATTTTTAATAACCAGTATAAGGGATACTGGTTTCCTGCAGCAGTTATACGTGGAGAAGGCGTTAGAATTTTGGTATATAAAGGCCTAGAAACAGCAACGAAAGGCAGAGCCGTAGAGGCACGCTGATTTTAGATTGGCTGCTCTCTCCCGTTCGTCGTTCTAGCCGACTCCAAAGCCGACCGTTTAGCTCATGCACGCTGATTAATATATTGGCTGCCTGTTTTAACGATCCCGCCATTGCCGAGACCGACCGTTCACGAGTGCGACCGACTGCGCGCCGAAGCTGATGGCCCCAGCTGTTCTCCGACCGCGCCAGACAGCCCGCCGCCCAGCACTCAACCCGTCTATAGGACTGGTTTGTATTTTTACCAGTTATTTTTCCGGAGCGTGTTTTTCTTTGTACATTTTTATAGTGCTATTTTTCGACAAATGTTTATTTTCTTTTGCAAAACTTTTTCCGTATGCGAATGCTACCATTTCTTTTCTTTTATGTATATATATATATTTTGTTTGCGTTTACGACAATAAAACCTGATTTGAATTGAACTCCGTATACCGCTTGATTTATTTCGAACAACACTGGATCTCCGGCTGAAGCAACCCGATCAGGTAAGACGAAGGGACTAAATAAACCGACGTCGTTACACTCTAAAAACAGCTTGCGTTGACGGGAATCATAGGTCGGGAGTCGAAGTTCTAGAAGCAATTATTGACGATGGCGTTTTTAGCGCGGGTGCTGCGTTTACTTAGTTATTAATTTTCGAAGATTTAGGGCGAAACGGAAACTGTTCTTGTCATTTAAGGTGGGGTTTAAATATTTAATTAAATATTTTAAATTTAAATAGTCGCCAATATTCCTAAGAATCCGTCCTTATACTTGACAGAACTAAGTCGGGTATTTTTTTATTGTTGAGAAAGCTTCAAGTATACCAAGCAAGTATATTATGAATCCAGACACCTTAATAGTCAGTTGTAAAAGATTATTAAAATCCGACAATTTCAATTATTTTTAACAGCGTATTACGTCGCTGTTCTTGCGAATGGAGACGAGATGGTTGTATGATCCAATAGACCGAGACAGATTGATTCTATTCCGATTTCATGTTCGATTGGAATTAGTGCCCAGAAATTGAGATGCTTATGAAAATAAAAACGCTTGTTTACGGGCGGCCATCTGTTGACCTGTACGGGTAACACGTTGATTAGTTCAGCTACTTTCCGTTCCTTGTCCGAGCGTTGTATCGGTTACATAGGATAACATATTTGAATACATATTTACAAATTAGTATTGTAACAAGGCCTAATTTAGATGTGCAGAAGGTTGTAAAAAACGCAGTGTGCAATATAACCCAGGTAGTTTCATGTAATTGTGTATGTCGGCTGAAGAAAGAAATTGCACTTTTTAATAAACTCTCGTCTTTCCAAATTTTTTCCTGTGAAACCGCTTGCCAAAAAAAAATCAAATTTACACAGAGTATAACTCAAGATTTTGTCTACAGATTGGCTTTTATATTTTACTAATTTTCTTTGCAATAAAGATTATAAACAAGATTTTCATGGAAGCGGATATCTCAGCAACGAGTATTAGCACGATAACGAGACTGGTACGAAAACAATCGCAACATTTTGTTTAATTAGACTATTGAAATAGAAACACATTTCAGATGTTCATTAATTTTAAAGAGCGACATAAATGTGCAATACAATTTTGGTACAGCGCGCAAGTACGTGGTGTCGTTCAACGCCGTCATCAACTGGTTGGGAAGTCGAGGTCAAGTCACCAGGCCCGTACTTACAATTACAACAAACATCGTATATATTTAATGATGTAACCAGCATTGAAATTGAATGTTAGAAATGGTGGATTCTTTGTTTAATGATTGCCAGTGTACAGCGAAGAGCTGTAAGCATGTTTTTTTTTGTTTTAACGCCTTTTGAATCAACAGCAGCAATCAAATATTATTACGTAGCATAAACGAATAAAATAACAAAACTAAATATTTTTTTGTCAGGCCCCAATAATATGATTTTGGGTAAAATCAAAATAACATAAAAACATAAATATTCATTGAATAAAATTGTTGGGTAACTCCGTTGCGTGCATACCTACGTGTTTAGCAAGTATTGAGCAAGAATGGTGAGGTACATTATTCCAAGGAAGTAATAGTATATTATTTGACGAGCACATAATTAAGGATATAAATCGCGAGCCGAACTTCACTTAGGTAAGTTCGTTTGATCTTGTAATTAAATTACATTAACGATGACTGCCAGTTACGGTCAACCTGAAGTTATAATATAAGTATAAGATATATCGTTTGGTAGTTTAAGTGAAAACATGTAATTATTTATTGAATTTTTCGGTTCCACGTATCACAAACCATCGACACTGATCAGATACTAATAATAATAGGTAAATGCCACAAGTTCGGAGTTTTTATTTTAATTCTGTTGTTGTATTTCGCGTTATCGCTTTAAATTGAATAGTTTGGTTATTATTGAAGCTTAAAGTTTCACTTTGGTGAGAATATATATTCAATATATTTAAATAAAATACTGTTCAGTACATCAACATATCTTATATGTACAGGGTATTTAAAATTTGCAACTAAGGTGTTTTTTAATGGAACACCATGTTACTTATATCAATTGAAAGAAAATCTTGCCTTCTATCATTCCATACTGGTGTTCCGTATGCTTACCGTCAGTGCTTTTTTAAATATTCATAGCTTTTTTATTAATTTATTCAAATGCGGCTGATACTGTATTAGCAGCCGTTCAGATTTTGATAGATATCACTGGGTGGCGACAGAAATTGTATTTTCGTTAAATCGGTGAATTTTGTGAATGCGTGCTAATAAATGTTCAGGCTGATATGTTGTATTCATCTTCATCTTCAATTTGGAGTAATGAGTCAAAAATTTACACGGAGGATATAAATGATAAAATAAAACTACACTACTATTGGACAGCCATGCAAGAAGCAAATTTCCGAAATACTTTTTGCTTTAATTTTGGTACGTTTAATATGAAGGAGCAAAATTACATTTACGATAAAAGTGTACATAGATTTTCCATTATTATATATGTATGTTTAGAAATATAAATAGAAACACATATTCTATATGCATTGTTCTGTGCATAAAGAGTAAATTTAAAATATCACTATTTACATACGTTTTATTGTTGAATTTGATTTGATCGGTTGGCGAACTAAATTCCGAAATGCCAATTGGTCAAAAATGATGTTGCAAAATAGATATAAAATACAATACCTGTCAACATATCAAAGCCTACAAATATAATATTAGCTGTATTGGATTGATTTAACGAAAAGTTAATGAACTATTGAAGATAGGTATCGAGAACACCAGTGCTGAGTGATAGAGCGCAAGATTTTTTTAGCTGAGCTACCCAAGGGGTCCCTAACTAACATCGACTTAATTAGATATGCTAAATTATTGAAAATCCCCAATTGTCGAGGAGTCTTTATGCGCGATACGATGACGTAAACACCCATTACCGCAAACGAGTGTGCCATCGTTAATTTGGATGATAACAGTGGAGGGGTCATTGGGTAGCATATCAGAACAGAGATCACCTTGTAATCTACTTTGACAGTTTTGGTAACCTGAGACCGCCAAAGGAACTAATAAAATATTTCAAACATTGTGACTTTACATATAATCATACCAATGTACAAAAGAGTTATACTTACAATTGTGGGAATTTATGCCTAGAATTTCTAATAAAGCATAAATAGATGAACATTCAACAAAATCGTTTAATTATGTCTCAGACATTCACCCTTACAGGTGCTTCCAGTACACTATCCAATGATTGTTATCCTCTAATCGAATTAGAACTTGGTTCTCAATATTCATTAGCATTACTAGCCCTTCATACGTACAACAGTATCCCCAATATTTAAGAAGGTGTGAATAATAAATTTCACTACGGTGTTCCCAAATCCGATAGTGGTATAAATATCCAAAAGGGTGTAATCGATATCTCAACTGGAACGTATGAACTCGACGATATTGAGGCATACAATAAATTCCATTACACTCATCGCGAGTCGGATAGTGGTATAGATATTCACGAAAGTGTGATAGAAATTCCTACAGGATCATATGAACTCAGTAATATTGACGCATACTTGGAAGTACGTGGACATATAAAACCATTGGACAGAAGTAGTCTATCAATCAAGGGTAATAATAATACTTTGAGGTGTGAAGTTAGGAGTGAATTACGAATCAACTTTACTATTGGCCGAATACTATTGGTACAGGGTTAGGATTCTCGCCACAATTTATCGTTCCGAATATTAGATACCAATCAGACTTACCAGTGAGAATAAGTAAGGTTGTTACTATACGTGTAGAGTGCAATATTATTTTCGGTTCGTATTACACCAACAAACCATCACATACGCTATACGAATTTGCGCCAGCAGTAGACCCTGGTAATAGCATTGATATTGAGCCGAGGAATTGAGTATACCTACCCGTCTCGAATCAACGGAACATTTCAAACGTCACAATAAATTTACTTGGTCAGTGTGGGGAATTAGTCAATTTTCGATGTGAAGACATTGTAATCAGATTGGAGTTGAAGGAGCAAACGTGAAATGAGTTTAGTTTTTCGTGTTGGGCGGTCATCACGTCGTGATAGGTATATAAGCAGGGGTAGTTTCCAGTCAACTTCAGTTAGTGCTATTCATCTAGTAGGTGTAGCACCGGTAACAATTAGCCAATCATCATCATCACTATCCAAAGAGAATATTCAAATTCTACGATCTCAAGGTTATCATGTCAGAAAAGTTATTGATATTCGGAAACCCTGATTTCGACCATTCGATAGTCGGTGAGGAGATACATACATACCACCAGTGGCGGATACCGAAAGAACGCAAGGGGGGGACGCAAAAAGACATCTTGAGCTATGGATGTCATCAAGTCTGATGCAAACCTTAGAAAACACTTTTTCATAACTGTTTCCTACAATCAACCGAATAAAAACATACATACAAGACTTAGCCGGTAACATCACAATCGCTTTCTTCTACGCTGTACCAACAAATTTGCCCCAAGAATCTGTATCCGCCCCCCTCTGCGCCCCCCTCTGTATCCGCCCCTGCATACCACCCCCAAACCAACTCATTTCAACATAATGACGAAATCGAAATCACCATCAATCAGCAGGATGCTCTGGTTTCTATGTATGAAAGTGCCCTTTATATTGAAGGTTCGAGCATTCGGCGACTGGGTCGGGTGATGCTAAGATTACAAACAATTTCGGGGCGTTTCTTTTCGAATCTATTAGCTATGAACTCAATGGTATCGAGATTGATAGAATTAGAGATCCTGGAATTACAACACTCCTGAAAGCATATTTATGCCTAAATAAGAATCAGTGTAAAGCCCTTCAAATTGCTGGATTAGTATATCCATTAGATAATGGTATTTATACACTTCATAATAATGATAGGTACATTCTCCCTACGGATTTCATTAAGTTATCTGTTTGGTGTATTTCATGATTATAGACGAATAATTCAAGGTCGTCACAAACTGCGACTAGTTCGAGCCAGATCAGACAATAACTGCTATCAGATAGTGCTCTCGGCTGCTGATAGTGGTGCAACGGATTTGAAGAAGTTGAAATTAAATCTTACTAACTGTAGCGACAAAGTCGAATTTCGCGGGAATATGCCGGTTGTTCTGGCTGGTGGTTTGGTTTGTAATAAGTGGACTGTATAAAGGGAAATTGGACTCACCAATAGGTTGTTCTGAGGTCACCTTGGCCGTAGATTCAATCCTGATCCTCCTGTAGGAGTTGAGTACTGAGTTGTACCCAAAACAATGGAGTTGCACAATGGGGCGGGGCTAGAGTAATTAATTGCGTCACACGCGAGAGAGTAGTCCGGGAAACGTAGATGTCTCACAGCGCAGCACAAAATAGGGCACATACACAGACACGTAACTTGAGTCAAACGGGTGCATAAAGCAGAGTAGAGCCAAGAATAAAACACTGCGTCACACGCGGGAGGGTATTCTTGGTACTATATCTATAACACTCGTGATAAGAGTCCAACGAACACTCGTGGTAAGAGTCTAATGTACACTGATAACGGGTATTTCTTCGTTTTCCGTATGCAGGTGTATGTATGGTGGGGGTCAAGAGGAAAAACCAGAACAACCGATAGAAATAAATAAAACTAAAAAATATGTTGCTTTGGACGCAACATAAGCCGCCCACCAAAAATACGGAGAATTTTTAAGAAGAAAAACCACAAAATATGAGGGGGTGGTTATTGAGCTGGTAAGGCTACCAGTTTCGTAACGGGGCGCTTGTAGATGCCAGTACTGGTTTCAACATCCACAACGCGAACGATGCCATCTTGACCAGGATAAACCTTCCTGATAACGCCACGAGGCCAACTAAGAGGGGGTGTGTTGGGCCACATCAGAAAGACGACGTCTCCGAGAGCAACATTGGGAGACGTTGCATTCCATTTGGTTCTCTGCTGTAGGGTGTGGAGGTACTCAACGGACCATCTTCGCCAGAAGTGTTGCGCAATTTGCCGTACCAATGTCCATCGTTGCAATGGAGTAAAAGGCTAATCCGGGAAATTGTGTTCCGGAGGGGACAGTAGGGGTGCTCCGATCAGAAAATGACTCGGAGTCAAACAGTCGACGTCATTGACATCCGTAGTAATGGTACCAATAGGTCGCGAGTTGAGAATTGCCTCAATCTTGGCTAACACTGTCGAAAACTCTTCATACGTGAGTGGTCTATTGCCAACGACTCTCAACAGGTGATGCTTTACGGACTTGACACCTGCCTCCCAAATTCCGCCAAAATGGGGCGCTCCAGGGGGAATGAATTTCCACTGGATACCTTTCTGCCCAAGTCTGTTTTCAATGTGGTGTTGGACGTCCTGAGATTTCAGAAAGCGATACAAGTCTTGCAAGTGACGAGCTGCGCCAACGAAGTTTCTTCCACAGTCGCTGTAGATAGTGTCGCATAGTCCACGTCGAGCAACAAATCTATCCAACGAGGCCAGAAATGAGGCGGTAGACAGATCTGTAACTGCCTCCAAGTGAATAGCTTTCGCAGCCAGACACACAAAAACACAGAAATATCCTTTATAAATTCTGGAGTTACGGCGAGTAGATTCCTTTAGTTCGAAAGGGCCGGCAAAGTCGATTCCGACATTAAAAAAGGGGCGTCCTTGAGACACTCTAGAAGCAGGGAGGCTACCCATCATGGGTGTGATTGCCTGGGCTCTCAATTTGCAACACACAGAGCACTTAGAGATACAACTTCTTATCAATCTTCGTGATGATAAAATCCAAAATCGTCGGGCGAGTAATGACTGAAGGGTACGAGTTCCTGAGTGCAAATACACTTCGTGAAAATGCTTAATCATTAAGCGAGTGAGGTGAGATCCTTTGGGTAATAGAATAGCGTGCTTGACATCATAGGGCAACGTGGATAAAGTTAATCTGCCGCCCACCCTGATAACGCCCATATCGTCGACAAAGGGTGATAACTTCAGCAGGTGCGGAGAATACTTAGATCCTGTCATGATTGATTCGATGTCCTTGGAGAAGTAAAATTGCTGCGTCAACTTGATTAGCATGGAGAGAGAGTTGCGCAGTTCCAAGCACGATAAAGGTCCATGCATCTTCTGTGGCTTAGTTGCATTATGAATAAAACGTAGTACAAATCCCATCGAATATTGCAATCTAGTGAGACGAGAAAGGAGTCCATCCATTTCGTCCATTCAGTGGGGGGATGCGTAGCAATGCAACTAACGCAAGTAGTCTTGAGTTCCGGAAGATCAGTGCTGGAATCAATGTCATGCATTCCAGACAATGCCCAAAGAGATACGGGTTGTGTGAACCAAGACGGTCCATGCCACCAGACATCAGCAGCCACAAGTTGAGCAGGTAGTAGTCCTCGCGAAGCGCAATCTGCAGCATTGTGATGGGACTCCACATGGAACCAATTGTCAAGTTCAGTGTGAGTAAGCACCTGGGTTACTCGATTAGCCACAAAAGTCTTTAATTTATATGGTGGTGTACGCAACCAGGACAGCGTAATCGTAGAGTCAGAGCAATATAAATAGTTGGATACGTCAAGCGATGCGAGAAAAGGACGTAGGGATTGCAATCGGGAGAGAAGCAGAGCGGCGCATAATTCCAAACGTGGTATCGTGACATGTCGTAATGGAGATACTTTCGTCTTCGATTTTAGCAAGCTAGTCTTTATGGAGCCGTCGTGACTTTGAGTTCGCAAATAAACCACTGCGGCATAACCTCGTTCTGAGGCGTCACAAAATCCTACAACTATAGAAGTTGCGACATGCGGTGGTAATATTAAACGTGGGATGCAGGCTTGGGATAATAGAGGTAGCTCTGTTATAAATTCCTTCCACAGATTTAAAAGATGATCGGGCAATTGGTCATCCCAATCCATATCGCACTTCCATATTTCCTGCATAAAACGTTTCGCAAAAAATACAGACGGCGATATCCAGCCTAAAGGGTCAAATATTCTGGCAATATTTGATAATACGGAGCGCTTGGTGATAGAATCACACTTTGGAGAAACCTGATAAGTGAAAGAATCCGTTTTGGCATCAAAACGCAATCCCAAAATCTTAACGCAGGTTGCGTCATCCTCCGAAAGAGATAACATAGATTCACGATCCTCCAGTGGAATATTCTTCAAAAACTCCGGACTGTTACTTGTCCACTTCTTCAAGACAAAACCAGCAGTGGCCAACAGTTGCGTCAGTTCCTCTCGCAGTCGCAGAGCGTTTTGAATGGTGGATGCGCCAGTGACAATGTCATCCACATATACATCTGTCAATAGAAGACTGGCAGCACG